>CM053581.1:477016918-477092481 GCA_028627135.1 Pseudochirops cupreus
TTTGTGGAGGCTGTTGGAGACTAACCTATGATATCTTTGGTAAGGGAAAATCCCAATAAAGTAATCCCCGTTCTAATAAAGATCGGCCCCTCCTCAGCACTATATTGCTTTTATCGGGAGAGATGCCGCCTTTTGTAGGCCAAGCCCAAGAGTTCCCTTTAGTACCTATTGAAGTGTGAATAGGGTCAGTAAGTACCCCATCAAGGAGATGTCATCAGTCATCTCAATGTTTAATGGGGAATGTCTTAAGTTTTGTGTTTCGTTTTAAAATTATGTTTATAGGTTATTCCCACCTCTTGTAATAATAATAATGCTAGCTATAATAGCTAATATTTATATAAGGCTTACTATATGCTAGGCACTGTGCTAATCATTTTATAAACGTTACCTCACTGGATCCTCGTAACAACTTCAGGAGGTACTATTGTTATTCTAGTTGTAGAAATGGGGAAACTGAGGCACACAGGGTTAAGTGACTTGCCCAAGTTCATGCAGTCATTGTCAGAGGGTGGATTTGAATTAAGGTCTCTTTGACTCCAGGCCCAGGGCTCTACCCACAAAATAAAACATTTAAGTAAGACTAATAAGGCAGTGACCTCAAAGGAAAGTGCATCAAACATTTCTTATTTGTAACACATTCCCTCTCTATTTTTTTAAATAATTAACAGAAATACATTTTCTTTTCCTCTCAAACAACCTCAAATTCTCTCTGGGACTAATCAATCTCTATAGATGAGGAGAGAGTCAATTGGCCCTTTGAGTCAAGGATTATATTTAGGGCAGACTTTTACTTCACCAAAGTTTTAAATGGAGTTTACTACAGGACTTTCAATTCAGTGAGCATTAATTGACTACTTGGTGCTAGGTCTTGTAGACACTGGGAATACAAAAACAAAGGAAAAATGGTCCATGCCCTGATGGAACAGAGCAGATATTGTAGGTTCACAGATAAGAAAATACAACCGAATAAAAGAAGCACTTAGAACCTGGAGGACTTTTCTCCAGTCAGAAAGGCTTACTGTAGGAGGTGGCATCTGAACTGAGTTTGAAGGAATCTAAGGATTGGTAGAGGGAGACTGAAGGAGAACTTTCTGGGAGTGCAAAATTGGCATGGAGGCAGTAGATGGAATACCAACTTTGAGGAACAGTATGAGGAAAAAAAAGAAGCAGAATGTTACTGATTAGCAAAATTATAGGTTGCAAAATAATAGTCTTTAGTAGAACACCTTATTCAAGCCTTAAATTAAAATTCTCAATCCAGCAACTGTTTTTTGTGTCAAAATCTATATTAATTGTCTTAGTGCACAAGTCATTTTTAGTTAATTGAGTGCTAAATATTAATACTTTTTTTATAAAAAAAAAAAAGAAATACTCCTGTGGCTATTTAACTACCAAATGTTATTATTGTTAATAACTTCACAGTGGCAGGGTTGCAATTAATGTAGACATATAGGACTTTCTTCATAAAACTATATATTTTGTCTGTTGTCAGCGGTAAGTTACAATTATTCTGATATTTGGTATTATGTAGGCCATGATTTTCAGGAATACTGAAATAAAGTTTCATAATTTTCTGTTTTCAGCAATGCATGTATCTAGCTGCAAAGGCCCCCTAAAAGTACATGTCTACCTCACATGAAGCTACTCCCAACTTTGTTTCCTAACATCTTTAAAGCATTAAGACCAACTAGCCATGGGGATAAATCCAGATTTTCTAGAAGAGCCTCGATTTCAAGGAAAAAAAGTTTTAATGAAACTTTGCAAAAACCAGTTGGCTTCCCCAGCTTGTCAGCCATCTCCACCCTTAAGAGGGAAAAAAAGCCTTCCCCAACTCCCTGTCTACAAAAGATTTTGCCCAAACTCCAAAGGAAGCTTAGTTTCTATTGTTCTTTCATCTGTCCCTTAGGATCATGGGTTCTTAACTTTTCTGTATGCATCATGGACTCTTCTGACAGTCTAGTGAAGTCTATGAACTCCTTTTCATAATACTGTTTTTATATGCATAAAATCAAATACCTAGTATTACAAAGGAAAGCAATTAAATTGAAATACAGTTATCAAAAAAATTATGTCATGGAACTCAGGTTAATAATCCTTGCTTTCAACTTAATTGACCTGCTATGTTTTCAGGTTACCAATTAAAGACAATTAAAAAGGAATGTCTATCTTTTTTTTTGTCTGGGGGCAGAGTTGCACCTTTCCTCAAAAGACCTCAAAACATTTTTAAAATATTTGTTATTGGGAGGATGTCTCTTAGAGACTGGTAGCACATAAAAGGGAGGAATCACTTTCTTATCTTTCCACTCCCCAAAGAGCTACTGGAAATGAAGCACTGGACCTAATGAAAATTAGTCAGCAGGCCTAAAATAACTATAACTACCCAGCCTTTCTTCACTATTCAATTTCTCCTTGTTTGGTGAGGGGATAGGGGTTTGCTGCATTCCAGCTAGATTGCTGCAAGGTAATAATTTCTGGTTAATTCAGTAATGTTGTAAAAGAGGAAAGAAAAGCTAGAAGAGGGACTAGGAGACTCCTGTAAATGTTGGGGAGGAGGAGATGGTTGCTCAGTGCTGGTTTTGTGAATGGGATTTTTGGTTTGTTGAATTGTGAAAACCTGAGGCTAAAGCTAACCACTTGCATGTCATAAATATATTATATGTCATAGTAATAAAAGGATTATTTGGACACTTTTGAAACTTTATTTTATTGTGAATCAAAAATTGGTTGTGATACATTTTATGTCTTATCTGAACTGTTTTCAGAGTAACAATGCCAGAAAGTCTTATCTCTTCCTCTGAAAATTAATCCTTTTATCACCCTTTTGTTTATGTCGTTGATTCTATTTATTGAAGTAGGCCATTTTAAAAGTCACCCTTCCTCCTATGCACCACCAATAAATTTCCTGATTGCTTTCATCATGCTGACAGAATGAAATAATTCCACATTCTGCATGGAATACAGAAACTAAGATTTGGAAGGGACTTTAGAGGTTTTCTGATCCAACCTTTATTCAAATAGGAACCCACCCTAATATGTGAAAGGTACTACACTAAGTGCTGAGAATGCTATCCCTAACTAGGAGTCATATATCCTATATTTGAATATCCCAGTGATTGAAAACTTACTGCTTAGTAAGGCAGCCTCACCCACTTTGGGAGAGCTCTAATTGTAAGGAAAATTATTCTTTTTATGGAGGTAAACTCTACAGATGAATATTATCTCTATCCCTACCCTACCTAGCTACCTCAACATAGGATACTATATTTCACCACATAATCATGACAGATTTTGTGCCAAATTTTTTTGCAAAAAGGTGGGGTGCGACCATTATGTGATGCTTTTTAGAAAATTGTGCAATATTACTTTAAAATAATTTATTCCTGAACTGTCTTTGGTGCAAGATTAGGATGAAGGGAATACTCATGAATATACATTAAAATTGGGAAGATGAAGTCATATCACTCGACTTACTCTTAGCAACTTCACTTGCCCCCCCCCCCTTGCACCTACTGCTCTTCATTGGGTTGAGTGACAATACTTTTAGTATTATAGTTCTCTAAAGGAACCACAAAACTCAGCTTTCTGAAATGTGCTGACAATGCCTGTGGGCTGAGAATTCTAGCATATGCCACTAGTGCTTACGTTGCTGCTCTGTTTACCTTTTAAGTGATGGGATGAATAGAATCTTACCATGTGACAATTATAGGATGAAAAGTTATAAACCAATTTTTGGACTGAAAAAACAAGGAGCAATGATTATGCAGTGGCGACAATTATGCAGTGAAATACAGTAATCTCTAGTACCCTGGTCACTTTCTGCTGGTTCTACTCCAAATAATCAATGTTCTCTTTTCCGGTTGGAATTATGCCTGGATTTTAAAAAGATTGTTTGGTTATTCACAATAACACATGTGGTTTCAGCATAAGCTTCCATAAGGAGAGTCAGTTTTCTACAGTTTTTCTACATGTTCTGTGTACAAAATGCTTTCCTTGTTGTAAAATCATTTAATAGGTAACATGCATATCAGAATCATTTACTTATTTATTTTGGTCTAGACCTGTGAATTCAATGGCATGGGTAACTCCCAAGACGGAAGTTTCTTTCACTAATGCAGATTTGGCAATCCATTTATAACTTATAACCTTAGAGAGTTGCCTGGGACATGGTGAGGTTGAGATTTGCCCCTAGGCGTACAGCTAGTATCTATCAGAGGGAGGTCTCCAAGGCTGAGTCTCCAGCCATGCTGCCTCTCCATCATACTTTACAGAAGGGTAAACTGTGGCTCAAGTTAATTCCATGGTAATCCATCTAGTAACTGCCAGAGCCTAGACTTGAACAAATTCCTTCAGAGTAGTAATAATAACAATAACATTGTTACCTCCTACAATACTATTTACATATAATTTAATGGAAGATTATTAATATACTAGTACTCTAGAGTAGTTTTATATGTATATGTGTGTGTGTGTATATAGCCTAGAAAGAGGAAGACCTAAGTTCAAATTTGGCCTCAAACACTAGCTGTGCGACTCTGGGAAAATCACTTAACTTCTGACTGCCTCGGTTTTTTCAACTGTAAAATGGTGATAATAAAAGCACCTACCTTGCAGGGTTGCTGTGAGGAACAAATAAAATAATATTTGTTAAAAGTGCTTAGCCTGATACCTAGCATATAGCAGACACTTATTCCCTTACCTGCCCCTTCCCCCAAATAATATTGTATGACATTCAGTTTGTAGAGAATTTTGCCCAGTGATTCTCTGAGTCAATTGCAACATAAAACATAGAAGGTAGTCTCACTCCAGACATTTGCCAAAGTCCAGCACAGAGTCTAAATGTAAAAAGGATTCTTTACCATTCATTGATGGCAAGCTCCTATTTGCTGATGACGTTGGTCTAATTGCACTAACTCAGAATTATGCCAACTTTCCTCAATACAATCCAGGACTGGGAAGAAACTGCTACAACTATCTTCAACTGGCAAAACAAAGTTGATGAAAAATGCATGTTGCTCGGATTACAATATACAGTTAGACAGTGAGCTCATTGAATTAGTCCATTTCAGACTAATTCATTCTGTAATGGCTGTGTCATAGTATATGCATAGTGTAATAAAATAGGAAGGGGAGATCAAGTTGGAAGGTAAAAGGAAAATTGTTCAATATTTTTAGTTACCCCAAGTTGTTCATTGTAGCAAAATACCTTTTAAAAAAATCTATATTCTTCTATATGACTTATTTTTCTATATGTCTTCATCATCTCAGGAAAATTAAATAGCAAGTGACCCAACTGGGAGCTGTGGGATAAGTAGGGTGAACCATATTACTAATGATGGTTTTTCAGTGAGAAATCACATAAAAGCCATCATCAATGACTTGTATTACCAGGAAAGGAAATGTGTTGGTGACAGAATCACAGAATTTGAGAGTTGGAAGGGACCTCAGTGTTCATCTGGCCCAGTGCTTCTTAAACTTTTTCCACTCCAGACACCTTTTCCTTTTGGCAGTGTTCAGTGGGGTTACATGGCCTGAGGACATGTGCAGTGCAAAGTGCACATGTTTTATGTTTAGAGCCAAAGCTGAAGTGAAGTTGCTTGACGCAACACAGTCAAGTGCTGTCAGAAACACCTCAGATGCATTATGAGTTTGATTTTTAGTTAATTTTTGGTCATTGCCCATTCAGAAACCTTTTAATGTCAAATTTTTCATGACTCTTCTTGACCCACAGTTTAAGAAGTACTGATCCAACTAGTACACAAAACGAGTCTCCATTATTGGTTTCCAAAGCCAATAAATGAACATCCAGCCTCTACTTGAAGACCTCCGAGGAGAGTGAATCCACCTTTTCTCCAGAGTGCCAATTTTACTTCTTGACAGCTCTGATTATGAGAATTGTTTTCCTGCCATCACACCAGAAATGAGCTCTTTGCAATATCTTTCTTAAACTGTGGCATCCAGAAATGAAAACAAAATTCCAAATGAGCTCTGATAAAGGCAGATTGTCATGGTACCATTACACCCCTATTCCAGGAAGATACACTGTTGTTAATGCAGTCATGTATCAGGAGTGAAGGATAAGGGATGTACAACCTGGAAGCAGCATTAGTATATCCCCCCCCCAAAAAAAATTAAAAGAAACAGAAAGTTCCCCCTGCATTTGGTAAGTTCTCTGTGGAGGATTTATGAAAAGACATGGGCAAGAATTACACAGGAATAGATGATGCAGATAGGCTGAGATTAGTATCAGTGGAGGGAGTACCAGAACTAAAGAGATAATTGATCCATCAAACTATATCAATAAAATGTTGTAGTGGAAAGATTGCTCAACTGGGAAGACAGAGGAGCTAGATTCAAATCTTAATTTTGCTGCTTATTATCTGTATGTGACTTTCACCAAGTTACTTCATCTCTCTGCCTTAATTTACTCATCTGTAGAATTAGTTGTTTGAATTAGATGAACAATAAGGCTTTTTCCAACTCTTGATAGAATGCAGTTCTTCTCTGAGCAGCTAGGTGGTTACAATGGATAGAGTATTGGGCTTGGAGTCAGGAAGACGTATGTCTCTGAGTTCAAGTCCAGCCTCAGACATTTACTAGCTGTATGACCCTGAACAAGTTACTTAACACCATTTGCCTCAGTTTCCTCATTTGTAAAATGAGCTGAAGAAAACAGCAAACCATTCTAATTTTCTTTGCCAAGAAAAATCCCAAATGGGGTCACCAAACTTTGGACAAACAGAAAAAAATGACTGAACAACAACTGGTTCTGCCATAGAATACCATCCAAGGAAATTTAGTTACTAGGAGGACCTCATTTTTAGGCAATTTCACCTTTAAGACAACGTCCTGCCATAGAGACTAAAAACAAGTATAATGGCATTGCAATATATTTCCCTGAAAGAACAATCACTGGTCCACCAGGAACTATCACAACACCTGGCAAACAGTAGGTTTGCCAGTAATAAATGTAAAAAATGCTTGCTAATTGATAGATACCTAGCACTCTCTAAATTGAAATGCATTTACAGGTATGGAAATTAAGAGTCAGAGTCCAGTTCAGCCCTCTTTCCGATACATCATGTTGCTTCTCTTTAAGCAAAATAGCACAAAAGGCTCCCTTAGATCTCATTTCCTTCCTCATATATGACGCAAATAGCTTTAGCCATATACATAGACATCCCAGTTATGTTGAGATTTTTAAGGTTTTGGACGCAGCAGTTACATTCTTTTAAGTGTTCACCAAAAGGATGTTTTTAAACTAAAAATGTGCTGCATCTATTCTGGGCGGAGAAGTGACATTGGACCTTTGCATGAATGGAGAACATGGTAACCAAATGAATTGGCTTATCTTTCTCTTTAGCACTTATTTCCCAACTGTCAACAGAATATCTTTACTCAAAAAGGTTTAGCATCACATATTAGATCACTGCCAACTGTCACCATCAATAGTGACTTGGGTTAGAGTAAAACCTCTGACAAAGGTACATATTTTTCATAAAAGAAGGACGTCAAATACCAACATTTTTCCACTGGACTTCTGCTGTTCTGACAATTTGTTGATGCTGGCAGAAGAAAAGTCAAATCAGGCTTATTGAACAAAAAGTCCTTCATCTTTAATCAAATGAATGATAGTCTTACTAACAAATGTGCTTTTGAACACCCCACTATTCCCTCCTTTATAAATGACAAACAAGTGGGTGGTAATAAGCTGGAACATTACTGCTAGTATCAATGACTTCCCTACTTAATTAGAATTTTCTATTTCATCAAGATGTTCAAGTCTCTCTCCCTCTTATAGGGTATTGGCTGCTGGCCAGCATGCTAAGACAAAATTAGGATTCCCCTCTAATGATTTCTTCTATAATATCAAATACTATGCTTGTCTTTTGTTTTTAAGGAAAAAAATGAAAAAAAAGCATTCCTGAGAATCATAATATTATCCATTGCTTTTTACGGAAAAGGAAGAAAGAAAGAGAGAAAGAAGAAAGGGAAGAAGGAAGGAAGGGTAAGAAAGAGAGAGAGAGAGAGAGAGAGAGAGAGAGAGAGAGAGAGAGAGAGAGAGAGAGAGAGAGAGAAAGGGCATTTTGGCTTTCTGTTAAATGTTGCTGGGCAGCCCTTTCATTTAGGTGATCTCCTTAGAATACTATCTCAACTCCCTTCCCCCACCAACATCCCAAAAGTACCTCAGCCTGAAAGGACTATGGACAATCAGGGTACTTTATTTGTCAGTCCAGCGTGGTTAACTTCCAATTACATAATAAGCTTCTCAAAGTGCATTTCCTGTACTTTGGAGACTTGGTCTAATTAAAAATAATTAGTTACATGGCCATTCTAGTTTCCCTTAATGATATTTGGGAGGTGAAAATGCTTTTGCTATCTTTTTAGAAAAACATCTAAGGTTTTACAATACGCTACAATGGTATAAAGGATTCAGAACTTCACTGGTGTGGGCACTGTTTGAAGTGATGAAGATCATAACCTTCCCCAACCCCTATACACACACGTGCGCACGTGCACACACACACACACACACACACACACACGCATGCACCCCAAGGCATCAAGGCACTGGACCTGGAGCTAGGAAGATGAAAGTTCAAATCGTGCCTTAAACACTTAGAAGTTCTGTGATCCTTGGCATATCACTTAAACTCTGTCTACCTCAGTTTCCTCAACTGTAAAATAATAGAACATACCTCAAGTAGTTTTTAAGAGGATGAAATGAAAAAAAATATTTGTAAAGCATTTAGTACAGTTCCTGGCACTTATCAAGTACTTCATAAATGCTTGTTTTCTTTCCTCCCTTAGGAGCTGGCCCTTGTGAGCTGCTGTGATCAAAAAACCCACCAAGGCAGCCCCTGGTGGCTGTTGATGAGCTTTCATAAAAGTGTATTCAACAAACGTCTCCCCAAATTTCCAAATGCAGAATGAGTGCTCAAAACAGAGCCCATAGTCCATTGTCAGACCTCTACTCAAAGCTTTTCCAGCTTGCTAGAACTGACCAGAGCCCAAATCTATTGCATGTCCTCTGATAAGAAACCATGAGGAGGTATTAGAGTAGGAACTTTGTAAGATTTTGCTGTGGTTCAACAGAAAAAAAAAATCAGTAGGTTGAGTCCAATGAGTTGAATTTGAGTTGTAGCTCTGACACTTTCTAGCAGTCTAGCTGTGGAAAAGTCATTTTCCTCTCTAAGCCTCAGTTTTTTTCATCCATAAAATAGGGAAGGGAATACTAATAATTTTTGCACCCTGGATTTGGTTGTGGGATCTCTCGGAAGTTTCTAGGTCCTAAGCTTTCAAAATAGCACTCTATTCAATGAAGCTCTTGTCGTTCAAGCAACTACTTGAACTGCTGGATACCCTCTCTAGGGAGATGGACATTTGTGTATATCTGAAAAGCTTGACAAACTGGTAGAGTAAGCAAATGTTGTTTTGGGGTGGCTATTTTCCTCCTATAAGTCTCCCCTGTTCCTTTTTTAGTCCCAGTGCCTTTTTCACTGTCTAATAATCCTAGACCTTGAACATCTCCTTCTGTATCACAGAATTAGAAGTGACTTCAGAATTCATTTGATACAGATTTTATATATCTGCAGATATGAGGTTAAATTCCTCTGCTTAAACCCATCTAGTAGTGGGGAACTTAACTCTGGAGGTAGTCTACTGTTTATGTGTTTAGCGTAATAGTCTCTCAGGATTTTGTTAGGTAACTAGCTAGCTAATCAGATGAGCAGTCAGGTGGATAGATCACCAGGCCTGGCATCAGGAAGACTTATCTTCCTGAGTTCAATTCTGGTCTCAGACATTTACTAGCTGTATGACCCTGTTTGCCTCAGTTTCCTCATCTGTAAAATGAGCTGGAGAAGGAAATGGGAAACCTCTCCAGTATCTTTGCCAAGAAAAGAACAAATGGAGTCATGAAAAACTGGACACAGTTGAAACAGCTGAACAACAACAAAATCAATACTGAAGTGACCATGGGAAAACAGACCCATAGACAGCAGTCGGGTGAGCTGTGAATTGGTCCAGTGTTCTAGAACTCAATTAGGATTTACATAAGAGAAGCCACTAGACTGTTCCTATCCAGAAATGTCGCTGCTGGGCATATAGCCCAGTGAAGTCAAATAGAGAACAGTCATATAGCTACCAAATTACTCAGAGCAATACTTTTTTGTGCTACCTAAAAGGCAAACAAAGAAACTACCTATTGACTAGGAAATGACTATACAAGTTATGATATAGGAATATGACATTATTCTGCTATAAGAAACAATTCAGAGAAATGTAGGGAAAACAAATGAACTGATAATGAGCTTAGCAGAACAATGGAAATAAACACCAACTATAATGAAGTAAATGAAAAAATAATAAAAATCAAATGGAACACCTGACGTCATCACAACGAATGGCCTGGCTTCCAGTGATGTAATCAAGAAATGTACCTGTCGCTTTTGCTGGGAATAGAGGAGGTTATAGGTGTGCCATACTGTTAGATGCCTCCTTGTGTGAGCGGGTTTTTGCTTCAACTTGGTTTTACTAGGCTGTGACAGAAGACAGGAGGAGTAGAGGTATGTTCAGAATTTACTATAACATGAAATCAAAAGCGTCAAATTTTTTAAGAGTCCTGACAAAATAGGAAATAGAATGGTTTCCAAGAGAAAGAACAGACTCATTTCCACAGCAGCTATCAGCACTTTAATTCGAAAAAACAAGCCGAATTCTCCTCGTGTACTGTGGCAACTGGTATGGGAACTTTCCTAGGGTGTTTTTTGGAGTCCTTTGAAACATATCATATAGGTAGTTGCCTGCTCAGCCTATGCTTAGGCGTTGAGTTCTTTTCCGGAAGCCAAATGTATATGCTCAGGACACACAATAAGTCCACACTGTATTAACTAAAATTACTACTCCAGTAAACCACCCCAATAAGTAAACCATCCACACACATCATTTAAATTTTCAGTTCCCTGTACTCTAATATTACTCACATTTGCAGGATCTAGATCATGATGGATATACCCAGCAGGGAAAGATTCCATTCTCTGCAGCAAGACTGTGCCTAGGACTGTGAATTGCCTTACATACTTTAATCTTTTTCCATGCTTTCCTTCCCTCCAGGCTCAGAATTGTTTTGCTTGCAGAATTAGCTTGCAAATGAATTTGCTTATTTCTGCCAGCTATGAAGACCTGCACTCATTTGGTACTTGGAACTTTGGGGATATGTTAGTTGAATATACTTTTATGAAATCATATTATTTATTTTGTTTGCCTTTTTTTTCTGTAAAATTTTCTCTACTGGTTCGTTCTGGTTATTGTCATTCGTTCGTCTACTAATGATCTATGCTATTATTTATTTTTTTAGGTTACCATTATTTATCTGGTCCAGTACAGTTGAGAACAACATGCTTCTTCAAGTTATCTGAAAGTATCAGGACCAATAATGATGTATTCTTAAAATAACCTTCCTTCCCAAAAGCACTTTATTTCCTCTCTAATAAAAAGAGTATTTACTTGCAAATTAATTTAATTCCTCAAATCCTAGATGAACAGAATGAAAACAGTATGGTGTAGACTATAGAGGCGAGGACACTGGGCTAGACCTGGTGTTCAGAATTCCTTTGGGGAAGCCTATTCAAATGGACTAATAGGTGGCTGAGGTCCCTTCCATTCCTAAGTTCAGTGATTCTATGAGATTCATGTTCTAACTCCTGTCCTGCCACTGCCTTGTTGCATGGTCAAACATTTGATTTCACTTCACTGGACCTCAGTTTCCTCACCTCTGTAAAATGAAGGGGTTAGAGCAGAGGATGTCTAAGGTCCTTTCTGATTTCAAGAGCCTATAGGAACAGGAGAGAAAATAATGAAAGCAACTAAATGCATGGATGATTTTTTACCTTTTAATAGTAATGCGAGATTACTTTAATTTCATTATATATATATAATGTACATTATTATGTTATAATATATTATATATAAATAATATCATTTACATTTATTTTCATATCTGTTCTACTTATGTGTGATACAGATGTCCTATTTATATCCCAGAAGTCAAATAAATGCATTGGAAAGAAATTAAATAGCATACACTACATATACAAGTACGGCATTTGTTCTGTCCTACTGTTTAACGAAAATATTTGTTTCAAATAAGTCATTCAGAGAGCATTAAGGGGGAAGTTACTAGGAAACCATCAGCTGACAGTTGGACTGTGCACGGTTATGTACTAAGCCTACAATACTGAACATTCTCTTTAGTCTGCATTAATAACAAGGGAGGGAAAAGTTCATTTTGACCCAGTTATACATTACGGTTAGAAAACACTTGTCTCAAGTAGACACAGATATATTCAATGCATTTCTTGGACAAAGGCGATTATGAAGCAGTTTATTATGAAGTTTTGCTATTAATTTATAAGTCCCTTGAGGGCAAGGAGTACATTATTGTTCATCTTTGTATTGCAAGAGCCAAGTATAATGCCTGGCACATGGGGAATGTTTGTTGAATTAATTTTAAAAATCATATTGTAAGTCTAAATTATCCTGAGAGGCAATGCTGCCTAGTAAAGACTCAGCCTTGAAGTCGGGAAGACCTGAGTTTAATTCTTACTTCTGATATATACTAGCAGTGTAATCAGGTGCAAGTCACCTAACCTCTTGCTAGACGATGGGTCAGAGAATTACAAATGGGTGGTTGATCTGCATTGGTGGGAGAAGTTTCCACAGTGGGAGTTTCCCTCATTGATGAAATCATTGGTGAGAAAGAGAGAAAAAATAGTGAAAGAAAGAGAGTAAGGAGGGGGGGAGAGAAAGGAAAGAAGGAAGAAAGGAAGAAAGGAAGATGGAGGGAGAGAGAGAGAGGGATGGAAAAAGGGAGGAGGGAAGAAGGGGAGGGAGGAAAAGAGGGAGGGAGGGAAAAAAGGAGGGAAGAAAGGAAAGAGGGAAGGAAGGAAAGGAAGAAGGTAGAATGGAGGGAAGTTCTAAAGAAGGGAGGGAAAGAGGGAGGGAGGGAAGAAGGATATGAGGGAAAGAGGAAAGGAAAGGAAGGAGGGAGAGAAATAGAGAAGGAAGGAAGGCAAGATGGATGGATAACAATAGCTAATAAACTTTTCAATGCTCAAAGAACTTTCCTCACTACAACCCTGTGAGGTAAATAGTTCAAGTACTAATTTCCCTATAGTATAAATGAGGAATCTAAGACTTAGATTGGTCAATAAGGATAGCTCAAATTTTCAGAGCACTGGAAAGGTCACACAAATCTGTGAGATGAAATCCAGTACAATTTAAATTCAAAAAGTATTTAGAGGGGCAGCTAGGTGGCACAGTGAATAGAGCACCAGCCCTGAAGTCAGGAGGACCTGAGTTCAAATTTGATACATCAGACACTTGACACAACTAGCTGTGTGACCTTGGGCAAGTCACTTAATTCCAATTGCTCTGGCTTTTCCCCTTACAAAAAGCATTCAGAAATGTAGGACCAAGGTCACATACTTAAACTCAGATGCTCTGCCCTGCTAGCATAACATTCTTTCCATTGAGGGTATCATACCACTGCATTTGATCTTATCCAGGAGAACTAACAAAGTCAGGGTTAGAAAAATGCAGAATTAGACCTGATGATGGGCTTTCTTATTGTTTAGTTTTAAAACAGTAACAAAACAACAGAATCAGAACGTTAGAGCTCTAGATGGTGGCACTGCACAGTTACCTCTTCCCAGACATGAAAAGGTTTTGCTCTGTGATAGACAGAAGGAAGCATGGATAGTAGATGCTGGTATTTTGTCTTACATTAACAGCACTCTGTTCATTTAACATTTAAAGGAAAAACAACAACCCAGCTAACATAGTCAGAAAAATACTTAATGTGTTTGTCATGGAGATATTTAAAGGCTGAATGGGTATGGAATATTTGATCTACTTTAATCTTATGGGCATTTTCTCTTGATGAAATTGTCCAAAGTTCTATTTTCCAACATGCCCAGTTTGCCCAGAATTTCACAGGACAAGAACAAATCAAATGCTAAGTTGCTTTTCTATAAAACTGTTGGATCAACCTGACCATGGATGGCAACAGATGTCATCTACATGACTCTTTTAAAGTTGGAGAAGCACTGGGCATATAAGTTATCATTTAAGCCTCCAAAGAGTGCTGTGAGGTAGGTACTATAAGTATTGTTATCTCATTTTTAACAGATGAGGGAACTGAGCCGTAGAGAGATTTAAAGGAAAAGGGTTACAAATCCGGGTCTTTGTTAGTCCAAATCCGGGACTCTATGCCTATAAATGCCACATAGCACCTCTATGCAAGCTATAGTAACCATAAACAAATTACAACACAATTTCAAGGGAAATAAGATCAGAAAGGCAAACTAAAATTTAAAAAAAACACATAAAGATTTTTTAAAAGTGATGAAAAGTACATACTTCTATCAAGTTAATGCACCCAGTTTCAAAAGTAAGAAAAAGCCAGAGCTACATGTTTCTATCATAGACTAAAAGGTCACTCTTACATTGTTGGCTAAAGAACTGAATTCAGTGTTGTTTAGGTCTATCTTGGTCCTTCTCTGTGGGAGTTTCACTAGTGAAATATAACAAAAAGCCTCATTCTAAATTGGCTTTGTTAGCGTGACTTGGGGGGAGGGAGGCCACAAAATCAGTGGAAGAAACAATGATAATAATTTCGTGATGATGTTCATAATTCACATTTACATAGCACCTTTAGGTTGGCAAAGAACTTTGCATACATGATCTCATTCGATCCCCACAGCGACTCCCTGAGGTAGGTATATTTTTTTTAAGCTCCATTTTCTGGATGAGAGAGAGGTTGTATAATTTCTTGTTGAGGAGCACATAGGAAGTGTCAGTCTGAGGCAGAATTAGACACCAGGTCTTCCTTCCTAGGGCGGCTAGGTGGCACCCCAGTGTATAGAGCTTAGAATCAGAAAGACTCTTCTTCATGAGTTCAAATCTGCCTTCAGATACCTGAGCAAGTCACTTACCCCCTTTGCCTCAGTTTCCTCATCTGTAAAATGAGCTGGAGAAGGAAATGGCAAACCACTCCAGTATCTTTGCCAAGAAAATCCCAAACAGGGTAATGAAGAGTCAGACATGATTGAAATGACTGAATAATAATAATAATATAACAACAACTTCCTTATTAACTTCAAGTCCAACATCACATTGACTACTCCAGTCTGCTTTTGGTACATTTATCATTTTGTCATTAGTTTCCATACTTTCATCTAGTGGCAGCTAGGTGGAACAATGGTTAGAGTGCTGAACCTGGCAATCAGCAAGACCCGAGTTTAAATCCTGCCTCAGACACTTAGTAGTTTTGAGATTCCTTAAGTCATCTCAGATTCTTCATCTATAAAAGTGGGATAATAACAGCACCTGCCTTATTGGTCTCAGTGATAATGAGATATTGTATTATGTAAAGTATTTTGCATACCTTAAAGCCTATATCATTCTAGTTATTGTTATTTTCAACAAAAATTTGAGGTCAAAATGAAATTATTTTTAGATCGTACGTTCATTTATGCATCATGTAAAAACATTAGTGAAATGTTTGCAGACTCACCCATCTCTCCAAATTAAAGATAAGCTAATGAAAGAGGAAATGTACATTTTTCTTTATATCTGTGAAATTGAGAGGCCAATTCAGATTAGCAGGAGAAAGCCATCCCTGGACACTCTGTCTCATTTATAACACTACCTTGGAGAGTAACGTGCTGATGCATATTTCTGGGATGTTGACTGTGGTTTCCACTCACCCTCCAGTGGGAACAGGGGTTTAATTCTTTATTGGCAGTGTGTACTCTCCCACTTCTGTTGTCTCTGTTTACCTGTCTGTTTGCTTTAAGTCGACCTTATTTATAGTTTGAAGCTAGATTGCCCTGCTAGAGGTTCTGAAAAGTGGAGGATGAATGGCTAATAAAATGTGCAGGTCATATGCTCTACAAATAAATCTTTCTGTATTTCAGTTTTTATAGCAACCCTATTTGGAGATTAATCTCTAATCGCCACCACCCCTTTAGTCAGCTCCCTGAACTTTCCAAGAATACACTAAAAAGGAAGGTAGGAGTGAGATCCATTTCAGATTTAACTCTTTTGCTCTCAGCGTTACAAGGCCTCTCAAGAAGAGTTAAATTTTAAGCATTTAGTGGCCTCTATATCCTTCTTTGTATAATGATAACTTTGGACTAGATGTTCTTAAAATCCCTTCCATCTTTAATATTTTGTGATTCCATGACTTGCAGAAAGACTTGTATTTGCTTACTTTTTGGAGAACATGTCAGAGCTAGATTAAGCCCTAGGTGATGGCTCTCGGTGAATAAATGCTTGGCAAATAATTGAAAGGCAGACATGTGAAACAATTATAGCCTTGGCTATTGCAATGGCCACGGAACACTTTAATGGTTTTTCTTTGGGAAGGAGACTCAGCAAAATTCTAATTTCTTCACTAAATAATTAATGGTGTATTATTTCAGTAAATAAATTAGTGTTTACACAGTAAAGAACACAAATGTTTTGTGCATACATTCCTGACTCACTTCCTTAGTCCTTCTTGGCTGTTTCCCAAAGAATTATTTTTAAAAAAATTAATGATGAACATCAAAATATTTCTGTTTAGAACATCTTCTGAATGGTGGTTAAATCTATAAAATAATTCAATCGTTTATCCTTCTTATCTTGGGAATGTTTAATCAAGCTTGATATTTGCTTTAAATTAGCACTGTCAAATGTACATTTGTATAAAATCTCCCAAATCATGAAAGATTTATCATTTGAAATGTATTTGGATTATTCTCCAGTTAATCAGCTAGATAAGAAATTAGTAGTACTATAACTAGAACAATTAATTGGGTTGAAAATTATAATATTTTTTTTCATAGTAGGTTTTGGCCATACAAGTAAAACTTCAAAAGCTTTGCTCTTTTTTTGAAGCATTGACAGGATGTTGGTATTCAGTAGTATGATGTTGAATGTTAGTGTACATTCTTGATTCCAAATCTACTTCTGCCACCATTTTTTATTTCTGTATGCTTGCATGTGTAGCACAGGGGTTTTTCCTATTTTCCGCTGGAGCACTTGCTTGATTCTAGCACCAGAGACAAAAAGGCCAGGAGATAAAGTTCAAGCAAAGTGTATGTGCCTTCTAGGGGATGGGGCTAAAATAGCTCCTCTGGGGGTAATCTCTGGCTGAAACACCTGGTGGCACTTTGAACTTGATCTGAGCCAAGTCCCCATTCTAGCTAGTACCACTATGTACATGGGAGCTGCCCTGGTTTAGTTCATCTTCAGTACATTCTGTTTCTTCATCTGTGAGATCAAATTATAAACAATGACCTGCCTTAGATAAGTATTTAATTTGACAGAGGGGCAGTGGTGGTGGTACAAAAGAAATAGGGAACAAGGTAATGACTCTTGGGGAGTTTATAATCTAATTTGGGAGATGAAATTTTTGCATGAGATATAGTTAAATAAGTACATAATAAGTGACAATATAAATAATATGAACAGTAAGAGGAGTAGAAACTTAAAGAAGTAGGAATGTAGTAAGCTGGAGGAGTCAGAAGTACCTTCCTAGAAGAGGAGTGATTTCACCTGAAAAGATAAATAGATCTTGCATAAACCAAGGTGTGAAAGAAGGACATTCATGGTATAGAACAATGGGATAGATTTGGGGTTAAAACCGGCATCTTCATAATCAGTAAGAGATACTGTCTATCTAGATGTTGGAGCAGTTGTTCGATTTTGAGTCTTGAATGTGTTTATTATAAGCTTCAGTACCTAAAGTTTTATGTTGTTTCAACTAAGAAAATCCTGACAGCTTTTCCCCTTCCTAGATATTATCTCTTAATGACCCCTCCCTTCCTGGATCTTGAGCTCTCTCCACAGTCTGAAGAAGGTATTGCACTCAGAACCATTGTATTGATGAAAGCCTTCTGGTAACAATGAAAAGTTGTCCTTGCCAAAAAAAAAAAAAAGCATCTTCTCTGGACAATGATAAAATAATCTTGACCAGAGCTAAGAGGAGCAGTTGAAAATAGAGTTGGATAGGTACAAAGGATTTAGAATCCTAGCACCCTACTCTGTTTAGGGGAGCACCATATATCTGTACCATAATCTGTGCCTAGCAAATATTTCTTTCAAACCAAGTCTAAATCTATATGATCTATTCAGTTGTAGCCACCTGTGTGAAAAATAATAAGGAAGAAGAGATATCAACTGACCTCATCAGGCAATCCATTGGCCTCTATGGAGTTGGGCCTCTAGCTGAGTTTGGAAATATGATTATGCTATCCTATCCCTTTCTTTTTTCCCCCTTTGGCTTTGTTTTGTTTTCCTTCCTTCTTCTTTCCTTCCTTTCTTCTTTTCTTTTAGCTTCAACAGAGATCATTAGTAGGAGGTTGGTCACTTAGGGACAAAAAATTTTTTTGTTACCTGGCAACCTTAAAAAAAAAAGTAAAATACAAAACTGTCCTTGGTTTTGTGTAGTCCCTTTATTTTCCCCAGTGATTTTAGCATAGTGGCAGGAAATAAGATTAAGATTATGAAGATTAATTGTTGCCTAGTTTTTAAGCCATCTATAAATACTACTTTGTGTTGGAACTCTAAAATTGACATCCTTATTCAGTGACCTTAGAAGTGTACTGAAGGATTTGAATCGTATCAATCTTGACATCCTTTACTAGAAATGAAACCAAAAGACAAAAGGCAGTTGAAATTAAATGGGAGTTTGGTTCATAGATTCTTTTTGGATGGTAAATATAGGAGTTGGTAGAATTGGTTTTATCTCATGTGCAAAGACAAGAAGAAATTTCATTTCATGGGACACAATCATTTTATAATGATGATAGCAGTTAGAGACTGGAGCAATGGTTTCCTTAGAATAAGTAACTCCTGGATGAAGGAACTCTCTATCCATTGTTCCACCTAGCTTTCACTAAATGAAGAAACTTCCTCTACGATTATTAGTTGACCACTTCTCTGAAACTCATATTTTGAGTTCAAGAGGTTCCATGGTCTTGTGTCTCATTGGGTTGGTTGGGGCAGAGTTTGGGGAGTTGATAATTACATATGTATTAGTGGTTGACAGTGTAAGCAGCAGAGTACAAAGTTTGGGGGACTCTGAGGTTTGAGTAGACTAAAAGCACAGAACAAAGGAAAATATGAAATGCTCAATTTGTAATACCAATTTGTAATGATATTTAAGTATCAGATTGCTAGATCATAAAACAGTTACAAATTAAGTTATGGAATATGGTTTAAAGTTTGTTTTGTCATATATGTGCTTGTGAGTATCCTCTGAGTAGCATTCTTTTTGTGTGTAGGAATAAATTACATGATTCATATTGAATACATCTTTTTACTTCCCCCATATTTGGAGGAAACTTTATTCTTACCATATGTAAGCAACTCTCGGGGACAATGGGTTAGATTTTTAACAAACCAAAAACTGTGAGAACAAGGAGCCTAACCCCTCTCATTAGAGGCCAAAGGAAAAAAATTCCAGGATGATATGGATTTACAATTGAATTCTATCAAAATTCCAACTGTAATTCATTTCAGTGTTACATAACTGATTACAAAAGTAGAGAAAGAAGATATCTTATCAAACTCCTCCTATAATAAAATATAGTCCTTACACCCAAACCAGAGAAAGCTAACACAGAAAAAGAAAATTATAGACCAATATTCTTAATAAACATAAACAAAAAATATTGCACGTTGAATGAAATATTTGTTAAAAAAAGGTTACGTTTAAAAAAATTATACAGTATAACCATGTTGTATTTATTCTAGGAATGCAGGATTTGCTCAATAATAGGGAGACTTTAAACATAATAGACCAAAAGAATAACAATGGGCTATACCTTAAAATGGTAAATAATACCTATTAAAACCAAGAACTAACATCATATATAATAGAGAAATACCAGAGCCTTTTCCAGATAATATCATGGTAAAGCAAAGATGTCCATCATTACCACTACTTGATATAAATCTAGATATGCCAACTATAGTGAGGAAACAATAAAAGAAATTGAGGGGAAAAGCATAGTCAAAGAAGAAAAGTATTTATCTTTGTAGATTACATGATAGCTTACTTGAGGACTTCTAGAGAGTTAACTAAAAAATTAATTTAAACAGTAACCAGCAAAGTAGCAGAATGAAATAAATCTACAAAAAAATAATTGGTTTCTCTATAGATTACTAATCAAACTCAGCAGGAAGAAATAGGAAAAGAAATACTATTCAAAATAAGTAAACAATGCATAAAATATCTTGGATTCCAACTACGAAGACATATAGGTATGATATGAATACAATTATAAAACACTTGTTGCAGAAATAAAGACAGAACGAAATAATAATAGATACATCAACTGCTCATGGTGGACCATGCCCATATAACAATAATGACAATACTACCTAAAATATTTTCCGTATCAAGTGCCAGACCAATCAAACCACCAAAAAGTTACTTTATAGAAATAGAAAAATAACAATAAAATTGATCTTGAGGGGAAAAAGGTCAGGAATCGAAAGGGAAAAAAGTGAGAGGCTTAGTAGCACCAAGCCTCAAGTTAAACTCCAAAACAGTAGTTATCAAAACTATTTGTAACTGATTAACTGATCAGCAGAACAGATCTAAGATGGCACAGAAAACACAGAAGTAATCAAACATAATAACATAATGTTTGATAAATCAAAGTACGCCAACTATTAGGATAAGGACTCAGAATTGTACAAAACTCTGCTCAGAAATCTGGAAGGTAGATCAGCCGTTTCTACCACTTCAATGCCAAATGGATACAAGACCTATCATAAATGAAGTTGCAAGTAAAGAGATAGCTTTCCCATCTCTGGGTAGGGGAAGAATCCTTGACCAAACAAGGGATGTAGAGGAAAAGGCAATGCTAGAAACATTTGTTAGGCACTTACTATGTGCCAGGCACTAGAGATATAAAGCAAAAAGGAGACAATCCCTGCCCTCAGGAAGCTTACAGCCTAATGGAGAAAAACAACACACAAAAGGGCACTGTGATGGGGATGTTAAGAAATGAGGAAAAGGTGCCTAAGAAAGGACAAGGTATCAGAAAGTCAGAAGAAAAGCTTAGAGGTGAATCAAAATCCTGTGGGAAGTCCTTAGTGGCAGAGGGATGTCCCAGAGTGAGGAGGGAACAAAGGAAGTTCCAGCATGAGATGGCCCCTGGAGAATAGTGGCAATGTCCAGAAAGTCAGAGGAAGAGCTGGAAGGAGGAAAGACAGCAATAAAAAAGAACAGAGAAGATAAAATGGACAATTTGGATGACATAAAATTGAAAAATTTCTCCATAAACCATAACAATGTAGTTAGAAATAGAAGGAAAACAGTTACTTTGGGGAAAAAAAAATCTTTGCAGCAAACTTCTGTAATTAAAGGTCAAATATGTAGGCTATAGGGGACATTACACAAAACAAATAAGAATTAAAAGTCATTCCTCAATAAATAAATGGTGAAAAGATGTAAACAGATGGTTTTCAAAATAAAAGGAAAATAAGAATCATATGGAAAAATTCTTCAAAATAATGATTATAAAAGAAATGCAAATTGAAACAACTTCTGATGTTCCAGTTCTTACCCACCAGAATGGAAAAGATGACAGAAAAAGAAAATGACTGTTTTTAGAGGGATACTTTGAAGACAGGTATTGGTAGAATTATGAAGTAGTAAAAACCATACTGGAAAACAATTCAGAATCAGATCCAAAAAGTCACTAAATTGCATATTCTTCAGTGCAGTGATGTCACTTTCAGTTGTGTCTGACTCTTCATGACCCCTTTTGGGGTTTTCTTGGCAAAGGCTCTTCTAAGGTTTGCTTGAACCATCTCTTTTATAATTTTTTTTAATGTTGTTCAGTCATTTCAGTTGTCTGACTTTTTGTGATGCCGTTTGGGGTTTTCTTGGCAAAGATGATGGAGTGGTTTGCCATTTTCTTCTCCAGAGTTGCTGGAGAAGTGAGTTAAACAACTTGCCCAGTTAACTGACTCCTGGCCTGGCATTCTATCCACCATACCACATAGCTGCCCATAGGTAATATCCCAAAAAGATTTAAGAAAGAGGGAAAGGATCCATAGGTACAAAAAATATTTGTAGTAGCACTTTGGGTTGTAGCAAAATACTAGAAACAAAGTCAGTGCCCATCAGTAGCTAAACAAATTATGGTATTTGAATGCAGTAGAATATTATCATGGTATAAAAGATGAGGGGGCAATTAAGTAGCACAGTGGATAAAGTACTGGGCCTAGAGTCAGGAAGACTCATCTTCATGAGTTCAAATCTGGCCACAGATGCTTACTAGCTGTGTGACCCTAGCAAGTCACTTAGCCCTGTTTGCCTCAGCTTCCTCATCTGTAAAGTGAGCTGGAGAAGGAAATGGTACATAAAAAGTACATAAAAAGATTTATAAAAGAGATGGTTTCAAGCAAACCTTAGAAGAGTTGTATAAAATGATGAAGAGTAAAGGGAGCAGAACTAGGAGAACAATTTGTATAATGACTACCACACTAAATGAAGATAACTGTGAAAGACTTAAGAACTATGATTAATGTAGTGATGGATTACAACTCCAGAAGACTAACAATAAGTTATCCTTCCCACGTCTTAGCGCACAGGGGATGGACTAGAGGTGTAGAATGTGTCAGACATTCTCAGATATAGCCAATGTGTGAAGTTGTTTTGCATGACTATGCCTATTTGTTACAAGAGAGGACTTTCATTTTTTTCTTTTTGGTCTAACAGAGTTGATAGTGACACCAAAAAGGTAAGTGAAGAAATAAGAGCATCACTGAATCGTTTTTAAAAAGTCAATAACAGAAGGGAACACAGACAAGCAGGGCAGTGTTGGAACTACTGTACATTTTAAATTTGAACTATTAAAAAAAGCAACTATTGAAAAAAAAACCTGAACTTAGTGGGAAAATACTGTGCATAATAGACGGTTCACAGTTTCATATTTTAAAAGTCAGTTTCTCTAATATGAAGTGGTTATTACTAAAAAGAGGTCATTTAGAGAATATGAATAACCAACAACACATATGTGTACTTAAGAATTATGATCAATGCAATGACCTGTTACAACTCCAGAAAACTAATGATGAATCATGTTGGTTAGCCATTGCATTGTGGATTTGTGTGTTTCATTACTTGAATGCAGTCAAGGAAAGGCAATAGGGGTGAAATGTCAGGATTAAAGAGATTTAATAACTGTGATAGAAATTTTCCAGGAGAACATTATTTGGGAGATTGAGCCAAACAGAATATAATTATTGCTTCATATTTTATAACTTCCCAGAATAAGAAAGGAATAACATGGGTCTGGATTATCCTAGGAACATGAATTTAGTAGTTTGGTGGGAAGAAGGCTGGTGCCCTAGGCAATCACTTTTCTCATTGCTTCTTTTCAGCCACCAGCTTAAAAGGAAAACCAAGCCATGCCCAACAGGAGTTGACTAAAAAAGAAAGTCACACCTTAAGAGATGAGCAAAGAAAGAAGATTCTATTCGTATGAGAATGGAAGCTAGAAAGAGGGAGTAAATATTTCTCACTCAATAGCACCCACCCTACACAACTACCTGATACAAAACATGTAAAGATAGTTATGAGGTAACTTTGGAGGGAAAGGCATGAGTAGGTATACAGAAAGGGGGAATTTCAACTGCATCCTGAATGAAGTCTGGGTTTCTAAGAGGCAGAAATGAAGAGGCAGTGTATTCCCAGAATGGGGCCAAGAAGTGGTACAAAGACAAGATATGGGAGATGAAGCATCTTACATGATAGACCAATAGAACTGAACCATAAAGTATATACATAGGAAGGCTAGATAGGTAGATACCAGTTTATGAAGAACTTTAACTTGAATCCTTCTTGAAATGAAAAACCCTTCTTGAGCAGAGGAGTGACATGGTCAGACCTGCACTCTAAAATAAAATCATATTCATGGCTCTGGGGAGATAAGACAGAAGTGGGCAGAGACTTGAGGCAAAGAAAGAGGAGATTATAGCAATACTGTAGTCTAGAATAGAGGTGGTAAAAATCTGAAATAGGTTGGTGACTATGTGAGTGGAGAGAAGGGGATATACTTTAGAAACATGGCAGAGGTAGAAAAGACAAAATCTGACAACAGATTCAATAGGTAAAATCTTCCCCAGTTGAGAAGTTTCATCTTGATTCCTCAAAGCAAGTGAATGAGGGTGAGTAGCTGATAATGACACAGGTTGCTAACCAGGGTGACTGGAAAGATAATGGTGTGCTAGATAGAAAGAGAGAAGTTCAGTAAAGGAGTTAGTTGGGGAAAGTTTTGAAGATAGATGAAGCAACAATAATTATTATAATGTTATGTTCCTTTAAAAAGTTCAAGATTTCATCAATGTATGTACTCTTTCCATCAACACAGATCATAATACCATCTTCACACCTTCATTAGTTGCTTTGGCCAATAAATTTAGCACCTGGTATCCAATCTTCTGATCATGAGCCTCTCCAATTTTAATTTGGATGGTCCTCAGATGGCAGCTATACATTCCATTAACAGGTTTAGCTCTCCAACCCTCTAAATGTTTTCTACTTTGTTAGACACTCCAAGAGAGAATTTCTGGAATTGAAAAGGTTAAGTTCTATAAGGAAAGGTTTCTCGTGAGAAGCAAGTTGGGGACACATTAGATGGCTTGAAAGTAAATAATAGTGGAAACTGTCCTAACAACTGGTGCATTTTCATGAATACTAGTAGAAAATTTTATAGAATCAGTCTAGAAAATAGCAAGATATATAAGATCATAGGCTAATTTTCATATATTTTTGGGTTTTCCTTAAAATCCCTAGTATATTTATAAGTACTAATTTAATTGAAGAGTTGGCAAGCTATACTTCATTGCAGGTTTTCAAGCAAACACTAGATAAATATTTGTCAAGTATGTAATAATTGGGATTACTTTTTTTGGCATTGGTTAGACTGCATCATCACCATCTTCCGAATCTTCAAAACTCTGATTTTATAGACTTGAATTGGGATCTATCATGTTTTGATGACAATTTAAAATGTACAAGGGGTAGATTTCTATTCCAATAATAAATTATCATATTGTGAGTTTTTTTATTAAGCCAATCAGTCAACAGGCATTTACTAACATGCTTACTATGTTCGAGGAACACAAGTTGCAATTCTGGATAAGCCCTATTCAGTTATAAAGTCAACACTTTACTCATCTAGGTTATTGGGGTAAAAATAGGATATAAACAGAGAGGAGGCATGATGTCTTGCCTCTTGCATATATGTTTGACAATTTACTTACCCTCTCAATGTTCCAGTCCACTTTCTAAGACTATGAATTACAGAGCAGGTGCCCATCTGTATTGGTTTAGTGTATTTTCTCACCAAGAGTTCCCCAAACCATTGAAATAACAGATCAAGTAAAACAAAAAGATATAAATGATCACATTAGTACAGTGAATTTCTTCACCAAGTTCCCTACATAGTTAAATCATAAATCCAGTTTTTAAAAAAAGTATAGAAATGTACTCCTCACTAAAAACAAAACAAAACAAACAAAAAACGTGCTAGAGAGAACCGTACACATATCAACAGAGGGAACTCAAATACATAGCTGGAAAATTGTAGACTCTTTCCAAGTTCCAAAGTTTCATCTTGATCCCCCAAAGCAAAGTTATAACAATCAACAGTTATATGTGACATGTTTTAGAAAAAAAGAGAGAGGTTTTCCCTCTGAGGACCAAGTCTGCAGTCAATAGCCAGGGGCAGTCCTAGGTGCATAAATACTGAGCAGTGGCAAGGACAACATTGTTCCCCTAAATGAGTATTAGAAAGTTGTTGAGGAGAGGCTTGTTTCACAGGGAAATCCCATAATCCAAGTGCCATCCTGAAAAACTACTTAAAGAAACCAGTTGCCAAATGTCTTAGGTAATACTAAGCCACTCACATCTGAGTGAGATGATCATTAGTGAGAAATATAAGACAAAGTTGACTCATGTGACTTGGGTCAACTAGGTAACCCAAGAGTTGTTCTGCTAACATCGTTGTCAGTGGCATGAGCAAATTCTTATGGGGTTGTTGAAGATGCTGAATGGAAATTTAACCCCAAAGGGCTTCATACCATTGAAAACCTGTGCCAATGCTCCTAGTTTGGGGTCCAAGATGCCTTATTTATGTGTCATTGCAAGACTATACATCACAACAGATACCTAGTAATCTAATATGAGGTCATAAAATCCTAGATCTAGAAGAGACTCAGAGACCTTCTTGGTCAATCTCCTCATCTTCCGAATGGGGAGATTGAGGATCTTGCTTTAGTGGCAGAATGTAAATGCAGGTTATCTGATTCTAAAGACAGTACTCTTTCCACTGCTCCACACTTCCTCTTATATGATATGATTTCACCTGGAAGCCCAGCTTAAGTACCATTGTTATAGCTCAGGAACATTGGGAGAGACTCAAAACATAATCCTAGGGGTAGAGGCATCTCTGGTGCAGGTCTGTGTGAGTAGGAGCCAAATATGTGGCACATCGTCATCTCAGGCTTGGTGAAATGGAAAATAAACGACAAATTTAGAGTTATAAGATCTGAGTTCAAATCCTGGTTCTGTCACTTAATAACTGTGTGACTTTGACAAAGTCCTTTAACTTCTCTGAACTTCCATTTCCTCATCTGTAAAATGAGAGGCTTGGGCTAGACATACATCTCTGTTTCCTTCCTGCTCTGGAAGAAGGATCCTTCCATCTTCTTAACTTCCTTTCTTTCCCAAACTGCTAGGACTTCTAATTTATTCTGGGAGATGCCTGAATCCTTTTTTAAAAATAAATAATTCTATTACTTGCGTCTCATGATTTTTCCCTCTACTTTAGTCCAGTATCTTATGACTCTTTATCTCCAGTCAACTGAGATGCATGAATTATTTTAAACTTTGAAACGTTGGCACCCTAAAATCCCATTTTAAAGCGTTTCTCTGCAATGTGGATTTGCTTTAAATTCTATATCCTTTGTAGCTCTCATTATAATGAATAAAATTGAAACTACAAGTATTATCTTCATACCCCACCACTCACATAATAACGACACCTAATCCTGAAGACCATTCAGAAATGTATGCAGTAGGTGCTTAATATTTCCATCTGGTGAATTGGTCTGAAAGGCATCCTTCTCGTTTACCTGCTCTCTGACCATAACCGGTAGTCTCCACGGCCATTGCAACATCTTTCAGTGGGAGCAAGTATTGAGCCTTCTGTTATCCTCCCTTCTCAAATAGTTTTTGATCCCCTCCTTCTTTGTTACTATCCAGCATGTTAAACTCATAAAATATAGGTCTTCTGATTCACAGCTGGATGTGCTTAACCCGTCCTAGCAGGCTGTGCTTTGCGCTTTTAAATTATTTAGACCTGCCAGAGAAGTCGGACTCTGTTTCATCTTCGCCTTGTCTTCTATAATATTTTTTTATCTTACAGTGTTTCCATTAGTCATCATGGGCATGCTTATGGGCTAATATAGCCCTCTAAATCACCTTCTGGCATTGAGAATTCTGCCTTGGGGCTTCCAAAGCACTGGAAATTCTGCAGGGACCCCACTCCTCCAGGCCAGTTGAGTAGATTCCCTGGATCTTTAGAGAAACAAGAAACACACCCTGACAGTAATTCCCTCCTTTGAGCACACTGAAGTTGCATTCCCACAACTGAATGTTACATATAGAATTTAGATTTATATTATTTAAAATACACACATACACATAACACACCTCGAAATGCATTTCTTCACACTGTCAGTTAAAAAGTTATCCATGTGAAAGTTGATATTTATCAAGTTAAAAATGACTTGCATTTCTAGAAAACCTGTAAATAGAATGAAACACCTTTAAACAGCGTATATTAGGGACTAACACCTGTCTCACTGGCAAACTGTTTTAACTGACTCTTACAATGTGTAGCTACCAGGATTCTGGGATCATTCTTTGACCTGGAATGTAATTTTTATAATTATGAGCTGTATGATAATAGGATTCCACTGTACTTCAAAAAATTTGAAATCAGAGTCCCATGTTCTATGCCTTAGATGCCATATTCATATTAAATTATGAATAGAAGTGCTTGACAATTTTATACACTGGTCAGAATACTACTCTTCTATAATTGGAATTGGAACAGTCCTTCCTATTGTCTGGAACATGATTGGCATTTTCCATATTTGTAATAATACAGGTCTGGAGGTTTAATCTAATCCAAGGAATCTAATCCAAACCAAGAAATATTTCCTATGTTCCTACCATGGACAAATCATCATGCTAAACAGCAGGATTACAAAGTATACAAAGACAAAATAAAAAATAGTTCCTGTCCTCAAAGAGGGGTTCTACTTTTTTTATAATGGGGGTGGGGGATACAATATGTAAAAAGATAATTATTTGAGGAAGAAGACAGCCCAAGTAGGAGGACTAGAAAAGGCTTCTTGTAGGATAGGGATTCTTAATCTAGCCTCTATCAACTTGTTTATTTTTATTTTTGAAAAGAATATTTTGAGAAATGCTTCATTATAATTGGTTTCCTTTGTAACCCTATATGTTTTATTTTATGCATTTTAAAAACATTCTAAGAAAGGGTCCAGAATTCCAAAAAGGTCCATAACACAAAAGCTAATTAAAGATCTCTGCTTCAGGTAGTAGCATAGGAGCTGGGCCTAGGGCCATCCATGCTGGAGCCAGCTACTACTAACTAGAGAGAGCTGACTTTTATATTTTTCAGTGAGAGCATTACACCTCAGAAATTGGCAAACACTATACATCAGGGCTTGTTTGGTTGTTCTGTTGATTTTCTAGACTTAAGAGAGTGATGAAGAAAATGCTAAATTTAGCAGACTAAACTTAAAATTGTGTCTTATGTATGTTCCCTTCCTCCCCCAACTACCACCTCGACCTGGTTGTTAAACACTTACCAGTACATCCCTGGCTGAGCCTTAAATGAAGCTAAGAGGTAGAGATGAAGAGGAAAAGCATCTAGGAATACGTGATATTTTCCTAAAAGAAGTAAATGTGTATCATACTTCTCTAGAAGTTCTTAGAACAGAAGGAGAAAGCATAAAAATGGGCAGCTGTGTACTCAGCAGCAAGCTTAATGTCAAGGATTCTCTCAGGAGGAAATGAGAATAGGTTTTGCTCCAGGAAAAAAGTTGAAGAGGCAGCTCATAGATCATCAGAACTGGAAGAGACTTTAAAGACCGTTTGGTCTCACTCCCTCATTTTAGAGATAAGGAGAGAAAAAAAAGACAGACAAGGAAGTGATTTGCTCCAAGTCAAAGGAAGTAAGTGTCAGAATCTGCATTAGAACCCAAGTCTTCTGACTCATAATGTAGTGGTTTGGGTTGATTTTTTTTTTCAAATAAACAGGGAGTTCGGTTCAAATGCTTTCCAAGGCAAAAGGGGGGGGGGGGGGAAGAATGACTACAGTTACCATGTTTTTCACATTCTCTTTTTTTGTTATCTTTGTTTATAACCCAAAATACTTTAAAATAAAAAACAGATGGATAGAGGTAGGCAACAAATGGACCATGGCTTGGGTTTTGACTTCAGTTGAAAAGGACCCTTACTTTTTCAATTTATCTTTTTGCTTGTTAAATGAGAGCAACATGCAGTTTCTGTACGTTTCCTTTTATTTAGGACAAAAATAACCCTATTTCATTGCTGCCATGAATGAAAGACACTCTTGAAGTCTTTAAGGGCTCTGTGGCTAAAGCAATGTGGGGAGATAAAGAAGTGATTCTGATAATCTAGTCAAACCCAGGGTGTCCCTGGGTGTTTCTAAGTGATGGCCTCGAATCACCTTCCCCCTCCAGCTGGGGGTACCAAACTTCAATGGTCAAGCTAAGACTCCTTTGAAAGATTTACTGTGGCAAGATTTTGTACAAGTGGGGGAAAATACTGTTCAACAATAACAAAAGGGGAAATACACAATTATCACGTGTAACTTATTCAAAATTTTCCTATTTTCTTAGAAATTAAAAATTTTACATTTGATACCCAAATTTCAGTCCAAATTAAAAATATGAAATGGGTTTTGAGTGCCCCTCTCCTTACCCCATCTTAGCCAAATTACTTGAGTTTTTTCCTAAGAGGAAGGAAGGAAGCAAGCAGTTATATTAAGCTCTTTGTGGTTATTCAGTTGTGTCTGACTCTTTGTGACCCCATTTGGGGTTTTCTTGGCAAAGATAACTGGAGTAGTTTGCCATTTCCTTCTCTAGCTCATTTTACAGATAAGGAAACTACAGCAAACAAGGTTAAGTGACTTTCCCAGGGCCACACAGCTAGAAAGTGTCTGAGGTCATATTTGAACTCAGGAAGATGATCTTCCTGACTTCAGTCCCAGCACTCTACCCACTGGGTCACCTGGCTGCCCATATTAAGTTCCTACTATGTGCTAAAGACTGGAAATAAAAATAAAGGCAAAACAAAAGACTGCCCTTGCCCTTCTGGAGCTTTCATTTTACTAGAGGAAGACTGAGCAGTTGGGGTGGGGTGAAGGGGAGACTTGGATAGAAAAATTCCCAGAAGGGACTTCATTGTGAGAGTGAGGGGAAACTGGTGAGGGAGCAGCTTCCTTCTGACTGAGATTTTCTGCAGTTATGACTTGAATTGAGAGTTGAAAGGGAGGTTGTGCAGCCCAACCAACTCATTTTATAAATGAAGAAACTGAGACCCAGAAAAATTTTCACAAACCACACCCATAATTAATGGCAAATCTGGGTCTGAACCCCAGTATTCTTATATCAAAGCCACTGTTGCACCTACGCCATACTCCCTTACTTAATTCTTGCTACTGTCTTTGGGTAAAGGGTTTTTGTCTTTGTTTTCTCCTTTAAAACAAAGAATTTATCTTTTGGTAGGAACTAACTGCTCATTGATTAATTCTTTTCACTGCTTTCATCACAAAACTGAAGAAAGTTACTTATCTAAGAGTAGAAATGGGGCCAGATTACCAAAAAAAACCAAAACCCAAAACAAAAATACCAAACCCAACCACTTTGGGAAGAGTGGAATCATGCAGAATGGACAAGTGAGTCACGTCTTTGCAATGGAACTTGTATACACAAGTACCAAGTGGCCTTCCATAATTCGTGTATGGCCCTGTGCTCCAACGATCTGCTGTAAAAGGTTCTTTCTACACCCCTAAGCCAGTTTGTTTGGCCTGACTGGCCTGATAGATTTATGCCTGAAGACACCAGTTAGGTGTTCTATGCTGTTTCCTGTTTGATATTACGAGGCTCTTGGACACAGACGTGAATGTAGATTGTGTGCCAGGAATGGAACTTTCCCTCATAATATTTCCTGTGGGGGGCAGGGGGAGAGAAATAACACCTTTAATACAACCCAGCCCATAAAACAAATAAAAATATGCCAATTCTTTTACAGTTTCTTCTACCAGTCACAAGGCATACACAGGGGACGGGAGGACAAGTATTTGTCATTGTTTGAGGATGCTGGTACTTATGGTAATTGCAAACAGCGTGTGGCTGAGTGGGGCATGTTCACATTGTGTGTGTGTGTGTGTGTGTGTATACACATCTAAAAAGATGAATGTATATGTGACTATTGCATGTAGATCCAACTGTAATGCATAAAGACACTGTGGCATAGTTAATTCCCATTCCTCTTAAGGCAAATGCATACAAAAAATGATACTAATGTCGCAGGATTACAGATATAGACCTGGAGGGGACTTTGAAGTTCCTTGTTTTGTTGAAATCCTGCTCATCCAGTGCCCTTTTAATGAATATGACACACAGCTCTTTTTTTTATGAGGTTTCTGCCCATGCTGAATAGCCACAGACAACATAACCACTCTCGGGCACTGGTGGTAAGCAATTGAATGTGGACCATGTCTTGGAACCTGAAAAGACCTGGACTGGTAATGGGTGCTCTAAGACATATTGAAAAGTTTTATATCAACCAACCAATGTGAGATACTTACATAAAGAAAACTTTCTTTTCTCTTGACCTATACAAGAGAGAGGGCCCTGAACGGAAGGGTATTGGGCTTTTCTCTCATGGCCCCTCTTTCTCTAAGAAAAAAAACACTTATGGGGTTAATGAAAGCATGCTTCTCACTGGCATCCTATGTCACCACTTTAGAGAGATATATTTCACAAAAGGAATCAAGAGTCTAGTGAGAGCACTGCTGCCTCTATTGGCATGTTGTATTCCTTGGCTATGTTGTATCAGTCACAGGCACAAGACAAGCATGCCTTCAATATAACTGTACTTTGTTATTGTAGGAACAACTATTCAGAAATAGATGAAACTTACAGCTATAGAATCTCAAAAGGTATGAAACACCAAGGAAAGTCAAAAAGTTAAAAAAAAATCATTACATTAACCACAGAACTTCCATGCCTAAATATATGAAAAATACTTTCCTCCCTTAGCTAGAATAATCTTTATTTTTTTTTTTTTACCACCAACAGTATACTCTTTTATGAGACTATGCTTTATGTTAATGAAATAGAATGCCAGGTAACTCCACTTTCATCATTCTGATGGCTAGAGAAGAATTTTTGAGTCCTTTACTTTGTGGTTTTGGCAAGACTTCTTAAGGTAATAGTCAGAGATCAACATCAGATAACTCCAAAAGAGAAAGTTCTATCAATTCTGCTATTCTTAAGTCATCCTGGGAGGAAGAGATGCACAGTTAAACAACATTACGTTTCTGTCGTTGGTTCACCTTTGCTTTAGACCTTGTGCAACATGAACCTTCTGACTTCAAGTATAATATCAGGAGTTTACCTTATTCCAGTTTTATAATTCCCAGAAAAGTTTAGCTCTTATGGGAAAAGTAAATGAGTAGGTCAGGCACCTTTAAACCATAGCAACTTTAAACCATTCTTGTTTATCTTTTAAGTCCTCAGATAAAACTGAGACAGAGAGAATCAAGGCAAATATTGAGGTATTGCATATGAATATTGTCAAGTGTAGAATAACATGTTGAGACCAGAGAAACCTGGCAATTCTTATTGACCATTATCTTCTAACAGTCCATTTCAGGGCATCCTTAATAGTCATCAACATTCATTCTTTCTGGCCATTTCCTTGAGTGTCATGAGGAATAATGGTGACATTTCCAAGGATGTTCCAGTATGCAAATTCCTTAAACTCAATGAAGAGAAGAGCTGACCCATTTATTTGAAGAAATTCTAGTATCTGACAAATGAAAAATAACTACTGAGAAGGTGATTTCTGGGTTATGTAGCCAGTTATGTCTTCTCTGGTTCTAGACCTGAATTCCCAACTTCTTGTTGGATATCCCCAGCTGGATAGCCAACTAGCACTTAAATAGTCTCATCCCAAACAATTCATCATCTTCCCTGTAAAACTGCTCCTCTTCTCAATTTTCTTATTTCTGCTTGCAGTACTATCATCCCCTTAGTCACCCTGGGGAAAAGGAAGGACAAGGGTCTACACTGTGCCAGGCATTGTGCTAAGTGCTATGAACAAATATTTTCTCTTTTGATCCTCATGGCAAACTGCAAGGTAGATGTTATTTTTACTCCCATTTTATCATTGTGTCGTGTGTTTTTGGAGGCAGTTGGGGTTAGGTGACTTGCTCTGGGTCACACAGCTAGTCAGTCTCTGAGGTCGTATTTGAACTTGGGTCCTCCTGACTCCAGGGACAGTTGCTCTAGCACCTAGCCTCCATCCCCATTTTAAAGTTGAGGAAACTGAGACAGACAGTTAAATGACTTGCTGAGGGTCAGGCATCTGGTAAGTGTCTGAGACCAGATTTAAACTCGGATCTTCCTGCCTCCAGGCCCAGTGCTCCATTTACTACACCACCTAGAATTTCAGAGTCATTTTTGTTCCTTCTTCTTCCTTACCTACACATTTAAACCATTCGAATCTCTTGTTTATTCTACTATAAGCAATAGATCTATACCTCCAGTACTAATCTTGCTTCAGATTTCAAGACCTAGTTCTCAAACTCTCTATAGGACATATTTTCTTAGGACTACCAGAGTAAATATAAAAGGATGCTAAAGACAAATGTTGGACACTTCACTATTTTGTACTATTTTGTCCCTGATTCCATGAATTACAAAATCACAGAACTTTAGGGCTGAAAGAGACCTCATCAGCCACCTAGTCCAACCTTTATACAAAGAAATCTCCATAAATGGTCATATGATCACTGTCTGAAGACCTCCAAGGAGGGGGAAATCCACCATCTTTACATGCAAGTCATCCAACTTTTGGACAGCTCTCGTTTTAGGAATTTTTTCCTGGCATCAAGACTAATAAATTAGTCTCTTTATAACTTCTACTGATTACTCATGGTTCTGCCCTCTGGGGCCAAACAGAACAAACCTAATCTCTCCTCCAAATGATAGCCCTTGAAATACTTGCAAACAGCTATCATGTTTCTGCCTAGTCTTTTTTCCTCCAGACTAAACATATCCAATTCCTTCAACTGATCTTTCGACTGCCAATAGATCATGAACCCAAGGCTCTTACCATCCTGGCTGCCCTCTTCTATGTACTCATCTCCAAATGAGATCTGCTGTAAGTTTGGGAACAAAGTGTCATCACACTTTACTGCTGCTTTGTCAGGTACTAATATCCTAGGCAATGTGCTTACAGAAGGCTTTTAGGATTTCAGTAGACCACAATCCATAGGATAATTGCATGAAGACATGTTTCTGGGAGTACGGCTGAATTGGACTCATGTCCTTAGTTACCATCTCTTTGGGACAACTGTAGAATGACAAGGTGAAAGGCTGTGAAGCTAAGTTTTTCTATGAGGTCTTTTCAAAAACAAATAGTTGTGATGCCCTCATCCCTTTCAATCACCTCGGTTTTTTAAACATTTTAAAATATTTTCACAAGCATTTTAAAATCTTTTTTTTTTGCCTTAAAATAGAACACACACACACAAATCTTCATGAAAACAAATATGGACTATTGCTGGACTATGGTTCAGCAAAACAAATTCCCACATTAGACATGTCCAATATACATGTTTTATTCTGGATTTTAAGTTCATGTCCTTTCTAGCAGAAGGTGGGTAGTGTGAGTGAACATTATTAAGGTATTTGTGCCTACCTATTTATACATTTCCTAACAAAATTCAGGCACATAATCTTTTAGAGAAAAGCATTTTTGCATGGTATGATTCAAGAAACATTCTTTGTTAAGCCTTCTTAGCTCAGGTTCATCTCTTTGAGGTCATGAAGGGTGTTCCTTTCACTTCAAGTTTTTGCCCACCTGTCAGGATAGGGTACCAGTTATGTTCATTTTCCCATGTTAGTAACTGCTTCCTTTGGTGGGGAGTTAAAGAGTAAAGGCAATGTCTTTTCCTGGCTTCATTCCTGCCTAGTGTAAGGACCAAATGCCTTTTGGGGGATTTAGCAACATGAGGCTTACAAAGATGCTGAGCTCCTAAACAAAAGGGGAAAAAAAATGATCACTTTATTTTGCCCTGTGTGCTACCTGAGTTTCCATCAGAAAGAAAAGATATGAAGATATATATCTATATATATGATATATACATACACAAGCATATGTGTATATATGCAATATAGAAACCTAAGTATATATATAGTACACATATATGAGCACACATATGTATGCATGTATGTGTACATGCATACATAATATTAATACATGCACATATACATACAGACATATATCTGCATGGGGGTGAAGTTAAAACATTTACTGAAATATTAGTATGGCTTTTGGCATGCCTGGTGTTCTTGTCCTAATAACAGAAAGTTAATGATCTAAACCTCAGAAATATGTATTTGGGCCACACATCATGGAGATACTCGAGGCAGTTTCATGGTGGATGCATGGTTTTGATTTTTTTTTTCCCTGTTAATTTCTGAATGACACGTATTGGAATTTCTTTCTCTCCCCTCCCCCTTTTTTTCTTCACTATTAATTTTCTATTATCTAATGACTCTTTTGAAAGAGAGAAAGTGAATGATCTGTGGGGATATTTAGAAGGAGAGGATTTCAGGTGCCTCAGGCAATGTGGTAGGTCTAACAGCTAAGTCTGAACTACTTTGGGATTTGAACACTCTTGGAGCCAAATGGCACTGTCTCAGCTTCAGTCAGCATATTGGAACCGTGCAAATGGGCTCCTCCACACTCCTGTTTTCTCAGGATGAGAGCAATGCTGGCTTTCTCCATGCTAATTGCCCCCTCTCTGATTTTCCCTGACATTTCCCTCACCCTATCTGCAGATCAGTCAAAGGCTGAGTTGTACCTTTTTTTTATTATTAGTATTGGACTTTGGGAATATAGCCCACTGCAGTGTGCAAACATGAGTAAAGCAAATACACGACAACATGAATAAATTCATTTTAAGTAAACTACATTCTTATAATTACGCTATTGGATATGCAGGATGGCTTCCTCTCCTCAGGCAGCATGTACAGCCATTTTATTTATTATTGCTGATCATAATATTATTAATATTTATAATAACAACATTTGTTGAAGACCTATGAGGTTGTAGCTCTGTAAAGAACAAAGGCAAAGGTCCTGCCTCATGGACTTCCAATCTAACTCAGACGGACAAGAAGACACTAACATAGGGAGGGCTTACAGAACACAAGAAGCTCCTGGATAGGAGTAAATGCATCTGCTTGTGAACTGCAAATACAAAGATACTCTTTGAAGGTTATTGTTGAAATTCCCAGGGCCAAAGCAGTAGGTCAATTCACTGTAGTCAAAAATCTAGTTAATTCCTATAAGGTCTGCCCTTTCACACCCATCAAAAATCATCTGAATAAATTGACTAGATGTCTTCTGCATCATGTTCACTTCTAGAGTAAGTGGGAAGGTGAGAGAGAATGGGAGAAAGCTTGGGGGGGTAGGGTGGGGCTTGCAGGGAAAAATGATTTAAACATATGTAGATAGATTCTATATCAGGAATTCCCTGACTTTTGGAGAATGAGAACCATCACAAAATTTTATGGATCACCACATATGATAGTAGTTGTATAATTATCAGTTTCTACTCATTGAGAAAATATATACCAAAAAGCTACCAAGAATTTATTAGAGATTGCTATAGAACTAGGATGGTGATTCACTGGTAGACAGATCTTCTACTGCTCTACCAATGGTGATGCTTTCTCTGCAAATTATAGTCTTTGCAAGGGCTGTGACCACTAAGAAATGAAATGATTTGTACAGAATCACACAGACAGCATGTTACAGGTGGGATTATTAATCTAAACTCTACCTGTCTGTTTGACTTCACATCTAGCTATTTATTCACTATGCCATATTGCCTATAATGAATTTAGTGGTTCTGTTAGATTAACATGTATTTTATTAATCATGGAATCTGAATTTATGTGAAACGTGTGTGTGTGTGTGTGTGTGGACAGTGATAGAGGCATATGTGAATATATACATATATATGTATGTATACACACATATTGCAAGTCATTATTAAGTCTAAGGAAGACTGGTTTATAGGTTTGCTTTTTTATGGACTCATATATGGATATATGGATAAAATGGAACTTTTGTAATAAGCATCAACCTTCAAAGCTCTTCTCTACCCTCCCCTTCCCCCTATGTATGTATGTGTCTGTGTGTGTGTGTGTGACATGCACATGCACACACATACACACACACACACACACGCACTAACCTGGTCCATGGTCTACATGTAGGAAATTAGTTTACACTAAATCAGTGTAAAAGTCGGTCTTGCAATAATGGAAACACTAATACACACCAAAGCTTCTGCTTTGTCTCACTGAAAAAGTCAGTCTCCTATGATTAGGAGAGAACCTAGGAGTACCAGATACCACTGTTTCTGGAGCATTCTACATGTTCTATGTAAGACCTAGACCTTTCCATCAAATGTCAGTTATGGTAAGCCAGTTAAATTCTGCCCAGGAAATTTCAGAGACAGTAGAATGATTATGTACTGTGAAGAGTAGATAAAATGTTTTCTTTGCATGAAAAAAAAAGGCAGGGGAGGGGTAATGAACAAGGCGATAAGAGATAAAAGAAGGAATTCATAAGAACTACTGAATGGGGGAACAACCTGACAATTTGGCAGAAATTTCATATGGAAGTCACGAATGGAAGAAATTGAGGAATGCTGTTAAATATAAAAACTGTTCCCTCTACGTTCTCCTCTCTCCTATCTGACTGCCTCTCGTTTTCTGTGACTGAATCATCTTTCAGTACCTTCTTTTTTCTCTATGCTCTGTTCTTTTATTGATCTCATCATGGCTATTGGTTCAATTATCATCTCTATGCTGCTGACTCCCAAATATAAATGTTCTTCTTAGTCTCTTGAACTCCAATCCTGTCTCAACAAATTTCTGTTAGACTTCTCCTCATGGATGTCCCAATGGCACCTTAAACTCAACATGTCCAATATTGAACTCATAATTTCCCCTTAAAGTCACCTCTCCTTCAAATTTGCCCGCTTCTGTTGAGCACACTACCACCCTCTCAATCACCCAAATTTAAAGAGCCATCATTGACTTTTCCCTCTCCATGTTCCTGCCCCTCCCATGAAATCAGTTGCCAGTTCTACTGTATTATCTCTCATTTCCTTTCCATTCTTTCAACTTCCATGGTTGCCATCTTCATTCAGGTTATCATCATCTGCCACCTGGTCTAATGTTAGAGTCCCTCAATCTATTTAACTCCCTCCAGTTCCTTTTCTCTAATCTTTCCCTCTTCCCATCTGGCAAAAGAATCTTCTTAAGGTATAGGTCTAGCCATGTCACTTCACTGCAGTTGGTGACTCCCAACTGGTCAACTCCTTGGCTTAGTATTTAACAACCTCTACAATCTGGCTTCACTTAGCCTTTCTAGCTGTATTTCATATCATTCCCTTTCACATACTTCATGTTCCAGCTAAACTGCACTATTACTTCATTTTACCCAAATTTGAAATACTATCTCCCACTTCTAATAGTTGATATAAGCTAAGAGATTTTTGAATAACCTAGTCTTCTTTCAATTGATCAATTAACCAGTCAATCAATACGCACATATAAAGTGCCTTCCATATGCTGGATATTATATTAGATATTGAGTATTCAGAAACAAAAATGAAACATTTACTGCCCTCAAGGCTCTTATAATTTTTTCAGGAAGACAATATGTATCATATAATTGCACGTAAAACAGGAAGAAGTATTTTTGTTAAAGAGACAACAGCATCTTGGATTAGGCAAGGCCTAATGTAGGAGGTAGAGTTTGAGCTGAGTTTTGAAGGAACCTTGGAATTCTAAAAGAAAGAAATAAGGAGGGAGTACATTCCAGATATAGAGGCTGCCTGTGCAAGTTACAGAGACAGGGGATGGAATTACATGAGTGACCAAAGCAAGAAGGTTGGTTTGGCTAGACTGCAGAGTGTATGAAGGTCAGTTACATGTAAGAGACTTGGAAAGGCAGGCCAAAACCATATTATGAAAGTTTTAAACAGTAGAGAGAAATTTGGATTTTATCCTATAGATCATATGGAGCTCCCAGGACTTCTTAAGCAGGGGTGCAACATGGTAAAACCTGTGGATTTGGAAATATCACTTTCATAACTGTGGAGCATGGATTGGAGAGGGAGGAGTCTAGAATCAGGGAGACCAATTAGAAGACTATTAAAGTAGTTCAGGTGAGAAGAGAAAAGGGCCTGAACTATTATAGGAACTATGTGAATCAAAGTGATTGATGAAAGAGATATTTTGGGGAGCAGAAGTGACACAATTTGGCAACTGGTTGGATATTGGATGTAAAAGGGAATGAGGAATTGAGGGACTTCCCAATGGTATTGCTCTTGACAAAAATATAGAAATTCAGAAGATGGTTGGGTCTAAGGGAAAAGATAAGGACATAAATGAGAGGCTGCATGGAACAAATAGAAAGATTATGGGATTTAGAGTCAGAAAGATCTGTGTCCAAGTTGTGCTTCAGGTACTAGCTATATAATCCCAAATGAGTCACTTAACCACCTTGGGCCTCAGTTTCCTTCTTCCTTCTTCCATCTTCTATCTTCCACCTTCAGGATGAAGGGATTTGAACTGATGATTTCTGAGGCCCTTTTTATGATTCTATGATCTTAATTCTACAAAAAACAATAGACCCTCATGGTCTACCTGAATCGAGAGACCATACCCCATAGATTGGACCAAAATGGATTCATGTCTTGTGAAATAGGGTAGGCATTTCCACAGACATTTTATCAAGTGTGGTCAGTGTTTTGTCAGATAACACTTTGAAAACGGACCCCATTAATGCCATATGTTTTCAATTTGAACTTGTGCTAAATGGATGGACTTAGATTTAATGTGGCATCTTAAGATCCACACTGAGGGCATTTCTATGTACCACCCTTCACTGTTTGGAGTTGTTATTCTTTCAAACTGCCATTCCCTTCTAATTATCAATGATGAGAAGCTATTTAGTGGTTCTATATTTGACTTCCTTAGCCACCTTTTACTTCCAGCCACAAACTAGACAATGAGTGGCCAAAAGGACAAAGGAAAATTCATATGCAGTTCATGCCCTACCTGAATGAGAATTTTTGATGGCAATGAAGTCTGCCTCCTTCTGAAGAGATTAAAAGCATTATTTTAGAGAGCTGTTTAATAAGACGTGAACATTCATATGTTGTCTTGCTAGCTTTTAATGGTAATTAAGGCGGTAAGTGAGCTAACAGCAAAGCTGCTTCATTGATAGGAGCCATTCAGAAACACCCTTCAAGCTGACAAGCTTGAGAAGAAACTGTCCAAAAAGCTCCTGGGCAAGAATCCCTGACATAATTACATAGCAAGCTCATAAATCAAATTTATCTTACATGATCATGTTTGATGCAGTTTTGAAGTTTAGACATTTCAGCTGTTTAATTTGTTTCTGTAATTTTAAATCAGATTAAGTCCAGACTTTGGTTTAAGGATTAACTATATCGCAAAAAGAACACAAAATATTCTTGGACCTGAATAAAAATAAAATAACATATCAACAGGGCTCAAAACTGCTATGGAAAAATGTTTGGGTTTTTTTTAGAGCATTTACTCATAAACTAATAAATATAACTACAGTATTTTACAATTTACTGGTCTTATGAGATGCACATAAAAGAACATATGTTTCTACTATATTCTCTTTAAGATAATATATATCATATTGATATTTCCAGTCAGAGTTTAGGAATTGAATCCTAATGATTTTTAAACTGTACTTTACTGAAGTCTCCACTGTCCTGCTCCAGTGACTCATCAGAGAACACACAGGATTCTCAAAGGCACTGCTAGAGGATTGTAAGATACTAGAAAGGCTTTGACTACGGCCCTGGCAACAGACTAAGTCTGATTTCCAATAGCCATTTTCATTAAAGAGAAGCAATGGAAAGCATGCTGAGATTGGTTGGAGTGTCAAACTTTGCATCAATGTGAACACTGCCTCTGCCATTTATTACCCAACAGTGGGCAAGTCACTTAATTTCTCTGGTCTTGAAATTCAGTTAGAGAGGTGGTGCCATGGAGAGAACACTGGGCCTGGAATCAGGAAGACCAGAGTTCAGACATTCACTAACTGTGTCCCAGGGCAAGTCATCTAACCTCTGCCTCAGTTTCCTCAACCAAAAAATGGGGGTAATAGTAGCACCTACCTCAGAGTTGTTGTGAAGATCAAATGAGATAATATTTGTAAAGCACTTAGCACAGTGGTTAGCACATAGTAGGTATTTTATAACTTTTCATTCTTTCTCTGTTTCCTAATTTGTAAAATGAGAGCATTATCTTAGATCAAAGGTTTCAATATTCCCTAGTGCTACCTAAACCAGATTGTAATGTAAATGGGAAATATTTTAAGATATTTTTAAAAAATCAACAATAAACAGACAATATTATTATGTAGTTTTCTAAGAATATACAGTGCACAGAGATCCTTATGCATGGTTTAGTGCCTCCTGTTTCTATCTGAATTAAATATCAGTGTCTTGGATGACTTCGAAGGCCTCTCCCACCTCTACATCTATGAGAAACATGAAGTGTCATTGCTTGTAGACTGGACAATGGGTGGTGAATTCTTTAACCATAGCAACTAATCAGAAAAAAATTTTAAATGTGTGGTCTGCTTTTGTAGTGCAAGTTCTAGAATGGAAGAAAAGGAGGCAGAAGATACCAAGAATGACAGTTTTTAGACTATATACAAATATTAACTTAACAGCTGGTAATCCAAATGTGAGATCTTTGTCTAATGACTGATGAAGCAACATGCTACTGGAAAAACTAAATCATATTAATGTAGATATCCATACAATAAGGGAAAAGAGAAGATACAAGAAAATTACAACCAAAGAAAGAGATTGCTCACAAGCCCTCCTCAGAGAAGTAAATAGAAGAGTTGGTACAATTTGTTTTGTGATAATTCCAAAGGAAACAAGAAATGCCATTATATCTTATTTTCCACTTCAGGGTTCATGGCGAACATAAGGAAAAGGGCTATTGTGAATATAATCACAACTTATATCCCCAGATCTTTTCAGGAAAATGAGGCAGGCTGAGAAATTCTACAAAGAAGTTAATAATCTTTTGCAAATTTAGTCAACATATATTTTAATTCTTGGTAACTTTAATCCAAAAATAGCCATGGGGAAGAAAAATGGTGAAAAATGTTGGAAAATATGGTTCATGGTTACAAAACAAGACGAAGGCATATAGATTAAACTTATTAAGTTGATATGCCATTAATATTTTCTTCAAGATGGTAGTCAAGAGGCATTGAACATAGCAAGTGCAAAATAAATCACCAAAAAAAATTAGATGGATTATCATGAAAGGAAACAAATGATTACTGATATAGTAGTAATTTCTAAACCAGCTGACTATATCAGGCCACGTACTTGATAGAATAAATATCAAAATAAACAACAAATTCAAAGAAAAATGCTAAAGAGACTCAGCACACAATTAAAACAGCTTCAACTCGACCTAGTCAAACAATCTATTTATAACAACAACAAAACAGAAAGAAAGCAAATAAAATAACAGACATTGAAGTGGACTATCATCATGTTTTATGAAAATTTAATTAATATGAAAATCATCACACAAACAAAAAAAGATGGAATACACCCCAAACATCTCATTCGACAAACATTCATTCTTAGTGAGTAGAGTGGGAAAGGTATAATAGTGAATGGCAACATTTATTTAGACTATAAAGTTATTTTTTAAACGCTACAGATAAGAATGACGGAAAACTCTAAAGAGTGTTGTTTTATAAAATAGTGAAAAGATGTAGATGGAAAGATGAGTTCAAAGACGCCTGGCATAACAAACAACTAAGCTAGATGATCATATGAGTGTTAATTTAAGATGATACTGGAAGGAGGACAACAAACATTTTTAAAAGCAGAAAAGGTCTGTCAAGGTAACCATAATACATTATTGTCTTTTCGAATGACTGTGGAACTACCACATTTGTACTCTAACATGACAGTCCCCAATGTAATAAGAAAACAAAAACGGAAAGGACCACTGAATCAGACCAAGAATATATATAGGAGGTCCATACTGGAGATGATAGAGTTTTGAAAGTATCAGTGATCAATTTTCAAGATAATCTGAAAAAAGGATAAGATATATATCAACTTGAAAAAAGTCACAAAAATTATCATCCCATCTAAAACTGAACAAGATAAATCAAAAGCTACCAACACCTATCCTGTATGTACAAACTTTTTTATGAGAATAATTTGCATAGGTTTTTAAAGGGAATCCTTAATGAAATATGTCAGGAGAAATCAGGCTTACCTAAATGATGTTTCAAAGCATATCTTTATAGTCACACAATTGACTGAAAGATTCAGAGAATAAAATATCCTGTTGCAATTTTTGTTTGGTGGCTATAAAAATGTTTGGTTTAGTAGAGAAAATCCAGTCTTAATGGTTCTCTTTCAGCAAGATGTTTTCCATACAAACGTTAAACACATCCAAAAGTCCTCTCTAGCCACAATAGAGAACAATTTTGTTCACTGAGCTTCCCTCTGTTACCACCTCCCATATTATCTTTGTCTATTCCCTTTCCTAAGGTAAATTGGTTGGTTGGTTGGTTATTGTCCTTGATTTTTGAAGAGGAGCAAAATGACATCACTGTCTTGCTAGAGTCAAGTTTCAATGTGTAACTATTTTACCCATTATTTAGTATTGTTTAATATGTCTCAAATTATATGATCTATACATATATATGCTATATGTAATAATATATTTATCTAATATATTACATATATATGTTAGAAAGAAGCTCTACATATAAACACAAAACATAGTAGAGATCATAGGAATAGATTCAAATATGCAAATGATTAGTTTTTGATAAGCCTACAGAAAATAAAAACCAGAGAAAAGATTCATAATTTAACAAATGTTGTTGGGAAAACTGGATAGCAGCATGGTGAGAAAGAAATCTAAATCCTTATCTCATACCATATGTTATAATAAATTCCAGTTGGATCAAAGAGTGAAATATACAAAAGAACCATTAAAAAGTTTGAAGAAAATGGAGTAATATTTTTTCTCATTTATGAACTGGAGATAAATTTTTATCTACTGATAAGAAGTAAAGAAATTATTGAAGGTAAGGTAAATTTTTTTGTTACAAAAAAATAAAAAAAATTTTACAACAAAAAGAGAAACAAGAGTTTAAGAAATAACAGATGTGGAAAATATTTGTATTAAATGTGTCTTCCTTCTTTCTAAACTCTTTCCTTACCATCCTAGAACACATAGTGGAAAGAGCTGCAACATTTTTCTGATTCATTCAAGTAAACAACAACAATATACCAAAATACTTTTATATGTTATATGCAGGTATCTTGGGAATTTGTTTTTATTAAAATTAACAAGATAATTTTAGATTTTCTTCATTGCATATAGCATGGAAAACCTTTTTTATCCAGATTACATATCTCCATATCTGGATGGCTTTTTCTAGTTATACCAACATCTATCAAAGCCTTTATAAAGAATTCTGCATTGGATATTATGTATTTGCTTTAAAAATTGTCAGCATTTGTAGTTTAAAAAAAAAAACACAACAAAACCTGTCCTTTCATGTTCGTCCCTTGTTCAAAGGGAGCATTGTTTCTTGCCTTATTGAAGAGCTTCTTTTCTGCAGAGACAAGTAGTATGCAGGTTCAGTAGTCAGTCAGTCACTCCATAACCAATGAATACAGTTGGTAAGTGGCTACTGTCAGTAAATCATTTCAAATCATTCTACTTAACCTTCAAAAAAACAAGTAAAGAGATTATACCAGTGTCTGTTCTCCAAACAATGCTCCCTTGGCTATTAAAATATGCACAAATTCTGCCTTATTTCTTGTGTTTTCCATATTCAAATCCCTGAAATTTAGACTGCTCCCACCCACATTGTTTTCTTTCCATCATGGATAGAGGCTTATCAATGCTCCATGCAGAACATAAAAAGGAAATAGATGGAATAGATACTTAATACTTCCCCTGTGAATTCATCATTTCAGGAGCATGTCTTTTCCCTATGGACCTGTGTTCTCAAAGCCTAAATCTTTGCCAGTATTAGTGAAAATGAATGAAAACCAATGAAAAAGCTCTTCTACCTCTTAGAGGTATTTGCAACCTGTTCCACTCTCATGTTTTTCTAGCATTTCTTTTTCACCTTCCCCTTTTATTCCAGAAAAAGAAGCCCAGCAAAGTTTACAGACCCTTGTCTTGAAGGAGAACAGGAGACAAGGAAGAATATTTTTGAAATCCTACCCATTGTTGAAGGCCTAATTCAAATGCAAGCTCCTGGACGATGACAACAACCACCACAACCACAAAATGACATTCATGGCATGTTTTAAAGTTTGCGAAACACTTATAAATGAGCACACTTGGAGATTGTCACACTTGCAAAGATGTCATTTTTTAAGGATAAATTACAGGATCCCTTTCTTCATTGGGGCCAGTCCCATGGGATATACAACATAGGCATTAATGATACTACAAAAATGTCTTGACAAAATCCACCCAAGTAATACAAAGTTCTAAGCAGGTTCCTATGGGGTGAAGATATCATTAACCACCATGCTATGGCCTGAGAATACAAAGAAAAAGCAAAAGACAGTCCCTGCCCCTCCTGGATCTAACAATCTAATAGGGGAGACAACATGCAAACACCTATGTATGAACAAGCTATATCCTGGACAAACAGGAAATAATCAATAGAGAGATGGCACTAGAATTAAGAGGGATTAGGAAAACTTCATGCAAGAGCTGGTATTCAGCTTCAAAGAAGGGAAAGATTTCAAAAAGCATGGCAAGAGAGTAGAGGGAGGAAAGGCTTTCTCTAGACCAGTGCGAACAAAAGCATGGATATGGGAAGGTATAGAACATAGGAGGTGACAGATAATCTGGGTTAGCTGGAGTATAGATGTGTCCAGGAAGGGAAAGTTGTGCTGGGGAGAGCCTTGAATGTCAGGCCAAAGAGAAAGGAACATTTTCAATTTTTGGAGATTAATAAAAAACTACTTATTAGAAATGACTAGAACTACAAATGGATTTTTCCAGCTTAATTTTATTTTACCAAAGCCTAAGGAAATCAATCATGGAAGCTGACTAGAATTAAAGTCTGACCAGTTTAGAGTGGTCAAAATTGCACTCATCTCATAACTAACCAGCTAATGATTGAACACAGATAAGTTATTTAAATTCATTTTTTTGGAAAGGACAGTTCCACTGCACAAAGTCCTATGTTTGACTCTCACATGAGAGATTTAAAATTGTGCGAAATCTGATCATTATGAAAGAACTTGAGTAAATGAACTCTGAAATAAAGTTTATTTATTTGTTGACAAACAGTTGACATGGATATCCTAACTGGATAACCCCTGGGTTTTCTTGTGACATGTGACAATCACTAGTAAAAATTCTTCAGCAATCTTTCTTTGTCAATAAGTTCAATTTATATTTGAAGTCCATGTTTGAATTAGCTGTTTTAGTCACCTTAATAATCATTGCTGATGATGGCATGCTCAGTTCAGAGGAAGGGATGGATATTGAACTTAAAGACCATCCACCATATCATCATTCAATTTAAAAGCCTCACAAAAACTTCAACTTATTTTCACCCTTGTCCTAAGATTCTTTTCTTAAGAATGCTTCTCAGGCCAACCTCTGTTTCATGTCTTTGTCATAGCTGCCATTTCTATCATCCATCACTCCAAGAAAGGTCATATTTATGATCTAACACATTATTTATACACACAGAATGAGTTTTACTTTTAGGACAACCAACTAACTGTATCCAAAATAAAAGATCCCCCAACCCATCAAGCTGATTTTTAACAATCATGCAAATAGCATGATTCTTTCTTTGCATGGCAGCAGATTTTTTTCTAACATAGATTCATTGTCCAGACATAACCTAAACATGAATGTACAAACATAGTATGCACAAAAAACTCAAATTTTTTTAACAGCCTTGATATTACGCATATATATCTATGTGTGTATATAGATATATATTTGTGTGTGTGTGTGTGTGTGTACATATAGATAGATAGATAGATAGATAGATAGATAGATAGATATGTCCCATAATATGAGAATAGGCCAGGGTTGGTCATTTTTATAGAAATTTCTCATTAAGTGAGTATACTTGTTGATGCTGATATTGTTAGAGCCTCTTCTGGGGATGTTTGCTCAACACTGTTTCCAGTGAAACAAAAAACACTTATTTTCATCTACAAGGAGTTATGATCTAAATCTACCCACGCCTGTAGTTCTTGTCATAATCCCTGTATGGTGATGCCCACACCACCACTTGGTTCTTAATGCTTACTGATTCAATAATCACTAAAATTAAATGAAATCTAATCTCTGTAAAATTTAGAGGCCGGTGACAAAAAACGTTCATGGATGAGGACACCAGCACCTCTGTACATCCTGTATTGGCTTTAGTAAATATCTAAAACTTCTCATTGATCAGAGCCTGAGGTAAATGATTAAACTGGCATGACTTTCATCTGAAATAGAATATGTAAAAGAAGTTTGGAAAGCTAAGCAGGCAATACCATAAAGAAAAAAAGTCCTAGCTGGAACTGTGGATATAATAGGCTGCTGTTGTTGAAAATGTAGACTCTATTACAAGATGAATGAAGAGCAGAACATTCATAGATGTTCTTCATTTTATAGGAACACAGCCAGTCAACCCTTCAATTTCTCCAGGAAAACCTTTAGTTTAATGTATATTAGCCTCTACTTCTAGTGCCAAGGGGATTGGGTTCAACCAAATAGCCTGGTATTTTAAACGTCTAAAATTGCAGTAAGGGGCCAATTCCAACGTCTCATTTCTCGAGTTAAGTCCTCAAAGGCTATGATGGCAGAGGCTGAGCTTTGATGGGTCATGAAGAATTGCAATGTTTTGACTTCAGACCCTGTAGTGGATTGATTGTCAGTTTCTCATTTAAGGACCAGCCTTGCCAAGTTCAGCAAGGCTCTTCCCCAGAAATCTGGCTACCTGGTGATGACTTGTTTTTGACAGCTGCAATTCATGTAGAACATTTTCTGAAGAATAGATGGGTTGTCACTTTTGGAAGTATTGTACTGAGAAGTAGCTATAAACAATATTTCTACTTGTATGCTCTCAACTACTGTGTCCCACTTAGCTTCTGGAACCTTCCTAATGATGCCTCCTATGGGCTACCATGGCCCCCACATACAATCAAGCAATCGATAAACTTTTGTTAAGCACTTATTATACACCAGTCATTATATACTAAGCACTAGGAATACAAGACAAAATGAAAGTCTTTGCTCTGAAGTTTTCACTATATGGGTGGAGATAATATATGTAAGGATATACAAAACAGATATATACAACCCAGAACTGGCTACAAGGATCTTACTAAGATGGTTTTTCTCTAACTCACAGTCTAAACACAGAATTATTTCCAGGGTCCATACATATCAGAGCTAATAGCTAGCCATTTTGATTCCCTGGGCAAGTGCCACTAAGCAGGTTATCAAATCAACTTTGTAATTTGTAAGATAAAAATTATTCAAGAAATAATTAAGACAAATTCAAGTGAGCAGGATGGGAAACCAAGAAACTGCCCCACAGTGGGAAAAAATTCTTTGACTTCATTGTGGCAAATAATATTTCTCATTCATTCATTCACTCATTCATTCTCTCTCTCTCTCTCTCTCTCTCTCTCTCTCTCTCTCTCTCTCTGTCTTTCTCTCTCTCTCCTTTTCTCTTCTCTTTTTCCATCAAGAAATTAAAAAGGAAGACTCTACATAATCTCACTTCATCCTAACTTTTTCCAGCAGGAAGACTCTGCTACAATCAGACAGTCCCTTCATAATTCCATAAACTCTACATTTTCATTGTTATTTTCATGTCTTGATTCATGTAATGCTCCTCAGATAAAATAACCTCCAAAAAAGTTTATTGATCCAAAGTCCACTCTGCTCAAGTCCCGCTTCCAACATAAAACCTTCTCGGCTACACTTGCCCTCATCAATAGCAATTCTCCCCATTTATAATCTAATTAGGGACGACTACCTTGTAATTTCTGGGAATTGTTTCACATGGGTTCATTTTCTCTCTCTGCCTAGACTAACAGTTCCTTACCTGGAATTCATGGACAAATTTCAAGGGGTCTATGGACTTAGTTTTTAAAAAATTGATAACTGTATTTCACTGTAATTCATATATTCTGTAATTCATGTATTTACTTGATTCATTTAAAACATTATTCCAAGAAGAGGTTGAGAGGCTTCACCAGAGTGCTAAAGGGATCCATATTACAAAGAAGGTAGTCTCCATTAATTGCAAGAACTAATATTTATATTTTTTTGTCCCTTAAAGAGCTCAGCATAGTACAAAGCACTGTGTAGAAATAGGAGGAACTCAATAAATTTTTACTGGTTGTTCATAAGAGCTGGTCAGAAAGATCTCTTTTTGCATGTGGGTCAAGAAGACATTGGATTTATTACTCTTCCTAGCCCTTCTATCCATTTCATCTTCTTAATTTTTTTTCCAGGGGAAGTCAATGAATACTTATGATTCCATAATCCTACTCAGGGCAGTCGTTTGCAAACAATTAGTATGGATGCTGAAGAGCCAGCCTAATCTTTTTAGTTTCAATCTTATTGCTGGAGACAACCCTGTTCATTTAAATAATTTGAAATTTGGTTGTTGTTAGTGTAGTTATTTTAATACCAGGAGACCTGAATAAAACAGAAAGGAAACACAGAAAGGTAAATTAGTGGATGATTTGTGGTGAAGGGAAAAAAATAACTTTTTTCGGGGGGGTAAGGAGGGGAAAAACCAGTGAAGAGACATTATTTTATGTGCCTAGTTAACTTAGCAGCACTTGGAAATTCTGAAACACATGGGATGCACACCATCAAATAGGGAATTTCTGAAATTACAGTTGTATGCTAATTACTCATCTTAGGCAGTGGTTTTTCTGAAGCAGTAAATGATCCTAGGCCCTTCTGTCTCACTGAAGAAAAAAAAAGTTCCAAGTCGGGGGCTGTTAGTCACCAGTGTAGGAACTGCCACTTTTCTAAAATCTGAATAGAAATGAATTCAATAAAGAGAGACATAATGACGGATTTATAAAAGTAACGTTCCTTCACATGATGGGTTTTCTATTCTAATGTTTCTTTACTGTAATCCTTTAAAATTATGCAAAAAATTTATTATTTAAGTGATAGTAAAGAATTCATTAAAAGATTAATAGTTCTGGTTTACCAATTCGCTTACTAGGTCACTTAATTATTTAGTTCATTAATTCTGTAAATGTCAGACTTACCATGAACTCTGGTGATTTGCATAAGTAAGGTTATAGTTCTACTAGCAATCACAGTCTAACAACTTCAAATAGGAACTTGGCATCATTTATATGTTTCAAATGAAATAAAATCTCTCTCTCTTTCTCTCTCTCTCTCTCTCTCACTCTCACTCTATCTCTCCCTGCTCTCTCTCTTTCTCTCTCCTTTCTCTCATCCCTCTCTATTACCAATGGAAATCCAACAACAGAGCAACTGTAACAATTCAATCTAGCTATTCAGCCCCTGACCTTATCCATTTAAAAGGTCTGTGGTGGATAGCTGAAATAAATTTTTTTTCCCAAAGAGTGGCAAGAAAATAGCATTGATATTAAGCAATATGAAAGACTCTTCTTTTGCAAAAACATGGATTCCATTTTAAAAATTCTTACCATTGAAGGAACTATCAAGTCTTCTAAGGATGCATATTTTATTTTATTTATTAAAAATGGTTACTCACTGGGATCGCTTCAAGAGAAGCAACATCTCATTATCATAAGGGTCCTAGAGCAGAGTTGGCAGTTCATATATAATGAATATCATTTACACCATGCTAATGCATTCACATCACTCACAGGCACTGTTTACATTTATTACTTGTGAGTCTATACAATATAAAATTGGCACATTAATAGATTTAACAGTGGAATTAGTGTAAATAGCCATCAGCTGTTATTTAATCTTCAATACTAGTCATCCGGACAATGCAGAGAGCAAGATGTACCTTTTATTTTTGTTCCCCCTCATGCAATATTTCCCATTTGTTTAGTAAGCCTGAAAGAAGAAAATCAGTTGTTGGTTGTGTAAGGCAGGAATCATCAGTGAGGTAGTTTGAAGCCTCTGGGCTATGTAAGAGCCCATGAACTGCATTTAACTCTGTAAGCCAATCCTCTGGGCCATTGTTTATCATAGTTGTGGTTTGTTTTTGCCCCTTTCAGAGATGCCTCTGGGAGAATTCTATTTGTTTGTAGGTTGGCTTCAAAATATCACACTAGTGCTTCTTGGTTTCCCTATGGGATTATCTTCAATTTATATGGATCTTAACTTCTTATGTGCCTTTTGCAAAAGGCAAAAGAAGTGTAGATAGATGGTGACAAAAGAATGGTGACCCCGCAGCAGATCTGATTCAATACCATGGTCAGTTATTAGTTATTCATTAAGTTCAAGTTGGCTCAGCAAATGACAACTGTCCTTTCCTTTATGACCCACAGGTCTCAAATGATCTCACTTTTTGGTCCTTTTCTGTCCTTGGCTTTCATTTTGGATCTTGGGGGCTCATGTCCCCTTCTTTGTCTGGCTACTCCGGTGTATCCAGCTAACCTCAAGCCCTAGCTTCTGCTTTTGCCGATTCCCTGTGATTTGATTACTCTCTCCACTCTCCTGACTTGATGCATCTTCAAATTTTTCATCTCTTCTCTACTCATGGTTCTTATGTCTAGTCCATCCAAACTTCAAACCCCGCTCCCCCCCGCCCCACGTCTGCTCTGCCACTGCCACCGCAACCTCCCCCTCAAACCCCACATTAAAAGATGTCTTCCTGTCAAGAAAGTGGGCAGGTTCAGCTCTGGCCAAATTTCCTAGCTGACTCAAGCATGGTGATAAGATGATGAAAAGAAGCCAAAGTATAGAAAAATGGAGAAATTAAAAGTCAGGTTATTCAGAGGCAAAACTTATGTTATAGGCCACAGGAAAGGAAAGAGATGTGGCAGTGCATGGAGAATATTATAAAATTTTACATTTCTGTTCAGGAGCCACAGACTTATGAGGATTAGATGCAGATGAACAACAGTCCATAGACCGACAGTCTGTAACATGCAGAGATAATGGCCATTTACAATACACAGCTCCCTTTTCCATTCTTGTTTTCGCTATACATAACTGTAAAGGAGAAATCATGGTAAAATGACACAATGGGAAACTGGAATATGTACACTCTATTCAGTGATAGAAGCCATGACCCAGTTATACTGCAAGTGACAAACACATACCATATGGGAACTTGCCGGAAAAAACTTATCCATTAAGACTGCATGTTACAAAACAAAAGCATATGGACCAAAGTTCTGTGCTTTGACTATCTCATCTGTCAAATGTAAATGATTAAATCTGAAAATAAACCAAAGCGTTTTAGAAACTGCTTCTAGTTTATTCCTTGAGAATTATTATGATCAAAATAAGCAAGGATAGAATATAGTTAAAGTTCTCCATTCTCCTTTTGGAAACTGCTACAGATTAAAAAAAAATTATATTGAACCTATTTCCAATGGCTTCCTCTTGATCATATCCACAAATCCATTCTCTATTTTCCTTGGCTTTCCTGCCAATATCAATGCAGTTTCCTCATTCCTTAGATTTTTTTTTTCAGTAGTCTTTGGTTTGGAAATGATACCTTAAAGGGGCTATGAGATTTTTTCATTGACTTCAACTCAATTTCCTAGGCATGCTGGTCAGTTTCTCTCCAATGCTACTTCCAAAGGCATCTTATTTCCCATTTTACTCTGTTCTAGACCTAATTTTTCTCTTTTTCCTGTATACTTGTTTCTTACATTATCATATTTATCCTATGAGCTTTAATAACTTCTTCTAACCACTAAGATAATCTGTAACCCTTGTACTGGATGGAGTCTCTATTCTGATAGGAAGATCCCTGGTATACTCGAAGGATTTCTACAACTTTGGCTACTGTTCACTACTAGTCACCCTTACCCAGAGAATCTGAGAAATTCAGTATTTGATACTTAACCATGGTGTAATCATTAACTTCCCTTTATAAGTACACAGGTTCTCAATGTTTAAAGAATTAATAAGCTTATTTACAGCTTGCGGAAAACAAGACATCTACCAGAGCTCCTGCAAGCATTCATGTCTTCTCACCCTCCTACCTAGAGGCCTAGGTAAACATCAGACATTTACAAACATAGCCCATATGGTAGCTGTTATCTCTATGGCTGTTCAGTGGTTTCTCAGCATATACACTTCACTGTGGCCCTCCATACTTCTGGTACTCTCTTCCATGGTTCCTTTGGCCATATTCGGTGTCATTATACCCACAGTCCTCCAACACATGGCAATATTGACCTTTACCTTTATATAAAGATCTGACGTGCTCCCAGGTTCACTTCCATAGTTTCCAGCTATAAAGATTCCAAGCCAACAACTTGTGGGACTCTGTCTCATGCTATTAGAGTGCCCAACAAAGGATTCTTCTCTGATATTTTCTGTTTCCCTCTCTGTCCATCTCTCTCTCTCTCTGTGTCTCTCTCTCTGTGTCACTCTCTCTATCAACAAATCTTACCTCTATGAACATGCCTAACTGTTAGGACAGCCATACTTCTAATCCTATGGGCTCTACTATTTTAGGGCCTGGGCTACCCTCCCAAAGGACTCTGTGTCTCATTTTCTCCTCCCAAATTTCATGCTCCATAGATCCTGGGATTGGTGAGAAAAGTCAATTAATGCTTGATACTTTTCTGTGCTTTTTGGGCTAGGAAAATAGTAAAGTTAGGCCAATAAAGTTGAATGACTGAGTAGCCATTGTCTTTTCCCTCTGCGAAATTTGCTGGAATGAGAGTATTAATTAGCTACATTCTCTTTGAATCCTCCTACCAGTCAAAAAGTTTTGAAGCCCAGAAAATTAGATCAGACGTAGCTCTTTTCACTAAAGTTGAAGTCTCTCAGGGGCTGTGAAAGTACATGACCTAGTTTGTTACCTGTGGTACCTTGTATAGCGCTTTTTCAAATTTGAAGAAGTCCTAGAACATTTAAAGATCAAATCTGTACACTATTGCCATCTTCCTTCCACAGGTAACTCAGAACCCATTGCTGAAGAAATCTTGGAACTGAGTTTCCTAATTCTTGAGCAGGAGGACCACCTAATACTACAGGATAACTTTAAAGATATTGGGAGTGGGATGAATGGTATTTAGAGTGAATTTTCCTAGAGGAACAGTGGAAATGGATGAAAAAGGAAGGGAAACAAATGAATCCAAGTATATAGGGTGCTCTGGTGGTACATTTTGAAAGATAGGTTGAGAATCTTGGGTCATTCAGAGGACAAACAGGCATGGTTAGAATGTTGTATGAAAATTTCAATTCAATTCCACAGGCATCTACTATGTACTATGATAGGCACAGAAGAAGAGAAATTTGAAAGTGGCATGAAGAGGTCAACTGGAGGTAAAGACAATCCAAAAAAAGGGCAAGTCACTAGGTCCTTGGCTAAGGGTGTGGTCAAGTTGTATCAGTGGGAAGAAACAGTATATAACATGCAGAGTAATGAAATGGTGGAGCAAAAATGGTCCAGACAGAACATAGAAGAGGAATATGGCAAGTATAATTGGACCTTACATTCCTACAGCATGTTACTAATTATGAAATGCTTTCATACACATGATGTCGTTTTATCCTCACAATGGTTCCAGGATGAATGAATGAATCAAATGAAAAAGTATTTATTAAGCACTTACCATGTGGTGAGCACTAGGATATAAGGTCAGAAAATAGCATCTCTTTTTAACAATGATAAAAACAGAAATTAGATAACTTGCCTAAGCTTATATAATCTCTAACTGGCAATGTTAAGTCTCAGGGTCTTCTGACTCCTAATCCAGTGTTTTTTCCATTATATTATATTGATTATTAGGGCAGGTAGGTAACACAGTGGATAAAGTACAGGGCCTGGAGCAGGATGACTCATTTTCCTGAGTTCAAATCTGGCCTCAGACACTTACTAGTTGTGTGACCCTAGGTAAGTCACTTAACCCCACTTGCCTCAGTTTCCTCATCTGTAAAATGAGATAGAGAACAAAATGCCAAACCAATCCAGTATCTTTGCCTAGAAAACTCCAAATGGGGTCACAAAGAGACATGACTGTAAACTACTGAACAACAATATTGATTATATTGTTATATTACATACATATTTATATATTATATTATTATAAAGGTCCCATAAACTTCCAAACTGCTAAAAGGCTGGCAACATGCTATAGGTATCTCCAGAGGTCCATGTTAACATTTCTGGATGCCTATTAGATATCTTCATGTTTCCATTTGGATATCCCACTCATACCTCAAAGATAACATGTCCAAAATTGATTTTCTCCTTATTTTCCTGAATTTCTTATCTCTATCAATGGTACTACCATTTGTTGGTACCACATAATTGGCCATGTTCATACTGAGTTATCTTTGATCCCTCTTTCTTCACATCAAAGTAGATACTGAGTGCCATTGATTCCACCTTCTCAGCATCCCTTGTATGTGTCCCCTCTTCACCATTCACACTTTGATCATAAAAGTTCAACCCTTCTCATTTCTTTTTTCCAGTCTATTGCAATGGCCTCCTGATAGATTTGTCTGATTCCAGGTATACTTAACTTTACGTGCTCCATATTCTTACTAGACTTTATTAGTAATTCTCATAGGCAGCTGGTGAAGTGCTGGATAGAGCTTTGAGCTTGGAGTCAGAAAGACCTGAATTCAAATTTGGCTTTAGACACTTTTGAGCTGTGTGATCCTGGGCAAGTCATTTATCCTCTGTTTGCCTTAGTTTCTTCAACTGTAAAATGAGTACAATAACAGTGCCCCCCCCTCACCTTGCAGAGTTGTTGTGAGGATCAAATGAGATAATATCTGTAAAATGGCTTAGCACAGTGCCTAGCATATGGTAGACATTATATAAATGCTTATTCCCTTCCCTTCTCATTACCTCTCACCTTGACTATTATAGTACTGAGAGAAGTAATTATTTTCCTATTATATTAATAACTAAAAATTAAGTTAGGATTAAGGTTTTTCCTTTCTATTTCCTCATTTAGGGACCAGCCCCTGTAGGTCATTCAGCTATTTTCTGAAGGACATTGCCAGCAGATGAGATTGCCCAAATCTTCTGGATACATGCTCTGTGATCTTGGGCAGAACACTACCCAACTAGAAGACCTCACAAACAGAATCCATTCCAGGCCAGTTTTTGTCCCAAGAAAATGGAACCCTCTATTAGAATTTACAATGACCCAGCTTATGAGGAGAAAATAGACCAGAGTGGTCTTAGTAGAGATGGATACCTTTGTCCAGATTCCTGGAGGCAGCTGAGTTTTATGATCAAATCACATTCTCAGTAAGAGTAGGTGAAGACTTTTTTGCTTATCTCTTCATCAATATGTTCACCCTCTCATTAATTGTTCACCAATCACAATTGATTTTTGCTGTCAGGGACACCCCCTTTTCTAAAAGTATTTAAGCATTCAGAGATCTCCATAGTTTTATCTTTGGGTGTCAAGAGACCAATGATCATCAATTTATTGATTATTAAATTAATTGTTAATTATCCAGAAATTCTGTCTCTCAGGATTTTCATTTGCAACAGTGTCCTCTCTCATCTCACTCCCTCCAATATATCTTCAGTAAATGCCAGACCTCTTACAGCTTCTGAAAACATCTTTCAAACATAGTGGTGTAACCATGTCATTCTTCTTATTCAGGGACTTCTTTTACTTAGAAGTGTCTGGGATCTTATTGGCATGCATATGCTCTCTCATGAGGATATATGACAATTCATTTATATCTTTTCATTCTTTTGTCTAGGATATACCATAAATATTCCAACTCCTGAATGCTAGTGGCCTTCCTATAGATCTCTTAATATTGGGGAGCTCTCATGGGAGCATGGGCTCTCCATAGTTACACCTTGTGTTACAACTCTGGCTTGACTCAGATTGATCAGGTTTGAGATTGAAATGAAATGAGACACTTGTAGATCCTTTAACAGTTAACAAAAAGAGGTTTACCTAACCATATCATGGAAAGGATCCTCAGAAAAGATACAGCACTAACTCAGGTAGATGTAGCTCTCTCTCCACACACACAAGTGTCTGGTCTGCAGGGCAGGATGTGGTGACTCACGCAGATACGGGATAATTGCCAAGTCTGAAAGGCACTTATTCCTTACATATTGGCTTCTCTTATGCTCTTAGGCTATTAGGAAGCTGCATCAATGGTTGGAGCCTTTGTGCCCAAAGCCAATATAGTCTTGGAGACAGCTTCTTTGCATTTTAGATGGGGGAAATTTTAACCTGTATAGTGGAGATCCTAGTAGAGCTTGCTCCCACCACACCTTGTTCCCACTACATAACCATCCCACTTAATTTTCCAGTTATATACCTTTTTAATAAGACACTTTACTAAATTTCTGTACAATTCTTCAGTGTTAATATGCTATTGTCTAATTATGCCAATGATGTATCTTTCCATTACCCTTTTGGTGACTTGTAACTTTAATATTTTTAGGAAACTATGGAATTCCATAACTCATATCCATAAATCATCATCTTCATGTCACAATTAGGCATCAGAGTCAATCTTCCTGGAGGAATTTAATTTTCATTGTCTATCACATAGAGCATAACCTCTATAATCTACATCTTCACAATCTGGTTTCAGTCTATCTTTTCAACATTTTATCATGTTATATCCATTTACATAAATTGTGTTCCTGGCAAATTATCCTTGGCCCTCAGTGCGTTGGGCTTTCTCGCTGTGGAACATTCAAATCTTTCCACCCTGGAATATCCCTTTGCTAGGCCCACCCTCTTCTCCAATTGATACGTCTCTCCTGGGACCTCTATTTTGTGGAGGAGCCCAGGTTGGCCAATCTTCATTTTCATTCTGATTTCCAGACTTCAAAACCATACCTCTCCTGGTGTATCATCCTGGAATTTTTCTCAGCTCCTAGGGCCACTTCACCCTGGAACATCCTAATCACTTCATGGTCTTCATCTCCACACCCCCTGCCTCCTGAGCATTGTGAATGTTTTCTTTCTTCCTTTCTTTGTTTCTTCCTTCCTTCCTTCCCTTCCTCTCTTTTCTTTTCTTTTCTTTCTTTCTTTTTCTTCCTTCCTTCCTTCCCTTCCTCTCTTTCTTTTCTTTTCTTTTCTTTCTTTCTTTTTCTTTCTTCCTTCCTTCCTTCCTTTTCTATCTTCCTTTTCCCCTTCCTCCCTCTCTGTCTTCTTCCATATTACCCTATTTTATTCTGCCTTTTCCAACATCTGAGTCTTGGTTTAGGCCATTCTCAATCCGTAGGTCTACTCTATCACTTCCCTCCTTCTTCCCACCCTCCAATTCACACTCTTATCAAACTTTCATGCTCCTTCAAGATCCTGCTCAGATGCCATTTGCTACATGAAGCCTTCACTGATCTATCTTCTCTATCTCCACCCCATCACAAATGATTTCTTCCTCTATGAATCTGTCATAACTCTCAGTGTTATGGTTAACTGTGTCTAAGTCTGACCTGCCATTCTAAATTGTATACAGAATCCTTAAAGGGAGTTTGGGGGTTTGATTTCATCTTTATAACATCAGCCTCTAACACATACTTTATACTTTATAGACAATCCATGGTCCAGTCAAACTGGAATTCTCTATTTTCTTCTTTATGGAGAGAGTGCTCTGTCTCCCATCTCTGTGCCTTTGTATTGGCTAGCCTCCACATCTAGAATGCAATCTTTCTTCAACTTAGCTTCACAGAATCACTCTTTCTGTCAAGAAGCAATTGAAGTACTTTCTACATGAAGATTTACTTGATCTTTCCAAATACTAGCATATTCTCTCCCTAACTACCTTCTATTTAACTTGTTGGTTAGTCATTTCAGTTGTGAAAGTCTATTCCAAGACATGTCATCATCTGCCTGATGTCACGATCTTCCTCAAGAACGAAGGACAAACCACAACTTGTGAGTAGTCTGATCTGCTTGAATGGGGACCCAGTTGGCCATTTCTATTTGGGCAACTCACTTTGTCCTAGTCCTTGTCCTCCTCTGCTCTCCTCTGCTCTCTTCTCCTCTTTTCTCCTCTTCCTCTCCTCTTCTCTCCTCTTCTCTCCTGTCCTATCCTGAGGGTATTCTGCTCAAAGGAATCTTGATAGTCAAAAGCTACCAATTTGGGGCGGCTAGGTGCTGCAGTGAATAGAGCACCAGTCCTGAAGTCAGGAGGACCTGAGTTCAAATCCGGCCTCAGATACTTAACACTTACTAGCCGTGTTACCTTGGGCAAGTCACTTAACCCCAACTACCCTACAAAAAGCAAAAATAAAAAATAAGATTAAAAAACTACCAATTCACCCTGGATCTCATGGATTGGACAATAAATCCCTGCCCAAGCACCACTTAATGGTTATTTTTTGGGGGTCTTCCTGGCTCAGACTGAATGTAAATGTCTCTTTGGGACAGCAATCCTGAGGGTCTTCCCCTCCCAGTTTGATAAGGGGCAATCCCTTGACTCACTTCTTAAAGAGGTCTATCATTGAATGAGCATAGCTTCACTCAGTGAGAATCTGAAAAGACCTTAGCTTAAAAGCTCCAAGGTTTCCTAATGCATCCTGGGTCATCTCCAGTTGTCTTGACCAATATCTGGCCACTGAATCCAGATGGCTCTAGAGGACAAAGTAAGGCTTGTGACTTTGCACAACCTTCCCTCACTCAAATCAAAGTTAATTGCAAGTCATGTCATCATTTGCCTGATGTCATGGTGCTCTTTGAGAATGAAGAACAAATCATACAACACACAACCACAACCTCTTCTCTGAACCTTTTTGGGGTTTTCTTGGCAAAGATACTGGAGTAGTTTGCCATTTCCTTCTTCAGCTCATTTTACAGATGAGGAAACTGAGTCAAAGCGGGTTAAGTGACTTTTCTAGGGTGACACAGCTAGTGTCTGAGGTCAGATTTGAAGTCAGGAAGAAGTCTTCCTAAATCCAATCCTGACACTTTTCCCACTGCGCCACCTAGCTGCCACACTGTATTTAACTACCTTATTTTTATTTTGTGTGTGTGTATATAATTTTTTGGTGTCTATATTTCTGGAGCTTAGGACAATTCCTGGCATATAGTAAGTGCCTAGTAAATGTTGGTGTTTTATTGATAGATATTTAACAAATGCTTTTAAATATTGCCACAAATTAAATCCTAGGACCTAACGACCTAAATTCAAGAACCTAGGATATAAGACAGGGATAAGCGGAAAATTTGAGCCTAACCTGTTGGTTAGCACTTTATACACAAGCAGGTTTTTGGAATCTAAGTTTGTTGGATAGAAGTGGTCTATTTTAATTGATGCTTACTAAGACATATATGGGGACAACAACGGTTGCAGAATGGAAAAAAATGCAAACATAGATGTGTTTCTAAATGTTCAGTTTTTAATTATGTAATTGAAGAATGTTGGTAAAGGGAATAATTTTAGTGGATAGAGAAGTATGTAATATATTGAACAAGTTTATTAAGTTGGTCATTAGTGAATTGAAATCATGATGTTACTAAGCCTACCCTTAAGGAATTCTCTGGCTCTATTTAACATCTTCACCTCCTATCTATCATCATTACTCAAAGCTACTTGTGGCTGACCACCTATTTAACCACACAGTCAATCCCCTATATTTATATTGAGTTCGGTTGAATAAAAATTGTCTACAGGGAGACTCTGCCCCAGTCAGGGCTAAAAGTATATTATTAATGCTACTGGGCAAGAACATTTCTCAGCATTTATCGATCACTAGATTGTTAATGTGATGCCTGCTTACTAAAGGACACCATTAAAAATCATTCATTTTACCATCTGTTCTTAATAGTAAAGTAATCAGTTGGATTAATGCACAGATTTCTTTAAACTTCCCCTTTCATCCTGTTGCATCTCCCCAGTAAATGTTAAATGTTTTACATGAAGAGCTGTAGCTATCCATTTTGTTGACCAGGCTCAGGTGACACAAAATACCCAATCAATTCAGTTGGAGGGGGTGATGGCGGGCAGTGATCCAGAGACAGTTTAAGCTTTTTCTTGTCAGAGAAGAAGGGTAGGATCCACATAGGAAAGCTTCATGTGGGCTCCCCGTGAGGGAGGAGGAAATAGCTATAAGGTAGCTACTTGTTTTAACTAATTCTTGCTAAGGGTGAAGTTGTTTTGTTTTTTTTTTCCTATAGTATGCTACTGAAAGATTAGTGCCTTCTAAATTCTATCATCCAGGAAAAAGTGTGTTCATAGCTCCCTAGTTCCAGCTCATTTCATGTGTCAATACATCTAAGAGTTTACTCCCTCCTCTTGTCTTTCCTTCATAGAAAGGAGATTCAAAGGAGGGGGGCCGCAAGTGAATTGAAGACTTCAGTGTGTGTGTATTAGGGATTACTAATGCAGTTAGTCTCAACCTTCCTAATGCCACAATCCTTTAATTCTTGTATGTGGGCAGACCCACCTGGAGACGGATAGAGGAGTGGTGTTTGGGTTCCTAAGACCATCGGAAATAGCAAGGCTAGGCACCATCCACAATGCCCAAGGATGCAGTAAGATGAAACCACACCATCCCCCACCTCTAGGCTGCTCACAGGATCATCCTTTTTTTTGGTTTTGTTTTGTTAAATCTTTCTCTGGGTTCAAAAGCAGTCTGATATAGACTCTCTAATATACCCAATAATTTCTAAATTTACAGAGATACTCAAATTGGCCTGTCATTTTGTACTAGAATAGGGAAATCTCTCCTCTAATGGGGTGGTTTTCCTTCTCTCAGACTTGAACCATAAAACTGTAAGCTTAGACTAAAGAACCACTATTAACAGACATATGATTAGCAGTATCAGTGACACAGATGATATAAGTAGACATTAAAACAAGGAATAGCAAGTAGTGACATGAATCAGATGACTAGAGCGTCTGATGTTTGTAAAAGGAGTAGGGCTTAAGCCTGGGAAGAAGAGAGCATCCCAGAACAGAGACTAGGACTGAGCAATCAAGGGCAGAGCTCAGCAGCAGGACTAGGTGAAGGAATGTCAAGGTAGACAGGGGTGGGGATTAATGGTTCTGGAAGCTAACAGATAAGATGAAAAGGATAGTTTGGAGTATGGCTGACAAAGATCAAGTCGGAACTGGAGAGGAAGAAGCAGTAGATGAGAGAGAAGTCACAACCAGTGTCTGAGTTAAAAGCTAGATAAATGGAGAGAATCACTTACTGAAGTGTTCTGTGTTGCAATGCAAAGAGTGCTAGTTTTGTATTCAGAGGATGTAGGTTCAAATCCTGGTTCTTCCATTTCTTACCTATATGACCTCAAGTTTTTCATCTATAAAATGGGAAGGTGGGACTGGACAACCTTTAACCTCCCTGCTAGTTCTAAATCTGTGATCCCTATTACATCTGTTGTTGCAGTAAAGGTTTGCCAAGTGTAACCTTATAAATGTGCAACTGGGAGATTTCCTTAGCAGCTCTACCCTTCTGTCAAAGGGCCTGTTAGGGTGAAGTTTATTCTCTCTAGATTAATAGTGAGGGAAATACATTTTGACCTGGGTCAGGGTGATTGGTCTGATTTAAAATACTCTAAGATGTCTCTATATCTGAATATGGGGTTGCATCTGAACCCAGACACAGTTTGAGCTTCTGTGATAAGTGTGGATGTCAACTCTAGGCTGTGATTAGCATGGCCCACCCAGATTCAGCAAGTTGCCAAGTCTTGGTTTAGGGTATTATTTTTCTTTTGATATCAACATCTTTGTGTTCAACTCCCATGACATTTTATAAGCAAAGCAACTCATTGCTTAGATAAGATATTCTTTTCCAGTCTGTATCTTGGCGACATTTTTTTGGCCTAATGAGTCTTTCCAGTGGCCCTTTCTTTCTTCTCTTCCCTGTAGGTCACCATCTCCTGCCTGCTACCCCTCCCCTTTGGGTAAAACAAATCTAGGCCATTTATAATTTTTGAATGAGGAAGAATGAAGATAATAAACTCCTTGAGGGCAGGAAATGTATTCTCCATAATCTATTCCATACCCCGTGGAAATTTAGAACAGTGCCTTGCTTATAGGGGATATATAATGAATATTTATTTATAATGATGATTAGCAAGGAAAAATCATGAGACAGTAAAGTGATATTTTAACTTGAAAAGTATCTGAGAAAAATATGGCATGGTCTTATTAGATATATATACTCCCCCTAGACATCAGGGGACCCGAGTTCTAGTCTCTGCTGCTGACTTCATAACTTTGTGCATCAGTAAACTTGTTTATAAAAGGGAGATGATATTTGTCTTATGCTTGATAGGACTTTTGTAAAGTGCAAATAAGCTGTGAAAAATCATATAAAGTCACTTTTGAAAATTTACAAACCATTATACAAGTGGCAGACTGGATAGAGGGATGATCTGGGAGTCAGGAAAACCCATGTTCATGTCTTACCTGACACATACCAGCTATTTGACCATAGGCAAGTCATAACTTCCCAGTGTCCTCAAGGAGCTAACACTATAAGTTACTAGAACTTAACCTGTAATATAAGCCTAGGATGACAATCTCTGAGACAAAGGATACATATAGGTTAGTGGTTTTTTGCCTTTTTTTCCCTAAGAAGCTCAGAAACCACAGTGAAAATCCATTCTAGAATTTCACCAGCAATGTATTTGAAGTATACTATCCTATACCTCTTAGAAGCCAGCCTTTTCCTTCTTTTGAAAGTTGGACGATGTTTTATCAGTTCTAGTTTAACGGTATTTTACCTACTCTCTCTGCTTCCACAAAGCTTACTAACTGTGTTTCTGCAGTCACATTTAAACATTGTTTCAAGACTCTGGCATGTGATTCTCCTAGACCTGGAGCCTTGAACTCAGTGCTTTCTTACAGCTTTCTTGGGCCTCCATTCCTTATGAAATTTATTCTACCCTTTCTAGTGTGAAGACGGATTTCCTCAGTAGAAAAGACTTCAGAAACAAAATGGGAATTGAATAATTTTGTTTTCTTTGCTGTCATCTATTAACATTAAATAATCTTCCTTGAGAAGTAGATCTATTCCTTATCTTTTCTTCCAGTCCAACAGTTAAAAAGCTCTTTCTTATCATCTTTAAAAATGTTTGTAAGTCTCTGATTATTTTCTTTTTTAATTTCCCTTACACCATTCCTTGAGTTTTATACCACTTTTTTGTATTTGTCCCTCATCATATAACACCTTTTCCATTTTTTATCATATTCTTTCAAAATTGGAGCCCATCATAGAATTCCTTGTATAGCTACACTGATCTTTAAAATGTTCTGTTTTTTTTTCTTCACTGAAACTACTCATGATCATAAGGTCATTTTCTAGAAGCTTCAATTCCTCTTGAGTTGAGGTTCAAGAACATAACAAATGATGTACTCATCATTCAATAAGCATTTACTAAGCATCACCTGTATACAACAATAATTTCTATGTACTAGATAAGTTTACACACTGAATAATATTGTAGGTCCCCTGCCAATGTTTTATGGTCTAGGCTCTGACACAGATTGTTTGTTTTTAGATGAACCATGTCAATTTCCATAAAACATGACATTTTCAAAAAAAGTCTATTCAAAAGGAATTCTACAATGCCGCTAAAGTTTAGGAGATATTTATTCTATGTAGAGTCGGTGCTGCAGTGGGTGCTGGAGGAGATACAAAGATTAGATAAAAATAGTAATTTCACTCATGCAGGCTACATTCTAGCAGGGGAATAAGACATATAGGTAACCATCATACAAAGGAAGAAGCATGTACATTAAAGGAGCACAGAATAAGCAGCATCTAAGGTTCAAAGCAGAGGGGAAGAAGTCATTGATGAAGGGACCAGGCAAATTTTCCTGGACGAGGTGACAACTGAGTTGAGGTTTATAAGATTCAACAGGTGAAGATGGGGAGGGAGATCTTTCAGAGTCCAAGAATTATCATGAGCAAAGTCATAGAGGTGGGAAAGCACAAGACAGGATAGACAGTGGTCTAGTTTTCTTGGAATTTAGTATATGTATGGGAACAATGTGAGATGAGGCCAGAAATGCAGTGGAATCTCAAAATGTGGAAGACTTTAAATGTCAGGCAGAATGGTCATACCTTTATTCAATAGGTAATAGGGAGCTACATGAAAATTTCAGGGGCAGCAAGGTGGTGCAGTAGATAGAGTGCCAAGTCTGGAGTCAGAAAGACTCATCTTCCTGAGTTCAAATCAGGTCTCAGACACTTACTAGCTATGTGACACTGGGCAAGTCACTTAACTCTGCTTGCCTCAGTTTCCTCATCTGTAAAATGAGTTGGAGAAGGAAATGGCAAACTATTCTAGTATCTTTGCCAAGAAAACCCCAAATGGAGTCACGAAGAGTTGAACATGACTGAGACAACAGAAAATTTGAAGTGTACTGACATTTGCTATGTATAAGGAATATTTTTCTGACAGTAGTACAAAGTTATAGATCAAGAGGGGAAAGAAGGGAACCAGGAAGAATATAACATTTTCAAGTTGAAGTACAAAGTGTTTTTTTTTTCTTGGTTCTGAAGTGTGGAAATGGGCAGGATAGAATCTCTGAGCAGTAAACGTTACATACCTATGCCCCACCCCCCCTTCCTTGTGGCAGCTTTTTTTTTTTTAATTCTGTCACTGGCTCATCCAATTCAAATTCAATTCAACTGGGTGACAGGTAGGTGGAGCCTGTCACTGCTTTGAAGGAGAATGGATTTCTTGGTCAGCTGATATTGTGCACTTTACCAACATGGTTAACTGTCTTGTCTATAAGGACGATTCAGGATAGGAACTGAGGGAAGTGATGTGGATGAATCGGGGTGAAATTAATTTTCTAGCTTGGCGTGAAGCAAGCACATCTGTGCCATTGGAAGTTCTATCTTTTGGATAAGATTTCCCAACCACTTGGGTCACTAGAGATTTCATGGTCTGTGCTCTTGTTGATGTCCTGTCTGGATTCTCCTACATGCAATTATTTTCTGTTGACCTCTTTCTCCCTAGTAGCTTCACCCAGATATAATATTCTTCATTTTGGTCCTAAATTGTTTTGTGGCATTTCTATGCATAGTTAAACAGTTGGCATGCTTTACTATGGATTTGCATTTCAAGATATAACCTTTGAAAGATGTAACCTTTATGTCTATTTTCTATATGACTTGAACACTTAATAGTTCTAAAGTAAAACAAATGTGAAACACAATAAAGTGATGTATAGCTAAAAGTGTTACCAAATCCACAGTGGAAATCATGTATTCCCCCTATGCATGTTGTCAGTGTGAGCTCTTAGTCCAGTCACATATCAATAGGTAGAGTGGGAAAAGGGTAGGTTTGAGAAACTACCTAAAAAATAATAATTAATAGGGCACATTGTTGCCTTCACATTGGCTCATTGATTTATGACTCTGAGAATGTCTCAGCATAACAGGGCTTGGTCTTTGATGGAAAAACAATTAGTTCATTTGTCTACACAAGTAATTGCTTGATTTAGGAAAAAAAAACCAAGCAAAACAATACACTGGAACAGAAAGGAGTGGAGAGGGCAGCTGAGCAACTGGGTACCCAAACAATGAAGCAGGAATTGTGTTTGCCTAAAGGGCTGTAGGCTGCTTTGATGAGAACAGGTTGTCCTCCTGTTTCTTGTTTAGCCTGGAATAAATGAAGTGTCCTTGTCTCTTTGGAGCTTTCTTATTGCTCAACCTCAGCATCTGCTTGTACATTCCTTACTTTAGAGTCAGCCTTCCCTTATCTGGCACTCCTCTTTCCTACCCTATACACCAGTGCAAATTACCAAAAGGTACTGCAAAAAAAATCTACTTTGCTGCTACTTTTGCTTCTTATTTTATGGTGATTCTTCACATGGCACTTTTTTTTTCCACATGGCATCTTCTAATTAACCATTCCTTTCATCAATAGGATGTAGTTTTTCCAATCAAGAATGACTAGTGTGGTTCCTGGTCCAAGCTGTCTGCCTGCAGGAAAATTCAATGCTCATCCTCAATTACTTTTGGAATTGAGGCTCTTTTTCTATATTGATAAAGTATTCCCCAACCACAGAAATTTCACTTTCACCCTTTCAGACCTGCACCTGAATCCTTAATCTAGTCTCAAGATGGGACCTGGGAGAGTGGTGGTGGATGGATTGCTTCCCTTATGAATACATATTTAAGTACCTGCTAACAGTAACAGAAAGTTACATAGTTTTTCAAAGATTACAAAGTACTTAACCAACAATAATAACAACAACCAACGTTTATATAGCCCTTACTATGCACCAGGCACCGTGCAAAGCACTTTATAAATATTATCTCATTTGATCCTCTCAACAGCCCTGGGAGGTAGGTGCTAGTATTACCTCCATGTTACAGAGGGAACTGAGGCAGAGAGAAGTGATGTGTAGAGGACCACAGGCCAGTGGGACTCTGACCCTGATGGCTGAATAAGCCCTCTCAGCAAAAGAGCCTGCTGCCGGGCTTGGATCGGTTCCCCAGCCCCCAGGAAGGGTCCCAGACACAAGCATTATGTTTTCCTGATTTGTGCAGTACGCACTCCTGGCTTGGGAACAAGGATGCACGCAGTGTTCTTAGGGGAAATATCGTAATGTTGCAACGCAGCAGTAACTAGAAACCTTGGGATAACTCCATCCTGCTCCAGGGAAGTTTAGAACATTCTGCCTGGCATTTGCACCCTGATAACCAGGATAGAGAACATGGCAGTCACGGATGAGGTGGGTGGGAACTGCGGCACCGAGGTAATCCCAAGATAGTGGCTTATGATGACTGCAGTTTTTTCACTATACATACTGGACTCTCAGATGAATAAAGTTGACTCTGTTTTCCACCATTCTCGGGGTCCCATCTCTTCTATGTTATCTCAGCCTCTGGGTAAGTAGCTCTTTTTTCAAGCAACCCTTCTCAGCTCTGCTGCTGGTCAGCAGGGCTCCCCAACACTTTCTCAGCTCTGCCATGGAATGGCAAGGTTCCCCAGAAGGGTTCCCCTGAACTTGGCTCCTCACAGTGATGTAACTTACCCAGGGTCACATAGCTAGTGAGTGTCACAGACCAGATTTGAACATTATATCATTTGGGAACTCACAATAACCCTGTGAGCTAGGTATCAAAGGTTTTCTTATCTCTTTACTAATGAGAAAACTAAGACTAAGAAAGTGACATATATGCTTATATCAATAGCAGGATTTGAACTCAAGTCCCTTGATTCCAGGTCTAGCTCCCTATCCTCTAGGATACACTGATTCTCTTCGCCACAAGGCACTTTGTTAGGTGTTAGAGGATATAAAGAATAGGAGATCTCAAGGAATCTAGTTAGGGGTGAGAAGATATGGCTATAAAAAGTTAGCTAAGAAATCATGGTAGAATGTTAGTATAAAGAACCTTGAACTGAGAACTGGTAGATCTGAGTTCTAGTCTTGATTCTGCCAAAAATTAGGTGTGTGACAGTAGGGATATCACTTATACTCTTTGAGCTTCAATTTCCTTACTTAAAATTATGTATGATAAAAATAATAATAGTAGCTCACATTCATATAGAACTTAATCTCAAGCTGACTGGAGACCCTGGCCCCAGGACCTTTAGAATTTGCCTTGATTTGGGGAATCAGGGGCACCTCAGAATCCAGGAAAGAAGGTTACAGCCCCACCACTAGATAATGCACCAGTGTGGCTGATGGCCCACATTGACCTACATTACTTTGAGGATCTGGAGGTGGTGGTGAGAGAAGGAGAAAGAATATGAAGACGAAGACGAAGATGAAGACGAAGACAAAGATTAAGACAAAGAAGAAGAAGAACAAGAAGTAGAAATGCTGTGTGATTATAGTAACCAACCCTGGTATCATAAAAGGGATGAGAATATGTACCGCCTTTTTTGCAGCAAAGGGAACTATATATTGTCAGCCTCATGTGTTGAGTCCATCTGTTTTGTTTTGTTTTTTTACTTCTTAAAAATCTTGTTGTTGCTGCTGTTTTTGCACGGCTTGGCAGTCTTGGGCAGAAGACAATATTTAGAAATGAAGGTAATGTAAAAAACAAACTACCGAAACTTTCTTTTTTAAAGTTTTCTCTTGCAGTTTTAAAGTACTCATGTGACTTTATGAGTACTGATGGTAAGTAATAGAGGAGTCCAAATGAAGAAAAAATTACTGCAGTGGGTGGCCAAGGAAGACTTCTTAGAGGAAGTGGAAACTGACACATCCATTGAAAACCAAATTTGCAACTCTATTATTAGAAAAATAGGACTAGTTTTATGAAAAACATGCAAATACTCTCACTTACTGATAAATCCTTTCAATATCCTCATGAAAAAGATCACAGGTTAAGAGCTACAAGGCACTTTACAGACCATCAAATTCAACCCCTTCATTTTACAGATGAGGAAACTGAGGCAAGAGACATTGAGCTACTTGCCCAGAGTCATACTGCAAGATTTGAGGCAGGATTTAAACTCATCTTCCTCGTGTCATGTCTAGTTCTTTGTCCACTACGCCTTGTTGTCTCTTAAAGGATAACGGCAGGGAGAGGAAAGCAGTCCTCAAAATCAAAGTGCTATTTATTCTATCAGTCTGAGGGGGTCAGTATTCACCTGACTCAATCCATCTCTAGGCCCCTCTGAAGAAAACCTTTGAAGCTATCCTATTCTGGACAATTAAACTGCACCCCAGATTCAAAACATAAGGAAAGTGCAGAAGAAGGAACAGCTGAAAACAACAAAGAGAATGAGGACTACATTCTCTGCCTAGTCTTAGTATATTTTTTGCACAGTGTTTCCATTTTGGACCTGACTGTTGTTTTGTATGGTGTAGCACAGGGGATCAATGAAGGCACCTCCCCTCCACCAAAAGATAAAAAGATAAAAAGAAGAATGAATAGCAAAGGGGAAAAATGAGTTTTTAAATAGGTGAAAGAAAGACCACACTGGTGGAAAATGATAAACAACCCTGCACTGGCACCTCATGAAGTGTGCTCTCCTAGTTTCCATTTAAGCCTGTTTACCCTGAGAAGGGAAGATAGAATTTGGCTGGGGCCTCAAATGTTCATACTCTAGAGTTCAGGCCACAAGTAAGTTCTCTTTTAAAGGACATTTACGGATGCCAATCTTTTTTTTTTTTAATCTAATCTCAGCAGTCTTTTTCAAACCAAGGAAAGCATGTGATCCCCATGGTGAGGGTGTGTGTGAAGAGCTATTAGGAGGATTTAGAGGATCCAAACAGGGGGAAAAATGCAATTAATGCATCACTACCTTTTACTAAGTTTGTTTTTTTTAGTAGAAGGAGTCAGGAATCAAAAACAAGTGAAATCATTTTTCTTAAATCTTTCAAGAAGTTCACTTTGGGGCTGAGACCAATGATGAACTCTCTGTAAGCCAAAAATGGCCTATTTTCACAAAGAGTTGAGTGATGGAAAGCAGACCGTGTCATGGAAAGTGTTATGTGAATACTCTAATGAAAAAAAAAAACTGTCTGTAGATGGGCAGACATTGCTGAACCTTGCTCATAGCAACCTTGCCAAAATTCTTTCCTTTTGGAGGGTGATCATTTGAGCTCATTTGCCTAAATTCTGAATCCCAGGGCTCTTTTGACATCATTTGATAATCTTGAAATGCTTCTCTCCTATTCTGAAGTCAGATCTGGGCACAGATTAACCTCAAAGCAAAGCTATGGATAGCCTAAGCTTTGTGACTGTCAAAGTGCCTTTGATTGACAGAATTTTGTGCTCTATAATCCTTTTCCTAATGTAAATTATGAATACAGTGGATGGTTCCTTTACCACTAGCAAAATTTCTTGGTAAGATATGCTCTCAGGAAGGGCTATCTTCAACCCATAATTTCTAAAAAATAACAACAAACAAAAGCTATAAAAGTTCATTAATAGTTATACTAACTATTAAGATGGAATGAAGCTAATATGAGTCGAAAGGAAACATAAAGTGAAATAGTTATTCTTCTAAAAATAGGGATAACTGTATTCTTTCTGGGTCAAGTTTGAATTCAAGATTTTATAATGTGGCACCTTATTGTGCACTGGTGTGCACTGGTCTTACTCAATCAGTCTTTGTTCATCCATTCAAAGTAATCCACTCCTCTTTAGAGATTTCTTCACTTCTTATCTTCTAGAATATTTAAAATAGAGATGAATTTGAGATGGATGATTTTGTTAGTCATTTTCCTGATAAAGGTATTTGGATATAAAGAGATTGAGAGAAAATTTCAACTCAGCTAAATAAAGCTCCAACAAAATACTTGTTATCCTTAGTATTTGGAAAATATTTCAAATGCTGGAATTAATACAAAAATCACAGGGATGGAAATTTAAGGGATTTATTACTTCTCAAAAAAAGTCGTAGGTCTATTATCATTTAAAATTCTGTGCACACAACTTAGGGAAAGGATCTGAGAAATATTCTCAGATAATATTCAATGTTCTGAGAGTCTTAACTGTAGTAAATTTGTAATGTAATACCCTCATAATTATTTGACCTAATCAAATACCATTTAGTGGCTCTGATACTCTAAGATCCTTTATTGGTTTGCTTTGATGCTTTTTTATCAAGTGATAACCAGATTGTTTTTTTTCCCCCAGGAACAACGTAATAGAGATAAGACAAGAGAGAAATGAATACTGTGATGGCTGTGACACCAAACTAGAAAGTCAGGAGTTTTATACTCTAGTTCAAATTCTGCCACTAATTATTGGCTGTGTAACCCTGGGCAAGTCCTCAACTTCTCTGGACCTCCAATTCCACACTGATAAAAATGAATTTTAAGGTATTCTCCAATTCTCCAATTCTATCATTCCATACGATGCTAGAATATAGATTTAACCCAATACCAAAAAAACACTTTAGAGAGTGTTTCAGGTATACATCAATATTTGAGAAAAGGGAAGATGGTGCTAGGTTATAACATATTTGTGAAAACTGGAGTAAGCATGTTTTAAGCAAGGCTTCTCTTTAATTATTGTCTGAGTTTCACATAAAGTCTGCTTCATCAACTGGATAAATATTTGACTGCTGTTCAGTAAATTGCATTAGTTTACTTTAACTGTATGCTCAGCCTTATTCAGGCATCTTACATTAGGCAATGTAGTGTGTAATGCATCTCTGCAGGTGACCAGAGCTATTCTCTGTATGAGGTAAATTAAAACTCATATTTTAAAAATTAAACATTCTTGCACTTCATGATTTCAATATTTAATTATAACCTGTGTCAAGGCCTAATCTCTGACTGAGTCAGGCATGAAATTAATCAAAAAAAAAAAGGAGGCAAAAGCTTAGCAATTCTTCTGCACTGTAAGAATAATGTGATTTCTTGAGCAACACGGTGATTTTCATATCCATTTTATGAGGAAGACTCCAATGACAGGGGAGTTAGATGCTCTAAGTTACCACTATGGTTGAAAGATTGGCATGTCAGAAAATCAATGACATGGTATGATGGCTGTTACTTTGACAGAGAAGCAAACCTCCCTTTTTCAGTAAAAGGATAAACTGGAGATCACTGAACCTGTTGGGAGAGTTAAGAGAGATAAAAGAAACTTAAATGTTGAAATAAGTTAAAAATGTTGCCATTGTATGTGGAAAAAAAAACAAAATAAATCATTTCTTAACCAAGTCGTAATTTTCTTGATTTAAATTTTAGCCCTTTCTGGGAAGAAATGATCTGTATAGCAAAATTCTGATGTGAATGAAAGTGTATTAAGTGTGTTAGTTTTTAAAGAATCAATTGAGATATGCATGAATTTTGAGATATATGTGAAACAACTTCTTCATTATCACTTTTTACATGAAATTGAATCACTGTGGCTGAACTCTACTATGTGTCATCAGGATTTTCTTTATATGTATATATGGTGTAAAAAAGGATGCTGTGAAAAAGTAGCCATAAGATGGTAATCTTTTCAGGGAGAGAGAAAAAAAGCTTCACCTAATTTTCCTGTATTTAAGGGGACATAAATGAGCACACTACTCTGAGTAAAAGGTAAAGCTACCACATTAACATACTTTAGGACAAGATGATATTTAAAATAATGAGTATTATAGCCATTTTCTACAAGCAAAGAATAAATTTAATGGATTTAAAGTACATACCAAAATCATATTTAATTGTACATAACTACATAAATGTATATATATTCATATGACTATATATGTACATATATACAAATATATACATGTGAAATTTCAAGTTTTTGAAATTTGGTTCTGATTTTGTAATAGTTCTAAGAAGACAGAACATTCTACACATTAAAAATGTATCAGAACAAAGTCATAACTAGGATGGGACAATCAGGGCTTTGTCAAAGGGCACTGAAATTTCAATAGCCTTACAACCTTTTAGCAGCATAAAAACAGTTGACCTTAACACCTAATTTGCATAAAGGATTAATTCAAATAGGAAGGTACCCATATGGTAAAGCTTCCTCCTTTCCCTAGTGGAACGGTCTTACAGTTTCTTGGGATCTCTGTTCATAGGTGCCACTGACTTGGGTTCTGTCTCCCCTAACTCAACTTGGATTGGTCTTAGAAAGTTGATTTAAAGATGCTTTTCATGCCATTTGACCTGGAGGTGTTTTTTTAAAAAAAATATTGGTATTTTTACCAAACATCTGTGTCACTTCTAATGGTTTTTTCATTATCCATCTCCCTTCAAACCATCCTCTTTTCCTAACCTCCTTTTTACTACTGATGATATCAGTCACCCTGTCTCACAACTTAGGTGTCATCCTTGACTCCTTCCTTACTCTCTGTCACCCTCCATATTCAATAAGTTACCAAGTCTTGTTGTTTCTACCTTTGGAATATCTCTTGCAAATGCCCAACCCACTTCTTTCCTTTGACACTATAATGCCATCATTCTGGTGTAGGGAAGCCTTCATCTTCTCACAACTGGACTATTGCAGTGGCCTTCTGGTTGACCTAACGAGACCCTATCTTTCACTCAGCTGTCAAACTGATCTTCCTAAAGCACGGCTCTAACCAGGCTACCCAATATTCAATAAATACAACAGTTCCCTATGATTTCCAGGATCAAATATGAAAACTTCTGTTTAGCTTCTAAAGCTCTTCGTAACTTGGATCCTTCCAACCTTTCTAGTCTCCTTGTACTTTACTGCCTTCCAAGTACTTTAACAATACGATGATATTGGCTTCTTTGCTGTTCTTAAGATACTTCATCTCCCAATTCCTGGCATTTTTACTGGCTGTCCCCCATGCCTGAAATTCTCCTTGCTCATCTACATCTCTTGGCTTCCATGGCTTCCCTCAAGTCTCAGCTAAAGTCCCATTTTCTTCACAGAAGTCTTTTCCAGCACTCTTTAATGTCAGTGCTTTTAATCTGAAATTGTCTTCAAATTATCCTGTATATATTATTGGTACATAGTTGTTTGCCTATTGTCTTCTCCATTAGACTGTGAGCTTGACAGCAGGGATTGTTTTTATCTATCTTCAGTGTTTAAGTATAGTGCCTGACACATAGTAGGCCCTTAATAAATGCTTTTTGAGTTGACTAAAGAGCCCTTGTCAACTTTCTTGAAACAGTTAAGCAACAGCAACAATGATAACACATTGGCCATACCTGACAATGAATGACTCACTCCATACCTAAAATTGACCACTTCTCTGCTAAGAGAAGAAAGGTCTATTGCAATTCTACTCCACTAGAATCAAGATTGATTATGATTTGGAATCCAACAAGCATTATACTTTCCTTGAAAACTTTATTTCTTTATTCTGGTTATTGTGTTCTCATTTCTATCTTTGTATCCGTAGCACTTCATTTAACACTTGGCACATATCAATCACTCAGTAAACCCTTGCTGAATTGAATTAAACTCAATTATAGATGGAATATATGTAAAGGACATGATGCCCAGCCCACTGACATGGGAACTATCATCCAAGGGTGTG
>CM053581.1:477092981-477115235 GCA_028627135.1 Pseudochirops cupreus
CCAGGCTGGTTTCGGTTCGCAGTGCTGATATGGTTCCTCGTAGCCGAGCTGACTTTAGTGGGAAGTATCTTTGTGTGCGTTTTGGAGTTCCAGGATTGGTTTAGAGTCCTATTTTATGGGTATTTTGGGGTGGCTATGTGAGAGCTGCGATATGTTGCTGCTTCTACGCCGCCATCTTGGCTCCGCCCCCCTCAGTGGTTTTTTCAATGAGATATTTCACATTGCCTTCTATTTTTTCATTTGTTTGGATCTGTTTAATAGTATCTTGATTTCTCATGAAGTCATTAGCTTCCATTTGCTCCAATCAAATTCTGAAGAAATTATTCTCTTCAGTGAGATTTTGAAATTCTTTTTTCATCTGGCAAATTCAGCTTTTTAAGGCATTCCTCTCCTCATTGGCTTTTTGGTCCTCTTCTGCCATCTGAGTTAGTCTGTTTTTCAAGGTGTTATTTTCTTCAGTCATGTTGTTGACTCTCTTTTCATGATTTTCTTGCATCATTCTCATTTCTCTTCCCAATTTTTCCTCTACTTCTCTTACTTGATTTTCAAAATTCAGCCTTAATTTTCTTATCTGTAAAATGTGGATAATAGTATCTGCTTCACAGAATTGTTGTGAGGGTCAAATGAGAAAATATATATAAAATACTTGGTAAATTTGAAAGCATTATATAAATGTTAGCTATCATTTTTATAAAACCATAGACTTAGATATGGAAGAAACCTTACCAGTCATCTAAGGGGTAAGGGAAGGGAAGTGAATAAACATTTATTGCCAGCTATTTACCAAGCACTGTGCTTAGCACTTAAAAAAAAATAATAATTCAGGAGGGCAGAGCCAAGATGGCAAAATAAAGACAGGAACTGCCTGAACTTTCCCAAATTCCCTTCCAAAAAAACTTTAAAATAATACCTCAAAACAAATTCTGAAACAGCAGAACTGACACAAGCATGGAGTGAAATGATTTTCCATTCCAAGACAACTTAAAAGGTCAACAAGTAAGGTCAATATCAGTGAGGTGAGAGTAAATTCCAGTGGGCACAGCCCCTCTGCATTCCCAGAGAAGCCAGCAGCAAGCCTGGGGGGGGGGGGCAATTAAATCAGACAAAGTAACTTCTGGAGCTCTCAGCCCAGGGGCCATAAGGGAGTAGGACAATTTCAAAAGCAAACCATAGGGGACCCATTGCTGGCACTGGATGAAGGTCTCTGTTGCATTGCTCATACAGGTATCCTAGAAGCAGGACCAGGTAAATAGTCCCAGGGAGAAGAAGAGCACTAGAGCACTAAATTAGCTCACAGTCACAGAGATGGGTTAAATAGAAATTTAGAAATTCACTGATCACCTCCTGAAAGAGATCCAAAAATGAAAAGTCCTAGTAATACTATAAACAAATTCCCCAGATCCTTGGTCAAGTAGAAAATACTGCAAGTGGCCAGAAAGAAACATTTCAAATATCATGGAACTATAGTTAGGACAACACAGGATTTAGCAGCTTCTGCATTAAAGGATCACTGGGCTTGGAATATGATATTCTGGGCAAAGGATCTAGCATTACAAACAAGAATCACCTACCCCAAAAAACTGAGTATAATCTTGTAGGGGAAAAAATGAATATTTAATGAAATAGAGGACTTTCAAGAATTTCTGGTGAAAAAACCAGAGCAGAACAGAAAATCTGATTTTCAAATGACAGATTCAAGAGAAGAAGAAAAAGATAAATAGGAAATTTAAATAAGGAATTCAATAAAGTTAAACTGTTTATATTCCTACTTAGTAAGATGATACTTATAGTTCCTAAAAACTTTATCATTATTAGGGCAGTTAGAAAGATTATATGTAGACAGAGTATATGGGTGTAAGTTGACTATGATGGGATAATAAAAAAAAATTAAGGAGTGAGAAAGACAGATGTACTGAGCCTAAGGGAAAGGGAGGGGTAAAATGGGGTAAATTATCTCATATAAAAGAGCCATGAAAGAACTTTTACAGTGGAGAGGAAAGATTGGAGGGGGTTTGGTGGGCAACACTTGAACCTTACTCTCATCGAAATTGGCTGAAAGACACACTCACTTGGGTATAGAAATCTCTCTTCACCCATAGGGAAGTAGGAGGGGAAAGGGATAAGAGAGGGATGGGGCTGTGACAGAAGGGAGGTTGAATTGGGAGAGGCAATGATCAGAAGCAAAACACTTTTGAGGAGGGACAGGGTGAAAGGAGAGAGACAGAGACAGAGAGATGGACAGAATTTTTTAAAAGTTAGATTTGAGAAACACTGAGAGAAAACCGAACAGGAATAGAAAGGAATATATCTTTTTCTAAGCAGTACATGAGACCTACACAAAAACTGACCATGTATTAGGGCATAAAAACCTCACAACCAAATGCTGAAAAGCAGAAATATTAAATGCATCCTTTTCAGATCATAATACTATAAAAATACATTCAACAAAGGGCCATGGAAAGATAGATAAAATTAACTGGAAACTAAATAATCTAATCCTAATGAATGAATGATTCAAAGAACAAATCACAGAAACAATTTCATTGAAGAGAATAACAATGAAACAACACACCAAAATTGATGGAATGCAGCCAAAGCAGTATTTTGGGAAAAATTTATACCTCTAAATTCTTACCTCAATAAAATAGAGAAAGAGCAGATCAATGAATTGGGCATGTGTAATGTTTATGGGATTTAAGATCTTCCCTGCCCATCAATAGGCCTCACATGGAGACCATTAAGGGCAGCTTGCTTAGGGGAAGCTTGCTTGTAGGAAAGCTTTCACACCTTTTGCTAATTTCTAATTAGGCACTGAGTCAAGAGTATTGTGATGCCTTCTGGCTCTGAGAAGTGTATATATACTCTGAGTTCGTATTTTGCTTTGGGGGCTTACTTATGAGGAGAGTCTTGTGATTCCCTGGTCAAGTGGCCATTTGTTCAGAACTTCCTGACTGCTCAGATGTAAAGGCTCTCTTGATCCAGGGATGTATGTAAAGTGTATAGCAATTTTGCTTTGATTCAGGCAGTCAGAGCCCTGTCTGTTGGTCTTTATTTCTCTGATTATATTTTCTCTGTTTGTATTTTCTCTGAAGTTCAGGGTGCTTACTTTCCCCCTAAACCAGTGAATGTAACTTAAAAAGATTGTTGATCCCTTAAACAGCTATCTTTCCTAGCCTAGTAAAGCAGATCTAAGAATGTGAGCTAGCAGCTAGTCTGGGTATGCCAGTGTGGTTGCCACAACAGCATGCAACTAAAAAAACCCTAGAAAATAAACAAATTAAAAGTCCATAATCAAACACCAAATTGAAATCCTGAAAATCAAAGAAAATATATATGAAATTGAAAGTAAGAAAACCACTGACCTAATAAATAAAGCTAGGGGCTGGGTTTATGAAAAAAAAACATAATAAAATAGATACACCATTCATTAAATTTGATTTTTTCTAAAAAAGAAAACCAAATGACCAATATCAAAAGTGAGAAAGGTGAATTCACCACCAATGGACAGGAAATTAAAGCAATTATTAGGAACTATTTTGCCCACTTACATACCAATAAATCTGATGATCTAAGTGAAATAAATGAATATTTACTAAAACAAAAACTGCCCAGATTAACAGAAGAGGAATTAGAATACTTAAGTAATAACTCAGTCTTAGAAACAGAAACTGAACAAGCCGTCAAAGAGCTCCCTAAAAAAAAATCCCCAGGACAAGATGAATTCACAAGTGAATTCTAACAAACACTTAAAGAACAATTAATTCCAATACTATATAAATTATTGGGGGAAATAGGCAAAGGAGTCCTAACTAATTCCTCTTATGACACAAATATCATTCTGATACTTAAACCAGAAAGAGCAAAAACAGAGAAAGAAAACCATAGATTAATGAATATTGATGCAAAAAATTTTAAATAAAATAATAGCAAGTAGATCACAGAAATATAACACAAAAATCATATGACCAAGTGGAATTTATACCAGGAATGCAGGCTGGTGCAATTTTAAGAAAACTATTAGCATGATTGACCATATCAATAACAAAACCAACAAAAATCATATAATTATCTCAAAAGATGCAGGAAAAAGCTGTGGATAATATATAACATCCATTCTTATTAAAAATACTAGAGAACACGGTAATAAATGGAGATTTCCTTAAAATGATCTCTATCTCAAACCATTGGCAAGCATTATCTGTAATGGGAACAAGCTAGATGTCTTCCCAATAAGATCAGGGGTGAAGCAAGAATGCCCATTATCACCACTGTTATTCAATATCGTACTGTGGATCAGTGGCTATAGCAATAAGAGAAAAAAAAGAAATTGAAGGAATTAGAAAAGGCAATGAGGAAACAAAACTATCACTCTGCAGATGCTATGATGGTATACTTACAGAATCCTAGAGGATCTACTAAAAAACTAATTGAAATGATAACAACTTTAGCAAAGTTGTAGGATAGAAAATAAATTATCAGTTAAGTCCAGCAACAAGAGATAGAAAGAGAAACCCCACTTAATATTAACTATGAACAATATAAAATACTTAGGAGTCTACCTGACGAGATAAACCCAGGAACTATATGAACACAATTATAAAACACTAATAAAGTGTTTCACACTAATAAAGTCAAATCTAAACAACTCGAAAATTATTAATTGGTACAGGGTAGGTCAAGTCAATATAATAAAAATGATAATTCCACCTAAATTAATTTACTTATTCAGTTCTACACTAAACTACTCAAAAATTATTTTATAGAACTAGAAAAACATAATAAAATTCACCTGAAAGAACAAAAGGCCAAGAATATTAAGGGAATTAATTCTTTAAAAATGTGAAGGAAGGTGGCCTAATCGTACCAGATCTCAAACTACTATAAAATGCTGATTATTAAGACAATCTGGTTCTAGATAAGAGATAGAGTGATGGATCAATGGAATAGATTTGATACACAATACCTAATAGTAAATCACCATAGCAATCTAGTGTTTGACAACTGCAAAGATCGCACCTGTTGGCACAAGAACTCATTATTTTACAAAAATTGCTGAGAAAACTAGAAAACAATTTGGCACAAACTAAGTATAGACCAACATCTCATACCATATACCAAGATAAAGTCAAAATGGGTACAGGATTCAGACATAAAGGGTGATACCATGGCCAAATTAGGGGAGCATGGAACAGTCTGCCTGTTGGATTTCTGAATAATGGAAGAATTTAGGACCAAACAAGGGTGAGAGAGCATTAAGAAATATAAAATAGATAATTTTGATTATGTAAAATGAAAAGTTTTTGTACAATGTGAAAGTATTTGCAGATCCTATACATGATTGCATGCCACCATGGGAGGAGGGGGGAGGGAGGGGAGAAAATCTGAAACTCAAGTGATTGTGGAACTGAATCTTGTAAACTAAAAGTAAATAAACAAATCATTCAAAAAAATAGTTTTTGTACAAATAAAACTAATGCAGCCAAGATTAGAAGGAAAGCATAATACTAGAGGGAAATTTCTTACAGCAAGTTTCTTTGATGAAGGCCACATTTCTCATACATAGAGAACTGAGTTAAATTTATAAAAATATGTGTTATTCTTCAACTGAGAATGGTCAAAGGTTATTAACAGGCAATTTTCAGATGAAGAAATCAAAGCTGTCTATAATCATATTAAAAAGTTCTAAATAGCTATTAACTAGAGAAATGCATATTAAAACAACTCTGAAGTATCACCTCATACCTTGCCTAAAATGATGGAAAAGAAAAATAACAAATGTTGGAGGGGATATGGAAAAATTGGGACACTAATGTACTGTTGGTGTTGTGAACTGGTCCAACCATTCGGGAGAACAATTTGGAACTATGCCCAAAGGGCTATAAAACTGTATATACCCCTGGAGCCAACAATAGCACTGAGTCTCCCGAAGAGATTTAAGGGGGAAAAATGGGAAAGGAAAAATGTGTACAAAAATATTTATAGCAGCAATTTTTGTGGTAGCAATGAAGCAGAAATTGAAGGGATCCCATCAATTGGAAAATGACTGAAATAGTTGTGGCATAGGATTGTGATAGAATATTATTGTGCTGTAAGAAGTGATGACCAAAAATGGTTTCAGAAAAATCTGTGAAAACAGTGAATAGAGCACCGGCCCTGGAGTCAGGAGAACCTGAGTTCAAATCTGGCTTCAAACACTTAATACTTACTAGCCGTTTGACCTTAGGCAAGTCATGTAACCCCAATTGCCCTGCCCTCTCCCCTCCAAAACAAAAACCTGTGAAAAAAATGAAGTGAGCAGAATCAGGAGATCCGTGGACATAGTAATAGCAATATTGTACAATGATCAACTGTGAATGAGTTAGCTATTCTTAGCAATACAAAGATCTAATGCAATTCTAAAAGACTTATGATGAAAAATGCTATCCACCTCCAGAGAAAGAACCAATGAACTCCAAATCCAGATCAAAGCATACTTTCTTTTTTTTCTGTTTTCTTTCTCAACATGACTAACATGAAAATATGTTTTGCATGACTGCACATGTATAACCTATATAAAATTATTTGCCATCTTAAATTCATGGGAGGTATAGGGGAGAAGAAGAGAATTTGGAACTCAATTTTAAAAATATGAATGTTAAAAATTATTTTTACATGCAATTAGAAAATACAAAATATTTTTTAAAAGTATTAATTCATTTGATCCTCACAACAATCCTACTACGTAGGTGTTCTTATTATTCTCATTTTACATTTGAGGAAATTAAGGCAGATACCATTTAAGTGATTTTCCAGGGTCACATAAATAGTATCTAAAGATAGATTTGAATTCATGCCTTCCTGACTCCAGGCCCATTGTTCTTTATCTACTGAATCATCATCCTCTACCTAGCTCAACTTCTTTTTATGAATAAGGAAATGAAGTCTTATAGGAATAAAAAGTCTTGGCTAGTAGCACACAAATAGTAAGTAACAGAGGAAGGATTTGAATTCAGGTCCTCTAGAGCTAGGTCTGATGTTCTTTGCACGACATGACACTGATTTTTTTTTTCGCCGACACTTTGTCACTCTGATGGAATCCTAGTAAAGCTGTCCCCAATCCCAATATTCTAACTTCATTATAGGCCAGGTCCCACTGAACAGCAGGCCTACACCCCACCCCACCCCCACCAATGTCCTAACTTCTTCATATATGCCTCACTGTTCACTAGAAAAACAGGTATGTCCCTGAACTCATAGTATACACAGAACAGCAGACTTGTCCATGTGATGGGATCCCAGCCACTTCCTTTACCTAGTCACTGCCCCCAGAACCACTCCCACAGAAACAGGTGTGTTCTTGTATTCAATCACAATCACATCATCCATTTAGCCCAAGACAGGACCACAAAACCTAACTATCTATCTTGACCAGACAGGACCAGAATAGCTAACCAATTAGAGGGCAGCATGACCAGAACATTTAACCACCAGACCAGAAATGAGACCCCTCCTCCATTACCTAATCCCTTAACAAACTCTTCCTGCCTTTTAAATATTAATCATATTCCTATATCCTATGTAAATTTTGATTGTGTAATCAGCATCTTCACCCTATAAAAATCCGTCTTGCTTTCTCTGAAGTTGCTGGTTCTTCTTGGAGCTTAACCTGCTTCTTGAAAGGGGTCAAACTCAATAAATGCCTATACTTGGATTACAGGTGCTCTGACTCTGAATTCTTTGAAATGGTTCCACCACAACACATCATGACACCCTAACAGTTTTTGAGTGGTCCAAGCCCCCACCACAACAGGTTTTGGCATCCCTGGGTTTAAACCACAACAACTCTAACTTTCAGTGCTTGAACAAAAGCAAAAAGACCACTAGGAAGATAATCAGAAAAAAATTCATGTTGAAAATAATGCAAAATTTAAAGTGATGAGAAATAGTTTTATAAGATCTTAGTGAAGAGAAGATACCAAAAGAAGGGAAAAAATTTAAAGATAGTATTTGGGTCATCTCTGTCTATATATAAGATAATATTTGTTAATTGTCTGGAATACATTAGGTGCTTAATTAAATAGTTATTTCCTTCTCTTTCCCTAGCCAAAAAGTCATTTGAGAGATGTCAGCAATTACTAACCTGTATCATTACTTTCTCTTGCTCGTAAAATCTTTATGAAAATGATCTATACATACACAAAAAGCATCCTTGATGAAAATATGACAATGGAACAGATAAGCTTTCATAAATGATTTTCTATAGCATACTGAATTTTTGTAGCCACACAATTGACCAAAAGATGTAAAGAACATGATATCCCACTGTTTTATTATTGCTTACAAAAGACAACCAATTCTGTAGAGTAAAATACAACCTTAAAAGCTATTCTCCAACAATAAGTCTCTAATGCATAAATGATTGCAAAATTTTTTTTTGTTACATACAACTACAGAAACTCTGTTCAAGGACATTTTGACTCAATAGTCTGATTTAATATCAAACAAAGCATAAAACAAGGAAATATCTATCTGCTATTGGTGCTTTCCACTGTCCTAGGAGGTCTAATACAGAGTCTAAGTGACACATACCCTTTGACAAGGCATGTAGCCTCAGCTGGAGACATAGTCTTTTCTGTTCTTGTGGTCACCACCAACTGCATTCAGAATAAGCTTCGTTGGGCATGCAGTTGCAGAGCTCCTCACCTTAGTTGGAGTACTGGTTCTTCCACCTGAGAAGAGTGGGTTCTGTGATCCTTTTTCAGTTTAAAGATCGTTGATCTCTTTAAAGTTCTTTTAGAAAGCAGTATCCCTTAACATGTTGGACCCACTGGACGAGGAAGAGACCTTTGGGGAGAAAACAACCTATACCTTACCAACATTTTTTCCCTTGGTGTTCTGTCTGTTCCTTTAAAACAGCATTTTCATTTTCAGAAAGATGTTCTTTGTCACAGGGCTACTTATAACTAGCCAGTGTCCTCAGGCTTAATCTTTTTTTTTAATAGTATTTCAGAAATTCTAATATCAGTATTTTTGTCAATTGGGCTTGAGTCTTTGTCTGAGATCTTGCACTAGCTCTGGGTAAAAATTCCTCATACCTGCCTGTTTAATCTCTTGTGGCTAGACTATGTCTAATTAACATCTTCTCTAGAGGCAGTCCTTCCAGCAAATTGCCAAAGGCTCTCAGGGCCAAGGGTTCCCCTGTTTCTCAGTTCCAAAGCCCCTTCCCTTTTCCCAGTTAGATTAGTCGGCCTCTGGTAGGCACAGAAACAAAACTAAGCAAGGCTGGCAAAGTCATTATCTTCTCCCTACTTAGGCCTGCCTTTACTATCTCCCTGGGCCCAGGAAAGTCTCTTTTTTAAGACTTTTGTCATCAGTACAGAAAAAAGAGAAAAAGTACTTTACAAAACAAATGCTTTAGTACCACAGACACATACCTATCAAAACCATAGGGCATTATTTAAAAATGGCTTCCCAGAAGTCCCATGTTGACTGGTTATCCTTGGTGTCTCTGACTTGGCAGCAGCTATCTTCTTCACTTCCTTCTTTAGAAGAGACATTAGTCTGAGATAAACATTTTGTTTAGGAGCTTGGATTTAGTGAGTTTCTCATTTTACACTTAGCTATAAACCAATTTGGGAGAGATTATTTTTCAACTCTATTTTTCAACAATGGGAAAGGTAGGTGGATGGAATACCCAGCCTTGAGTCAGGAAGACTCATCTTTGTAAGTTCAAATCTGGCCTCAAATGCTTACTAGCTGTGCAACTCTGGCCAAGTAACTTAATCCTGTTTGCCTCAGTTTCCTCATCTGTAAAATAAAGTGGAGAAGGAAATGGCAAACCACTCGAGTATCTCTGCCAAGAAAATCCTAAATGGGGTCACAAATAGTTGGACATGATTGAAAAATGACTGAACAACAACTTTTCAACTTAAGAGGTTGGTCTATGCACAATTTTCAGTGGTAAGTTTTTAAGGGGCAACTTCACAGTACAGTGGATAGATCACTGGGCTAAGAATCAGGAAGATTCATCTTCCTGAGTTCAAATCTGGCCTCAGGCATTTACTAGCTGTGTATCCCTGGGCAAGTCACTTAACCCTGTTTGCCTCAGTTTCCTCATCTATAAAATGAGCTGGAGAAGGAAATGGCAAATCACTTTAGTATCTTTGCCAAGAAAACTCCAAAGAGGGTAATGAATAGTTAGACATAACTGAAATGACTGAACAACAAATAAATTTTTTTTAAAAAGCTGAAAAGGATCCTCTTCATTGATCAGTATAAACTGCTCACACAGGCATGTTATTTAAGCTATGCCCTAAGGGTATATACTAATTATGTAATACAGACTAGACCAAAGCCATATTAATTTGACCACAGTAAACTGGTTGTGGAGCATACATTTTTAGTTCATTTAGATTTGTTTAACACCATATGTTTACTGAAATTAGAGCTTCTGGGTCCAACTGTGCAACTCCACAATGGAAAGAGTTATCTTGGACTCTGAAGGAGGAATTTGCCTTAACAGCTCTTGTGGGAAGAACTCAGCCGAGCCATTTCCTGGCCTTTACATTACTAAGGTTTTTTCACTAAAATGTGCTAATGAGGGGGAGGAAAAATAACATATGCGTATTTCTTGGAAATACTGAAATACATTAGATGAATGTATCAGAGTTTATTTCAACACATCCAAAGAATCTTCCTGGATGTGATGATTTTTGAAAGTTGAGTGAAGTGGTTTGAAATAATTTGACCTTTTTGCTAACTCTGAGCAAATAAATAAACTGATAGAATTAGTACACCTAACAGAAGGGGTCATGGATTTGAAATTCAATTTTATAAGAATGAGCTAAGTACAGAGAAGCTCATTACCAGGAGACTAACTACTTGGAGATAAATTATTTGGCCAGGACAACCCATGAAACAAAGAAAAATACAAAACAGCCTACCCCACAGAGTTTCAAAATTCATGGATTTTCCTTATGTAATGTAACTTCTGCCTCTATGATCTGTGATCCTTCAATCCCTTGTTTCAACTAGAAAAAACTGTACTTCCCATTAGCCTCCTTACCAATGAGGGGCTACACTGGTTTCTCTTAGGAGTATCACATCAATTGCTCCTTGAAATAGGTTGTCACTATATCTTATGAAACCAGCTTCCTTATTTATGTATATATCAGCATTTCTTAATTAAGAAGGGACCTTTGCAATATTCTGTCACTCTGGTACAGGATTTTGGTTAGCAATGGTTCCATGGCACAGCCAATCAGTCTGTTGTCAGAAGACCTGGGATATCCAGTTTGCTGATTACTACATAGCCATGTGATTTGGGGTAAATCATTTCATTTCCCTGGGTCTCAGTTTTCTCTGTAAAATGAAGTGGTTGGACTAGATGGTCTCCGAGGTCTCTTTCAGCTCTAGATTTACGATCAGATTATATTTTGTCTTTTGCCAATACTCAATAGAGTTTACCTATGGTATCTAAGCACCTCCTGGCCCAGTGCCTACTTTATAGTTCATCATTACTATTTATACTGAAATATGTTCTTTGCTTATTGGCTTGTGTTTCTGAATAATTGACCTTGGGCTCTTGGCTTTTAATATTTCGTCTTGCAAATTCCATTTGTATGTCTGTATAGTTTAAATGCTGGCATATAATAAGTGCTTAATAAATATTTGTTGCATTGAATTGGTTTTCAATTAAGGAAAATAAATTTGAATGAAGCCATAATATGCTATATCCTTGACTGAACAGAAACTAGAACTATGGATACCTCTACTTTCAAGGTAATCTAATGATTTAAATGTTATTTGATTGGGTTCATCTTGAAAATTCTAAACCTCACCTTTCCTCTCTTCTCTGTGGAGATGGGGGATATGAGTATGAAACACTGCATATAATAGACTTTTTCAATGTTTTGGTTAGTTTTGAAGAACTAGTTTGCTACCCCCCATTTAAAAAAATACTTTGTTATAGCAGACAGCTCACTAAGGGGAGAGAAAGAGCATACTGACAAATGTAAGTGATGTAAAAACAAAAGACACCAGTAAAAAGGTGCCAGAAAATGAAAAGAATCCAATGCCTACCATATGCAAGGGAATCATAGATGGCATTGTAAAGGACATTAAGGCTTATCTAGTCCAACCCTCTAATTGTGTAGATGAGAAAGCTGAGGCCCAGTGAGGTTAACTGACTTGTCTGAAGTCATACCACTATTAAGTGGAAGAGTCAGCATCCTCTAACTTGAAGTTCAGTGCTCTTTTCAGGATACCACAGAAGTGGAGTAAGATAAATTTAATTAGAAAACCAAGGGGTAAGCAATGAATTATAGTGGGAAAAGCTGTTGACTTGGAGTGGTTAGCAGAGTGCACAGAGTGCTGGACTTGGAGTCAGGAAAACTTGGGTTTAAATCCTACCTCATACATTTACTATGTTGTGTGATCCTAGCCAATTAACTTGACCTTTGTCTGCCTCAGTTTCCTCATCTGTAAAATGGGGATAATAACAGCACCCATCTCATGGATTTGCAGGGAGGATTCAATGAGATAGTGTTAAGTACTTTGTGAATCCCAAAGCATTATATAAATAACAGTTATTTTTCTGATTCCAAGATTTAAGATGAGACTATGAGCAAGGCTTGAGTTTTATGAGTCCCATCTTCTTCCCTGGCAAAATGGAGATATTAGTTTTGCTATTTAACTTATAACATTGATTCATGTTTCTCTTGCTTTTTGTATTTGAACATCAAACTTTCTGTCAGTCCTCTATTTCATTGAATGACCAAATTTTTTCTTCAAGTATTATGCTCCGTTTTGCTGAGTAGGTGATTCTTGGTTTTAATCCTAGCTCCTTTGACCTCTGGAATGTCATATTCCAAGTCCTTCAATTCCTTAATGTAGAAGCTGTTAGGTCTTGTGTCTTTCTACAATATTCAAATTGTTTCTTCTTGGCTGCTTGTAATATTTTCTCCTTGAGCTGGGAACTCTGGAATTTGGCTATAATATTCCTAGGAGTTTTCTTTTGGGGATCTTTTTCAAGAGGCAATTAGTGAATTCTTTCAATTTCTATTTTGCCCTCTGGTTCTAGAATATCAGGGCAGTTTTCCTTGATAATTTCTTAAAGGATGATTTCTAGGATATTTTTTTGATCATGGCTTTCAGGTAGTCTAATAATTTTAAAATTATCTCTCCTGGATTTATTTTCCAGATCAATGGTTTTTCCTCTGACCAGTCTGTGCCATGGGTATGTGCTGGCAGTGTCTACGTGGGGATTGCGCTCCACTCCCAGCCTGGTGCTATAGACCCTTCCTGTCAGTCTGCCAGGTTGCGTTCAGTGGGAAATTTGTTTCTCTCTGTCACTCTGTGGGTTCTGTAGCACTAAAATTTGTTGAGAGTCATTTTTTACAGGTATTGGAGGTGGTTGGAGCAGGAGCTCAAGCAAGTTCTTGCTTTTACTCTTATAACATTGATTGTTGGGAGGAAAAGCTATGTTTAAATGTCCTAGATTACTAGATACTGCACAGAGCAGGTGCTCAATAAATGTTTGTTAAACTGAATATTCAGTCTTGCCTGAACTTAAAAACAAAACAAAACAAAACACCTCTAACAAAGTGATTTCTCATTCTTGAGATGGAAAACTTTTTGGCGTATATGAGATTTGAAAGAGTAACAGAAAAATAGACAGAGTGGAGTGGATAGGGTACTGGTCTTGAAGCAAGGAAGGCCTTGGTTTAAGTTCTGCCCTTGACACATGCTTGGCTGTGAGAAGCTAGGCAAGTCGCTTAAATTAATTTTCAATTTTAGGCAACTCTCTAAGATTATGAGTTGCAGAGGATGTACCAAAGTACATTTGTAGGAAGAGTTCACTAACTCAGGAGTTCCCTGTACCAATTAAATCCTTTTGGTTAGAAATGTATTTGCTAATGATCCTGAAAAGCATTATATAGTATATGGTTGCAAAGTAAACCATGTTTGTCTTCTGGGGTGCCACCTTCTTCTTTCTGCATCTTTTTTTGCTCTAGAAAACTCCCTCCAATAATTCTTTCACCTTCCTGATGGACCAAAGTATCCAATGTCCTCAAATTCTCTCTACAATCTACCATCTACTCTCATAGAATCTAATCAAAGTATGGTGAAAATGGTAACAGACTTGGAGTCAGAGAAAGTGGTTTCTGGGGTGGCTAAGAAGCACAATGAATAGAGCACCAGCCCTGGAGTCAGGAGGACCTGAGTTCAAATCCAGCTTCTGACACTTAACACAAAACTAGCCATGTGACCTTGGGCAAGTCACTTAACCCCAATTGCCCTGCCCTCCCCCCTCCAAAAAAAAAAAGAAAAGAAAAACTAGGTTCAAATACTGTGTGACCTTGAGTCATACAATTTAACTCTCTGGGCCTTAGTTTCTTCATCTCTAAAATAAAGGGGTTGGGTATACTGATCACTTGGGAAGAGATGAACAAATTATGCTATATTAATGTAATAGAATACTCCTGTGCCATAAGAAATGCCTGAAGAGACAGTTTCAGAGAAACCTGGGAAGACTTGTATGAACTGATATAGAATTAAGTGAGTAGAACCAGGAGAAAAAAATATACAATAAAATAACATTGTGAAAAAAGAAAAAACTTAAGAACTCTGCTCAGTACAATGACCAATCATGATTCCAGAGGATCTATGATTAAGAATATGACCTACCTCCTGACACAAGGTTAATGGGATTCAGGATGCAAAATGAAACTTTGTGTTTTTGGACATGGATAATGAGGAATTTGTTTCACTTACATAAGCATATTTATTGCAAGTGTTTGGGGATTTTTTTTGTTGTTTTCACTTAAATTGGGGAGAAGAGAAAATAAATACTTGGTAAATGGAAAATAAAATAAAATTGGAGAGTTGGAGCATGTGATCTCTATTTGACAAGAGAATTCTGAGAATTAAATAAAGGAATCATAGTTTCATAAATCTAGAAGAGACTCCAGAGGTCATCAAGTCCCACTCCTTCAATGTACACATAAGAATACTTAGAACAAGAGAGCTTGATTTACCCAAGGTCATATGGCTTCTCAGTGTCAAAGATGAAATTTGAATTCAAAGCCAGTGTTTCTCAATATCAGAGATTTCATGGTATAGCAGATAAAAGGCAGATCTTGGAATCAGGAAGACCTGATTTCAAATCCCACTGACACAAGTCAGCTATCTGACACACGGAGAGTCACTTAATCACTCAAGCCTTAAGACAACTCTCTAAGACTATAAATTACAGAAGTACATATAAAGCACAGAAGTTACCCCTTCCTGCCGCTGTGATCTAGAAAATCCAAGTAAAGTTTTTTGGCCTTCTCTTCCTACAAGAAAAGAAGTCTGAATTTTTTCTTTTTCTTTTATGGGATGTTTACAGTACCTTACTGTTAATTTTGGGTTAAGTATTTGGTCATAGGCCCTGTATAGACTGCTGGTCTTGGCATGGGATCTGTCAAGCGCTTCCACAAAACTTCCCCCAAAATTCCCATTTAATTAATGTATTGAAACCACAATGAGGAAAGTTGTGATATAGAAGAGATAACTGTATTAACTTGCACTAGTGAAAGGAGTTTTCTATACTGTTGAAATCACCTCTCTTGATTAAAAAAAAACCAAAATCTTAAAAAACAATGTAAAAAAAATCAGGGGCTGGCAGCATGAGTGGAGGAGGTCAAAGGAGTAAGATGTACCATAAAAGCAATGAGGTAGAAAGACAGAAAAGGTCTGGACCAAAAAAAGGAAGTATAATAATTCCACAGTACTCTGCTCCTGTGAGACCACATCTTGAGTGTTATATGGGCACCCCAGTTTAAGGAGGATAGTAATGAGTAGAGGAGGGCAAAAAGAATGATGAAACACCTTGAGTCCATAGCACGTGAAAACTGGTTGAAGGAACTTGGATGTTTAGCCTGGAGAAGAGAAGATTTGGCAGTGGGAGGGTGGGGGTGGGTCATTAAAGTCGTGTTCAAGTATTGGTAGGGCTGTCACATGGATAAGGGATTAGATTTGTTCTGTTTGGCTTCTGTGATACTATTATTTCGTTGTAAAACTTCTTTATAGAGAAAACTAGCACTCCTGGAGTGTAATCAGGCAAAGATAGCTTATGATTTAGTGTGTGCTCCCAAGGCTTATGCTGAGTAAATTCTAGGCAGGCCTGGTATTGTCTAGTTTTCCCGACAGGAAGCTGTACCCCTGCCAGGTGAGCTCTGTGTCAGCCCAGCAGTAGCTTGAACCAACCTGGGGAATAACCACTAGTGAAATTGAGTAAATCAGCTGAGCCAAAAGCTTTTGACAGTCACGTAGTTAACCCTTTCACAGGTGTTTTGAGAGTTGAATAAATGAAGGCATTGTGATAATAAAGATTTTTTTACTTTATATTTTTCGCCAGAAGACCAACAAGAGGGAGAAATGGCAGCAGATGGGATGGTAGTAATTGAGATGGATTCATCAAGTCACCATGAAAGCAGCACCACTGAATTCAATGATAAATAATGCTGAAAAAGAAGACGATATTTTAAGGAGGAGCTTTATTTCCCTAAAGCATACTTATAAAATCAGATTTTTGAAAAAGCAATATTCTCTCTATTCCTGAAAAAAATGTAAATGTTAACATTTTTGAGAGCTCTATTCTAGGGTTCTAAAAATTAACACAAAGGCTTTTAAGCTTGTTGATAATTTGTCCTACTCGTCTCACCTACTTTATCTGACTATTGTATTCAATTTTACTTTCTCACACATTCTTCTGCTATATAGGCTACACATGCTTGAAATCCATAGATGTTCACAGCCACTCATGCAGAAATGAAATATTTAACTACAAAGATATCTTGTATTTGGGGAGCCATTTGCTGACATATCTTTCTCTGATATTTGGAGACCATGCCAAGTGATCTGTGTGTACAAATTCTAAGGCAATGCTCCCATACTAGTTTTCTGAATATTTGGACATTATGTTAAGTGCTTCTTGCACTCAAGTTTTTCAGATGTTGTTTTTATCGAGTAAAAGCACATTGGGTGTCCTACTTTTTTGCAGAAACTTCTCAGTTTGTCCAAACATGCACGCATATAAATGGAGCTGTAAGGGTCTAGATTTTTGTAATAAAGAAGGAAAAAGATGAAGTGTGTTAATTATGGTTATTAATTTAACTTTTGTTAAAAGAAAGATTAATTATAACACTTGTGTTGTAACAGCAGTCCATTACTTTGAGCAAACATGAAACATTCACATTGGAACAACTGCATTTGGTTTAATATAAATTGTTATCAAAGAAAGTTAAATCAATATTTCTTCATTAAAACGAACTTCAGGTGTGTCTTGCTATAAGAAGGCCTAGCCTACAGAAGTATAAATGGGCAAAACAGATAAAATTACTGGGAAAGAACTCAGAACTCATATTGTCAATGAATTTCTTCCATATACAAAAATGTTCCTTTCACTAATCAGCTTCCCTAGTGTCCTTAAGTGATTAAGTGGAAAGAACCACTTAGTAACTGTGTGATCTTAGGAAAGTCACTTAACCTCTTTGGGCCTTAGAGAATTTATTATTATAAGTATCTGTTAAAGACCATTATCTAATTATTAGGATCCACTAGAGGAAAAGAAACTTAGGGAGCAAAGAAACGAGCAAAGAAAGCAAAAGAAACTTAACTGAGCAAGAGTTAAAAACCTTGGCCAAGGAAAGGTCTCTGCATTTATAATGTAAATTAATGGGGGAAATTTTATTGATTTTAAACAATTTATGTGTATTCAACAAATTTACCAAAGTAAACAGGAATTGTTTCTGTTTTGACCAGAAAGCCTGAGGCTCTTCCCCTCCCAGTTTGATTTTCTTGCCCCTGAACGAGGTTAAAGAGGCCAATCTTTGCTTAATTTTTTTTAAACCTAGCCTTAATCACTGAATAGCATTGACTCAGTCAAAATGAGACCTGCTAAAGACCTTAGTTTTAAAAGGCCAAGGTTTTCTATCAAATCTGGGGCCATCTCAAGCCCTCCTGATCTGTATCTGGCCACAGGACTCAGATGGCTCCAGAGGAGAAAGTGAGGTTGGTGACTTTGTACAGACCTTCCTCACTTAAATGCAATTCACTTGCATGTCATGGCATCACCTCCATGATATTATGGCCCTCTTCAAGAACAAAGAACAAACAACAACAGGCAGACCTAAGCAACAAATTTAGTGTCTTTCTGGAAGGGATTTTAGAAAATTATCTATTTCAATCTTCCTGTTTTAAAAATAAAAAAAGTGACATTTAGAGAAATTAAACAATTGCCCAAAGTCATTTGGCAGAGATAGAACAACAAACCAGGTCTTGTGATTTCCAGTTCAACATTCTTTTTGCAACAGTGGATCTATATTGAACAGAACTCTCAGAAAGAACTCTGAAACAGTTGGGAAAAAAATAATGGCAAGATTTCAAACTTCAAATGTGAACCTCCTTTCCCTTTCTTTACTACTTTATCAAAAAATGACTTTTTTTCCTCCTTTCTTTTGTCCTTCAAAAGATGATGTCATGTGACCTCTCTGGGACTTGTTTCCTCATTTGTGAAATGAAGGAGCCTCTAAGGTCCATTTAATCTCTAAATCTGTAATCCTATGAATTCTGCATTCATGAATATGGGTATAGATCAGGGTTCTACGCCTTGTGACCTAAGACAAGTCATTTTATCTCTCTGAGTCTCAAGGGCTAATAATAATAATAACATCTCTTCTGTTCACCTCATAGTGTTGAGAGGATCAAGTGATCTATAGTATGTGGGGGGAAGGTATTTTGCAAACAGGCTAGTGTTATACAAATGTTATTACTGAAGTATCAAGGTTTACATGATGACATTACTAAAAGCCCATTTGGAACTATTACAGAGAGATTATTGAAAAAGAAAACTGATACATTAATGCCATTGCTAATGAAAAAGAAAATGTTTGAGGAAGTATTGTGCTTATTACTTTATTATAGTAATTACTTACTATATTATTATTCTTATCAACATCTCCTAGTCATATTAGCCAGATTGGATTATACCTATCCCAAATTCAAAGCAGAAAAAGAACAACCAGTTTGGGGGAAAAGTGAATTGGGATGCTGAAAATAGAGGAGGAGGAGACCATTTATTTCAAAATCTATGGGGCTAAAACTGAAGTGCTCAGCTGAGATCTCCCAATATTTGTCTCCAAATAACTTGAATCAAATTCTAGAGTGGCAGAGCCAACAAAAGGTCAGAATGAGGAATTTTTCTAGCCCAAAACAACTGAGAGGAGGTTAGAAAGAAACATCTGTGACACAAAAATAGAGGCTGACTCAGAGCCCACATAGATGAAACACCAATGGTGGGCCTAGATAGTGGTGACAGAAGAAGTAGCAGCTTTGGGAGCACTCAAGCCACAGACAATAAGGAGACTAGGCAACTGGTTAGAAAAAGACTACAGGGAAACCCTGTGCTAGCCCTGGATGCAGGATCAAATGCTGTTTGGCAACTCCATTACCTAGAAGCACTTCTGGGTCCTAGTTCAAGGACAGAGAGAAGCACTTTTAGCCAAAATGGGGCAGAAGCCCTAAAGGGCAGTATCAGTTTTGGTCCCAAGAGATCAGGGACCCTGAGGATTAATATCACTCCCAGTCCCTAGGGATCAAAGGCCCTAAAGAGCAGTATTGATTGTAATCCCAAGGGTTCAGGTGCCCTTGCTGGGTAAGGACCTGAATGCAGGCCAAAAAAAAAATTGCGACCACACCATTCCCCAGATCACATCACCTGGAAACACTGAAACCTTTCAAACCCCTAGAAATAGCTCTGAAAATAGCAGCGCAAAAAAAAAAAATCCTGAAGCTTGATACAGTGCCCCTAACTTCCAATGCTGGGAAAACAGCCTAACTTTAACTTAAAGTTCAAAATCAAGAAATAGGGTGGGAAAATTAGCAAACAACAAAAAAACAACTTGACTACAAAAAGCTGCTGTGGTGAACAACAGATCAAGATACAAACTCAGAAGAAGACAATGAAGTTAAAACATCTAAAAGCAAAGCCTCAAAGGGAAAAAAATGTGAATTGGACACAAGCCCAACAAGAATTCCTGGAAGAGGTAAAAAATTATTTTCAAAATAAAATATGAGGGGTAGAGGAAAATCAAGAAAGAAATGAAAGCAAAGGAAGAAAATTATGTAAAGACAATTAACAGCTTGGTAAAAGAGGCACAAAAAGTGCTAAAGAAAAGAGCACATTAAAAAAACAAATTGGCTGAATGGAAAAAGTAGTACAAAAATTCACTGAATAAAAGTAACTCCTTAAAAAGTAGAATTGGCTAAATGGAAAAAGAAGTACAAGAGTTCCCTGAAGAAAACAATTGTTTAAAATGGGAATTTGGAAGAAACAATAGAACAAAATCAAAAGAATAACAAAATAGAAGAAAATGTGAAATATTTAATAAAAAAACTGACTTGAAAATGGATTGAGGAGGGATAATTTAAAAATTATTGGACTATTTGAAAGCCATAATAAACAAAAGAGCCTAAACATCATATTTCAAGAAATTACGAAGGAAAATTGCCTTCCTGATATCCTATTACCAGAAGGTAAATTCTCTTTCACCATCAGAAAGAGATCTCAAAATGAAAACTGGAAAAATAAACACCCAAATGCCAGAGCTTCCAGGTCAATAAGAAAATACTTCAAGCAGCAGGAAAGACACTATTCAAATACCATGGTGCCACAGTCAAGACAAGATCTAGCCGCTACCACATTAAAGGAACAAAGGGTTTGGACTACAATATTCTGGAAGGCAAAAGAGCTGGGATTACAACCAAGACTAATCTACCCAGCAAAACTGAGAATAATCCTTTAAGGGGGAAAATGGATATTAAATTAAATAGAAGACTTTCAAGTGTTCCTGATCTAAAGACCACAGCTGAATTGAAAATCTGACTTTCAAATACAAGACTCAAGAGAAGCATGAAAAGGTAAGCATGAAAGAGAAATCATGAAGGACTCAATAAGGTTAAACTGTCTTTCTATTTGGGAAGAGGATACATGTAACTTTAAAGAACTTTATCTTTATTAGGATCATTTAAAAGATTCTATTTAGAAAGAGGGCATAGGAGAGAGCTTATTATCATGACATGAGATTAAAAAAATGTATAAGTGAAAAACAGGGATGCACTGGGAGAAGAGGAAGGGAGAGGAAGAATGGGGAAAATTATCTCACATAAAAGAGTTGTACAAGGAAGAATTTTTATAATCGAAGGGAAAATGGTGCTGGGGGCAGCAATGCCAAACCTCACATCTAAACTGATTCAAAGAGGGAGATGTGTGTGTGTGTGTGTGTGTGTGTGTGTACACATTCAATTGGTAATAAAAATCTATCTTACTCAACAGGGGAGTAGAAGGAGAGAAAGGGAGTAAGGAAAAGGTGAGATAGTAGGGAAAAAAAAGGAGGATTGATGAAAGAGAGCTGTGGTCAGAAGCAAAACAGATTTTAGAGCAGAAACAAAATAAAGAGAAAGAGAGGGAAAAACAGAAGAAAATAGGATGAAGGAAAATGCAAAGTTAGTGATTATAACTGTAAATGTGAATAGAATTAACTCATTCATAAAAAGGAAGTGGATAGCAGATTAGATTAGAAATCAAGATCCAACAATATATTGTTTATTAGAAACGCACTTGAAACAGAAAGACACACAGAGAGTAAAAATAAGAGATTGGAGAAGAACTTATTATGCTTCAGCTGGAATAGAAAAAGTAGTCATGATCTCAGACATAGCAAAAGTAAAAACAGGTCTAATAAAGAGGATAAGCAGAGAAATTACATCTTGCCAAAAGGAACCATAGACAATGAAGTAATATACACCTAATGATATAGCATTCAAATTCTCAAAGGAAAAGTTTAATAAATTATAGGAGGAAATAGACAGTAAAACTATACTAGTCAGGGACTTCAATTTTCTCTTCCCAGAACTAGATAAATCTAACCATACAATACACAAGAAAGAAATGAAGGAGATGAATAGAATCCTAGAAAAATTAGATATGGTACACCTCTGTAGAAAACCGAATGGGAATACAAGGGAGTGTACCTTTTTCTCAGCTCAACAAGGTAGCTTCAGAAAAACTGACCACATAACTAGGGCATTAAAAACCTCCAAACCAAATGCAGAAAAACAGAAATATAAAATGCAACCTTTTTAGGCTATAATACAATGAAAGTTACATTGAATAAAGGATTTTGGAAACACAGAAAAAAATGAATTGAAATCAGGGCGGATCCAAGATGG
>CM053581.1:477115735-477157898 GCA_028627135.1 Pseudochirops cupreus
GAATAGACTGGGGGAGGGGGAACACACTGGGATGGCTGTTTTGGGGTGGTGGGTGGGGGAAAGATGGGGAGAAAATATGTAACTCAAAATCTTGTAGAAATGAATGATGCAAACTAAAATAAAATTTAAAAAAGAAAGAAAAATTAATTGAAATCTAAATAATCTATTCCTAAAGAATGAGTGGGACAAAGAACAAATCAGAGAAACAATGAATAACTTCATTAAAGAAAATTACAACAATGAGACAACATTCCAAAATTTGTTGGATTCAGCCAAAGCAGTGCTTATGGAAAACTTTATACTTCTAAACATGTAAATCAATAAAAGAGAGAAATAGCATATGGATGAATTGAGCATGCAAGTAAAAATGCTAGAAAAAGAACAAATTAAAATTCTCCATTAAACACCAACATGAAAATTCTAAAAATCAGAGGAGAGATTTATAAAATTGAAAGTAAAAAAACTGAACTAATAAATAAAAATAGGAACTGGCTTTCTGGGGAAAAAAACCATCAAATTGATAAACCATTGATTAATTTGATTAAGAAAAAAAGAAAACCAAATTACTAGTATCAAAAATGAAAAGGATGAGTGTACCATCAATGGAAATGAAATTAAGGCAATTAACAGAAGTTATTTTGCCTAATTACATTCCAGTAAAACTGACAATCTAAGTGAAATGTATAAATATTTACAAAAATATAAACTGCCCAGATTAACAGAAGAGGAAATAGAATACTTAAATAACTCTCTCAGAAAATAAATTGTATAAGCCATCAGTCCCCAGGACCAGATGGATTCAGAAGTAAATTCTACCAGGGTCATATTTCTTTAAAGGTGATAATGGTCTGATTTGAGGAGTGCCTTAGCTTCCTAATAATTCCACCATTGACACCCCAAATTTTTCCATTAGTAAATAATTCATTCCTTTGTGTTTTCCTAATTTTTGTTCTAAAATGCAAGCATACTTGAGAGGGGTGGGTTTTGTTGTTGTTGTTGTTCCATTGTGTCCTACTCTTCATGACCCCATTTGGGGTTTTCTTAGCAAAGACACTGGAATGGTTTGCTGTTTTCTTCCCTAGCTCATTTTAGAGAAGAGGAGCTGAGGCAAACAAGGTTAAGTGACTTGCCCTGGTTAGCATAGCAGTAAATATCTGAGGCCAAATTTGAACTTAGGTCTTCCTGACTCCAGCCCCAGTACTCTATCCACTTAGCTACCTAGCTGTCTGGAAGAAAGAAATATCAGATCTTTTTTCCTCCAGAAAAAGGAGTGGTTGGGTCAGAAGTGTAGCCCTGGAGATGAATGAAGAGAAGAATCCTTGAAAAGGGCGGGGAGAGTTAGGGTGAAGCGCATAAAGGGGAGAAGGAAATATCATACCTAGAAGTTCTGCTACCTTACAATTCTGCCTAAAGGTAGACTTTGCCCCAATAAGATACTTAAAAAAAATTTTTTTTGAGAGTTTAACTTTATTTTTACTCATTTAAAACAAGAGTTTTCAGAAAATCCCAACTTCTTAACTTTTCTGTTTCTATAGATATTTAAATACAAAATATTTCAAAGTAAAATAAATTGACACAAATAATACAGATGCAAAGATTAGGATCATTTAATCATAACAACTTTTGTATATAGTCAAGTTTAACAATGGCAATAATTGGAACATAAAGGGTTTACTTTATAGGGTTTAGAGCGATTTGACACTTCTGGTCACTTTAGGATTGGTTCTTGTTTTGAGACAGCAAGAAAGGTGCTTCCCAGACCTAGATGATAAGTGAGCAAGGACAGAATAAGGAACAACAAGAGCTCCCACAATTCAAGCTGCACGAACAGTGCTGTTGCATGAGATGACAATCTCTCTAGAATCAGAGCCTTCTTCCAGAAATGGGAACGCTGCTTTGCCACCTTACCAGCACCCTTGCCACTGTGACCAAACCAGTTTGATTAGTTTCCCCTTTTGTTTTCTTTAGATTCATTAGCTAGGCTTCTGTGCCTGCTCTCAGATTGGCTAATAGCTGGAACTGATTGACAGGTGTGACAAACTCAACTGGGGGCAGCTCTTTGTAAAGGGAATTGATTTCTCTGTAAACACAGCTGTCAGCCTTCAGGACCCTGCTTGTGTCTCCAGGCTCCACAATTTATTCTGAATTCAGGGGTGGGAAGGGGAAACTGCTTGTAGTGTTTCCTCTGTCTTGATGAATTCACCTTTGAAATGTCATCAAACCCCCAAAAAAGCATTTCTATTACTATCATGTGTGAAGAGTTATTAATCAAAATATTTGAGCTTGGTTTTGAGTAGCCACAGCATTATTTTGAGCTGTGGTCCAGAATTTAGAAAAGAACAATGCATTAGAAGGTCTTTAAAAATTAAAACAAATCTTAAGACAATTAAAAGAAAAAAACCACTCAGTTAATTCAACATATAATTATTTTGAACCTATTGCATGCACAACACTAGGTTAAGTGGCAAACAAGTAGTCACAAAACAGGTTTTATCCCTTTATGCAACATCTTTGTTTTTATAGGCTCATAGACTTCTAGCTAGAAGGGACCTTTATTGAAATCTAATGTCTTCATTTTACAAATAAGGAAACTAATGCCCAAAGAGATGAAGTGACTTGGCCAAGGTGATGCACACAGTAAAAAAACAGAAGCAGAAATCAAACTGAATTAGTTATACATCTTGGAATGAGACTTATCAGACAAATTTGTGGCAAAAAACTTTCTCCCTTCTAATCTTAGTTTCCTTTTTCTTTTTTGCAAATATTTATAAATTTATCTTTTGTGATCTTCTCTATCCTTCAGTCATGCACTCTACCTTAACCACAGATCTGAGGTAATTTCTTCCTTTTTCCACCATCTTTCTGATATGACCTTTAATTTCTAAACCTTGCATCCATTTAGAACTTATCTATGTACATAGTGCGAACTGTTGGTCTAAACCTCATTTCTGCCATTCTAGTTTTTGGTTTTCCAAGTAGTTTTTGTCAAATAATAAGTGCTTATCCAAATAGCTGTGGTCTTAGGGTTTACTGAACACTAAGCTATTAGTTTTACTTTCTTTCATATGCTGTTTATCAAATCAGTTCCACTGATTAGTCTCCCTATTTTTTTCAACCTTACAGTACTAAACTGTTTTGACGATTATTGTTTTGTAGTATAATTTGAAATCTAGTGCTATTAGGACACCTTCCTTCCTACTTTTAAAAAAATTATTGCCCTTGACATATTTTACTTTTTCTCTAGATTAATTTTGTTATATTTTTCTATAGCTCTATAAAATAATACATTTCTGATTTGGTGTGGCACTGAATAAGTACATTAATTTAGGCAGTACTATGACTTTTATCATATTGAAATGGTTTACTCACGAGTAATTAACACTTTTCCAATTATTTAGGCCTGCCACCTTACTGAATAAAGTATTTGGTAATTGTATTCATATAGTTTCTGTGTGTCTTAGTAGGTAGACTCTCAAGTATTTTATGCAGTCCGTAGTTATTCTAAATGAATTTTTCTTTTCATTCTTGATGGACTTTGTTGGTAATATACAGACATGCTGATGATTTCTTTGGATTTATTTTATATCCTACAACTTAGCCAAAGTCATTTCAATTACTTTTTAGTTGACTCTCTAGTGTTCTCTAAGTAAGCTATCATAAAATCTGCAAAAAGTGATAATTTTATTTCCTCTTTGCCTAAGCTGATTCCTTCAATTTCTTTTTCTACTCTTATTGCTATTACTAGTATTTCTATTGCTTTATAAAATAATGGTTATAGTAGACACCCTTGCTTTTCTCCTATCATATGAAAGAAAAGAATTCTTTGAATTCCTGTATTTTTTTAGACAGAAATAATTACTGTATTTTGTCAAAAGTTTTTTCTGCATCTATTGATTTAAATCATATGATTCTTCTTGTTTTTGTCAGTATGATCAATTATGTATCTAGTTTTCTAAAAGTAAAGCAGTCCTGCAATTCTGGTATAGATCCAACATGGTCATACATAGTGTATAATCTTTCTGATATATTGCTATAGCCTCAGCTAATAAATTCCTTTTACAATTTTTGCATCAGCATAAATTTGTCTAGGGCCAGGGGTGGGAACATTTGGCCTTGGGGCCACATGTAGCTCCTCTAAGTCCTGGACTGTGGCCTTTGACTGAATCTGAACTTCACAGAACAAATCACCTTAATAAAAGGATTTATTCTATGAACCTTGGACTCAGTCAAAAGGCTGCACCTAAGCACCTAGAAGGGCATGTGTGGCCTCGAGGACTCAGGTTTCCTACCCTTGGTAGTCCTTTCTGATTGCTCACATACTTACTTTGTAAGTTTCTCTTGATTTCAGTGTTTATGCAATATTTAAAAGTTCCTACTCAACTTTTTATCAGGAATTCTTGGAAATATTTTATTTCATTACAAGGCCATTTTAAAAAGTAAGTTATTTTTGGTTTCAGGCCTACATCTTTTACCTTTTGCAACATTCTCTGATCCTTTATAGTGGTGCTAAGTTGTATTTGATTCTGATTTTCTCCTTACTCCTTAAATCCTCTAATTCTGGCTCCTTATAGTAGTTTTCTTTGCCCTGGAAAATTCAGGATTTTAGACATTCCTGCAAGTTTTTTCTTTCTTTTTTTTTTTAAGGAAATAACTGGCGGATTCATTTTACTTTCACTGAGATCTCTTGAGCTAATATATCTAAGCAGTTTTTTTTTCATGATTTCTTGAAATATGCTAACTAGATTCTTTTTTTGGTCATAGGTTTTAGGTAATTAAAAGATTCTTAAATGATTTGCCCTTTATCTGTTTTCTTAGTCTATAATTTTTGATATGAGATGCCTTACAGTTTTGTAATGCCATGCATGAGCAGCTTCCCAAAAGAATGCTACTGTGAATAGCTTTTAAGGTTCTGATTACACAGTACAGTGAACACTCTATTGATTCAAGAACAAATCAAAGGAATATATTCACAACAAATCAAGATACAGTATTTACAGCATTACATCTTATCACATAAAAAAACAATATAGTGTTCACAACAGCTTAATATTAAAATGGCCACATAGTTTTCACTAAAGTGGTCACAGTATTTAGAACAAAGAACAAAAGAACAATCACCTGGTATCCCTAAGGAGGTTTGCCTCCTTACTCAGTCATTCAATCATCTCAGAATACAAGTCAGTCTTCCACTCATGAGGCAACTAGATTAACTTAACCAGTCACTTATTTAGCAATCAATTGCTAAGTATCACTAATCACTAAATACAATCATTAAAAAATACACAAAACCTCCACCAGTTAACTCCATCAGTCACTTATTGAGATTCACAATTACTAAGTATCATTAATCACTAAGTACAGTCATTAGAAAATTAAACAAACCCTCCACCCCTTAGTGTCTAGTAAACTTCAATTTCATCACAGCATTCAATATCCAAAGAGAGGCCTTTTCTTCATCTTGTCTTGGGGTGGTCTCTCAGATTCCCTGGATCCCCTTCCATGGTCCCAGCTCCTACCTGAATCCACCAAGCAGTCACCTGGATTCAGAGGCAGACAGCTCACAGGTCCTTGTCTAGTCTTCCAGGCAGTTCCTGCTACACACCAAAGTTCACAGGATCCAGCACATCTCAAAACCTTCACAACTTCTGTTGCTGGGAACTCAAGGATCCACCAAGCCACAAAGTATTAGCATCCTGGTCATGCTTCTTTAGTCTTCCAGCAGTTTGGCCGGCCCTAGGACCCAGAAGAAATCTCAGCCTTCCAGGCGTTGGCAACAAAGTCCTTCCAAGCAGCCCTCCCAGCAGCAACTTCAGCCTTCACCAGATTCTGGTCTCAAGAAAACTCCAACTCAGTCCTCAGTCAGCTGTAGCAGCCCAGCTTCCAAATGCTGCCAAGAGAAACTCTCTCTTTCTCTCTCCCTCTCTCTCTCTTTCTCTTTCTCTCTCTCTCAGCTGGCTTCAGTCTCCACCAGGATCTTGTCAGGAGAAAATTCTGCTTCTTCCACCAGGATCTTGTCAGGAGAAAACTGACAATGTCTCTCTGGGGCTTTCCTTACACACACACACACACACACACACACACACACACACACACACACACACACACTGGCTTCCTGTTTTCAGCCTTTCTTTTATGTCAACAACGGGAGACAGAGTTCACACCTTCTGTTTCCTTCACAGAGACTTGATTAGTTACTAAGGGCTAAGTACCTGCTTACTTGACATAACAAAAGAGGAGTCTTCAAATTTAAATTAATTACAACTTTCTATTTTTTTTTATCTTTTTCTTTTGTGTCATTATTTAGTATTATTTCATGGAGTCATTAACTTTTGTTTGGGTTTATTTTAATTTTCAAGTTAAGGTTTCATAGCTCTTGTCCTAATCTGTTAATTCTATTTATAATCATTTTCTCCATAGCTTTCATTTCTTTCCCAATTCTTTTTTTCTAGTGATCATTTCATTCATAATATTATGTTTTACTTAAAAACACTCCTCTTGCTTAATTTCTTCTAGGAATTATAATTTACCTTGTAGCCAAGCTGTGGATTTTTGGCATTTTGAATCTTTGTTTATAGGTTTTAGGGAGTCTCCCTCTTCTGGATTTGTGTCTTGGCCATCACTGGGATTATAATAGCTCTTTATGATATGTCTCATTGCTCATTCTTCTAGCCTTGCTTCCTGAATTGGGACTTGGTGTTAGTACCAGGATTGTAGTTGATTGCTGTTTTCATGGACTTCCAGGCTCTTCTAGAGTCTTGTTTGAGTCTAGGTAACAAAGTATATACTTGTGCCTAGGTATGCAGCAGAATTGCTAGCTCTAGTGCTTGGGTCAGCTAGATGGAAGGATCTTTAGGGTTCAGAGCAACAGAGTTGCTGGTTTAGACCAAAAGGATGAGCCCATGATCCAGTACCATATTTTAGAACAATGGGGCTAGTCTGAGCCTGAGAGGTCTTGCTCTGGGCCACTGCTGTTCCACAGTTCCAGTGCTAGCCACTGGCCTGTAGGTCAAATTCATGATCCTGTGCTGGAAAAATGCTACATTTTTGTTCCTCCTTAGATTTCTCCATCATTATGGTCTTCATAGGTCTTTGTAGTTTTGTGGGGAAGTAGGATATGCTGCTTTTTCCCACACTTTCTATGCTGGTTCTCCTGTCATTTTTATTTTTTAAAAAAAGATTAAAAACAACCACAAACCTGGGATCATGTTCATGATACAATGTTACACTGGCACTGAACTTCAGAAGGGGCCAATGAATATTAAAATCCTATACAGTTATAAAATATTGGAACTGAAAATGCTGTTAAAGATCATCCAAGAAATCATTTATAGCTGAATAGTGAATGTGTGAATGAATGAATGAATGAAAAAGCATTTATCAAACTCTACTATGTATAAAGCACTATGATAAGCTTTACCTTTCCTGTCTTCATATTCTTTCCCTCTGTATGTACTTAGTGATTCAATGATTCTTCTATTCCCACATAAAACTCCTCCACTTCGCACTGGACACCATCTTTCTTTCTTTCTTTTTTTTTTTGGAGGGGGAATGCAAGGCAATTGGGGTTAAGTGACTTGCCCAAGATCACAGGGGCTAGTAAGTGTTAAGTGTCTGAGGCTGGATTTGAACTCAGGTCTTCCTGACTCCAGGGCCAGTGCTCTATTCACTGCACCACCTAGCTGCCCCTACACACTGGACACTTTCACTGTCTATTCTCTGTGCTGGTATACTTTTTCCTCCTCATCTCTGTCTCTTACTTCTTTGGCATTCTTCAAGTCTCACCTAAAGTCCTACCTCTGCAAAAAACTTTCCCAGGTCCTCCTTAATCTTAATGTCTTCCCTCTGAGAAAATCTCCAATTTATCCTATCTATATCTTGTTTGCACATATTTGTTTACATGCTGTCTTCCCTATACAACTGTGAGCTCCTTGAAAGTAGGGACTGTTTTGTTTTCCCATAATGTCTGGCACATAGTAGGTATGTAATTAATGTTTGTTGACTTGACTTTTTAATATTCTCAAGGAGTCTGCATTCTAATAAAGGGAGAAAAGGCATATAGGAAGTTTCAAGTGCAAGAGAGATGGAAAAATCCACTGGTCTTTAGGGTATAGGAGCAAAGCAGATGGTAATGCATCTTATTTGGTGTGATTTACATTTGAGACCTAGAAAGGTAAAGTGAAAGCCTGAGGTGACAACGAGTTAGCGTTAGAAGGAGAATTAGACTGCAGGTCTTCTGACTCCTGGTTTAGGTTTCTTTCTGCTATACAGTGTCAGCCCTCCTACTCATAGACAAAGTAGTGAGACAATAAAATAAAGTTATATACCAGATAAAGATATATCAAATGAGTGGCTAGAAAAAGCTATTGAAAAGATTTTATTTCATGAAGTAACTTTACTTACTTAAAGAAAATGGAAAGATTGAGACCTGAATAAAAGAATAGAAGATGAAATCAGAATACATTCTCAGAATGGGTCAACTGGATAATAGGATGTTTCTATTCACAGTAGCATACAATCATAGATCCAAGCTTGAAGAGACTTTTAAAGGCAGTCAATTTCAATTTCTCATTTTACAGATGAGGTAAATGAGGCAAAGAGAGTCTAAGAGACTTGTATGTCTATAATGGAATTTGTTTTCATCTTAAGTTTAATTTTTTTCAATTAACAAAAATCTGCTTTCTCCCCCTTTAGTTTCCATTCTTTTCTACCATAAAAAGAACTTCTGTAAATATTTTTTGTACCTATGGATTCTTTGGCCTCTTTGTGGCATAGGCCTAGTTACTGGTCAAACAGGTATAGTTTGATAAATTTTGGAGCATAGTTCCAAAATGGCTAGACCAAATCTCAAAGTCACCAACAGTGCATATTTCCCACAGCCCCTCCAGCATTTCCCATTTTTCTTTTTTTGTCAACTTTATCAATCTGATGGGTGTGAGTTAGATCCTCAGATTTGCTTTAATTCATATTTTTCTAATTATTAGTAATTTAGAGCATTTCTTTCTATCATGTAGCTATTAATAAGTTGGATTTCTTTCCCCCAAAACTGCCTGTTCATACCCTTTGACCATTTACAAATTGAGGAACAGCTCTTGTTCTTATAAATTTGAATTAGTTCTTTTAATATCTTGAATATTAAAACCTTTGCAAAGAAACTTGTTGCAATGATTTTCCCCCCTAGTTACTTGATTCTCTTCTCATTTTAGCTGCATTGGTTTTATTTGCAAAAAACCCTTTTCATGTAATCAAAATTGTCCATTTTAATTTCTGTTATCCTCTATATTTTGTGTAGTTGTGAACTCTTCCCTTATCTACAAATCTGAATAGTGATTTTTTTTTCTTATCCTTTTAATTGGTTTATGATTTTACCTGTTATATCTGTACTTTTTTGGAGCTTTTCTTGGAATACAGTGTGAGATGTAGCATGGTATATGAAAGGTTGCTTTCCACTTTCCTAGCAATTTTTGTTGAATAGGCAAATTTTGTTGGATAGGCAATTTTGTTGAATATTCTTTGTAACATAGTGTAAGACCTGTTACTGCTAAGCTCCTTTCCTTATTTTCTCTCTTCTTCTTCCTTTTCTTTTTTTTTTCAATATTTCCCTTTTGAGGTGGGATTTGAACCCAGATTTACTATGTTGTTGTCTCTAAAATAAAATGAAGACAGTTGAACCTGGTTTCTTCTAGGTTCAGCCTGTAGAGCCTAAGCTCTAGCACATTTTACCCAGTTTAAAAGGCTTCAAGTCTGGATTCAGATATGGGTGTCTGTTATATAAGAACTAGCCTAAGTTCAGAAAGATTTATTACCAATATTCTGGCTGCTAACTAATGAATTATTTGGTCATTATAACTCATAAAACAGATCAATTACTATAATTTTTTAATTTTTTTGCTTTTTGGAGGGAGGAAGGTAGGGCAATCGGAGTTAAGTGACTTGCCCAAGGTCACATGGCTAGTTTTTTGTCTTAAGTGTCTGAGGCTGGATTTGAACTCAGGTCCTCCTTGACTCCAGGGCTGGTGCTCTATTAACTACACCACTTAGTCACCCCAATTATTTTTAAATAATACTTTCAGCTGATAAACACCAACATAGTATATCATCAATTCTGTTAATTTTCTTTCTCTCTGTGTCAACCTGTGATTTTGTTGGTGGAGGAAACTCTTGGTGTGGAAACTCCTTCAAAAGATGCAATTCAACAGCTAATCTATAACATACTTTTAGAGTTGTCTGAGAGCAGCGAGAAGGTAAATGATTTGCCCAGGTGCTCACAGCCAGTATATGTCAAAAGTAAGACTTGATCCCATGTCTTCCTGATTCCCAAGCCAATCTTTTATCCATTATCCCAGGCTACCTCTCAATAATTCCCTTGTGGGGTAAAATGTACTTTCACCCTGTTTTTTTCCCACTGAAAGTAGAAGGGTAGATCTAGGCCCTAGATTCTAGGGAGTTTATGGCAAACCAGTTCTCAAGGGAAGGGGCAAAGTACAACCCAGAAGCTTTCTCTTCTTAGGTTATACCTCATGGGAGGACATTGCTGCGCTTTCCTGGAATATAACAGGAAGCTTTCCTAGATTTTTATAAAATCTGTATCTGAAGACTGTGAACCTAGAACCATCCAAAATTTTCAATAACAGAACCAAATGATTGCACACTCCATACTTTGTTTTACTTCAGCTTGATAGTTCAGCCCTAATAGTTTTATGTTTCAGTCTTTGTCATGTAATTTATGTGAATCAACATGTATAGTGTACATGACATCTATGAAAGGATTAATTAGAAAAAGGCTTTGGAAACAGCTTAAAAACAGCATCATGCCTTCAGGGCATGAGCAGACAGTGATTTGGTTCAGAAATGGTAATATCCTTCAAGTGGGTTTCATTGGTTGAACATTCTAGCAAGCATATATGCCCAGCTGGAGAACATAGTGGTTTCTCTGGTTATGTCCCAGGAGGAGACAAGGTAGGGCTATTTTAAGAAGAAAATTTTCTTTTGATTTCTTTGAAGGGAAGAAAATCATAAACAGCCTTTCCAAAGACTAGCCCTCTTGAATGTGAAGGTGACCTTTTTTTGTTTGCTTGTTTTGAGTATGATCTGCTGGATAATGACAAACCTGTGAGAACTTCTGGAATGGCTTCCATAGACTTATAATTTAGTTCAAAATGAACTCATTTTCAAATTTTAGAAACTTCACTTACTTAATATATTTTAAAAAATCAAATTTTATCATATGTAAGGAGATACCATAATATAGTGGATAGAAAGCTAGCATCAGAGTCAGAAGCACATAGATTCAAACCATGGCATGTAGAGTACACAGGATCACAGAGCTAAAAGGGACCTTATAGGTCATCTCATCTAACCCCCTCATTTTCCACATGAAGAAACCGAAGCCTACAAAGGTTAAGTGACTTACCTAATGTTACACAAGCAGTAGGAGAGTGGTCCTGGGCAAATATTTAACCTTACAGTGCCTCAGGGAACTCTCTAATACAGTAAATTGTTGAGTGATTGCTGTTCAACACTGATCAAGGGAGCTTCTCACTGGGAGTTCCCTACATCAAGAAAGTACAGTCAACAAGCCCTTGATAAAAACCAACCCACCCTCCCCTCACTTCCCTGTCTGTGCCCCAAATGGGAATCACAGATTGAGAATTGAAAGGTATCTCATATACCAGTTAGTCCAACATCCTTATTTTATTGACAAGGAAACCAAGGCCCAAGAAGGATAAGTGATTTGCCTAAGACCAGAGAGGAAGTCTTGGGGTTGTCTGTCCTAAAGGCTTTTCATCATACAAACATATTCTTAGTGAGAATACAGAAAACACTACTATGTATTACCAGGAGGAATTAATTTAAATATTCCCATCAATGAACTTTGATGAACCTAAAAACTAATAGCCTCCCTATCATCCTGACCCCATTTCACATCCACCTGTACTGTTTACTGCAGGAGCCATTCATTCACTTAACTTGCTCAGCATACAAATCCCAAATGTTAAGTTATGGATATTTAAGAAAAGCACCAGGAGGGTATCTAGGATTTCTGTGTCAGCTGAGACAAAAGTATTTGACATATCATGTCAGACTGTATCGGCTGAGGTGTTGTACCCTGCCTAAAATAATGTGATGTGAAGGCAACAGTGAAATCTGGGGGGAAAGGAAGTATAATTTTACAAAACTACAATTTAAAGAAAAAGAAAACCTTGGTGTCAAAATATTTCTCAGAACTTTCTCACATCCTGCCCTCCCCATGAAGATCCAGGCAGGTAATCAACTGAAAATAAATGTTATGTTATCCCTTGTTTGTAGTGGCTTGCAGGTAATCAGAACCTAGTAATTTGTATCCATCCCTGTTATGTACCACATGGCATTTGTATAATTCATTTCTTCATCCATATTTCATTCTTATTAATCATCATAAATAAGTAAGTTGCATCTTTTAATGACACACAGTTGAGGAAATTGACTATGTCAGAGTGTGACAGTGCTGCACAGTCATCATTAGGGGGATTTATTATTTTTGAAAAAAAGCAAGTTAAAAGACGCGTCTCAGTAGGTAAAAGTGCAATTTAGGTTTTATTGTGCAAGAACCTCAAATGGAAACTGTTCTCTGGAAACTGTTTAACATACATGTAATTCAAACAACTGCTTTTACAGGGCCTTCAGTGCATTCATCCTACTACAACAAAGTTCTACGCCCATGTTATTCCTTTCAAACTTCATCACTGGAGCACCACGTGAATACCTTTGCTATAGGAACTCACTGAGGCAGCAAACATTCAGCTTAGGCTCTTTCCTCCAAATAACAGGCTTTTGGAGAAGGCTCCTGTTGCTCCCTTCAGAAGCAATTAATGGTTTTCAATACACCTGGAGCTTATTAATTCTGGAAGATGTCTTAAAGCTGCAGTTCACATTTCACTTTGGTCTGTTTAGAAACTAAATAAAAGAAGGATTTCAAGATGCTGGTGATTCTTATTCAGTATCTTCTCCACCTCCCACCCCCACCCCTAGAAGACTTTTCTTGCTTCCTTTGGCAAAGAAAACAGAAACCCCAGCCAAAGTAGCTTCAGTATGCCATGCGAATATTTCATCTCACCCCAATTTAACTGTTTCGAATAGGAAAATATGAAATGGTCTTTAAAGAATAGCACACATTGCTTGGTGAGATGAAGTCTGGCTTCCGTGAGATTCTCTCAGGAAGTAGAAGGTGTAAGAAGGCTGACATTTTTTTTAAAAAGGGCTATATGATAGTTGATTTATTATGTTACATGGTGAGGAGGTTCACTGCCAGCTCTTAAAATTTTTTAATTAAGATAATAATGAATGAATACAAAGAATATCTCATAAGCACCTTCAGTGACTCTGAAACACTCTGAAAAAATGCTACCCTACAATTTCTATGGTTTTTTCTTAGGATAGAGTTTAATATAGTTCATATCCTATAACCAACACATACATGCTGCTTCCAGTCTCTCTCCTTCTCCGACTTCTTAGAGTTCCCAAAATAATCTTCTCAAAATAAAGGGATGACCGTGTCACCCCACTGTTCAAGAATTTTTACTATATCCTGTCGACCACAGAATTAAATGCATTCTCTTTAGCTTGGCATTAAAACCCTTCATAATCTGCCTTCATTCTATCTTTTCAGACTTTTGTCATATTACTACCTTTTGTCCACTCCATTTTCTAGGCAGACTGCCTGCTAGACATTTTCTGACCTTGGCATTCTATCTCCTATCCTAGGATAGGATATCGCTGCCCACATCCCTGCCTTTCCACAAGCCATCCCATAGGTCTGGAATATAGTTCCTCCTTACTTCTTCCTCATAGAATCTCCAACTTCTTTCTAGATTCAATTCAGGTATTTATTACTTTCTCTAGAGGATGCCTTTCCTGATACCTTAAGTGTTATTCTCTCTCCCTCTTCAAACTGTCTTCTATATACTTACTTGTTTACATGTTGTATTTCTCTTGGGGATGTAAACTCTTTGAGGGAACGAATTGTTCTTCATTTTTTATTTTGTACACCCAGTATCTAATATAGTGCCTTGTATATAATAGTAAAAAAAAGTTTGCTGAACTGAACGTGAAGGCTATCTGAATTTTTTCCAAATATATTTTGCTTTTTATCATATCAGGAAAAAGAATTCATCACTGATAAGTTTGTTCACCATGATCCTAACATCTAGCAAATCTAACAAATTCTGAGATATTTGTTAGCTTTCATTTATTTTTCTCTTTGTCCCTCTCTCTATTGATCCTTCTATCTTCTCTCTTTCACTACAGGCTGGTAGGTGGCATAGTTCATAGAACACTGGGCCTGAAGTAAGCAATTTCTGAGTTCAAATCCAGCTTCAGATACTTAGCTGTTACCCTAGGTAAATCATTTAAATCTCTGTCTACCTCAGTATTCTCATCTGTAAAAATGAAGGTCATAATAGCCCTTACCTCACAGGGTTATTGTGAGGATCAAGTGAGATAATATTTGCAAAATACTTGGCACAGTGCCTAGCACACAGAAGCAAGAAATTAATAAAAGCTTGTTTCCTTTCTATTTTTCTTCTCCATATGTGTTTTGTGCACATGTACATGCACAAATACATGTACATGAATGCACAGTTTGGTAATAATTACAGAAAGGAAATGTCAGTAGGCATTCTGAAATAGTGTTATTCTCCTAGCATAATTATTTGTATAGTTAGATTACCGAAATAATTTTGTCTAAGGATAATATGATTTCTATTTGGTATAAAAATGCAAAGACCACAAAAGATGAAAAATAAATTATTGGGGGAACAGGTACAGTAATTGCTGATTGCAGAATTAAGTGTTGGTCCAGCCATTCTGGAAAAAAAATTGGGATCATGGGAGAAAAGTTACTAAATTCTTTATACCCTTTGATCCTGCACTTAGTCTTCAGTTTATACCCCAAGGAGGTCAATGATAGAAAGAGAAGACCCACATGTACCAAAGTATCAATATCAGTACTATTTGTAATAGCAAAATAACTAGAGAAAAAACATCTATGAGACCAATATTAGAGAAAGGCTCAACAAACTGTAGTATGTTAATGTAATCAGATACTATTGCTCTGAAAGAAATGACAAATATGAACAATTTGGAGAGACAGGAAGACTTATATGATGTGATGCAGAGTGAAGAAAACAGAATAAAAAAATAACATACACAGTGACTTCCACAATGAAAATGCAAACAATGCCAAAAGGCAATAAACCTCAGGTCAAATCCAGCGGGCAATGCTGGTTCTAAAGTATGAAAATTAAAGTACACATCCTTCTTTTCTGCCAAAAAGTGGTAAACAAAAAAAACGGAAAGTGACATGCATTGTCAGTCACAATCACTGCAATAGGTGGTTTTGATTACTATTTTTTTACGGAAAGGTATATGGTGAGGTGGTTTGCCGGAAAGTGACTGATATATCAAAACGAAACACACCCATAAAAACAGCCCGGGAGGAGCTAACTAAAAGTTTCTGCGATAAACAAATGATAGGCCAAAAAAAAAATGGAACCTTTTCCTCATAACATGGTGAAGGTGCTAGCAAGGCTTCCAAAGGTCCGTGTTAACTCTATGTTCATTTCCACAAGCAATTATTAAGTACCTCCTAAGTGCAAAGCATTTTGCTAGGGAAAAAAGACAAAAATTAAACCATTAATCCTCAGTCACAAAGAGCTTCTATTCTGTGTCTGGTTACCCATAGAAAAGGAAAAGTGAAGATCCATATTAGTTCCTTCAGAATATTTCAGAATTTTTATGCTAAATTATTTACTTAAAACACCCAACCCCTTTGGGAGAAAATAGGCATACCGCCTGAATTATTTAGGTAAGTAAATAATTTTCTCTTTTTTCCCATTGTTCAGGGAAACCTGACTGTAAGATATACTGTACAACCAGGTCAAATGGAAGAAATGCAGCAAATATTTAATTAATGTTGGAGGAAGAAAATTATTTCAGAAATCATAGAGTCTTAGAACTAGAATGAAACTTAGAGGACATCTAGTCCACCCTCTCATTTTACATATGAAGAAGCTGAGGGAATGACCTTTTTTCCTCTTTGAATTATAATTGTTGAACTTACCTTACCCAGACAGTCAAGAAGAGAGGAACTGATTCTGGAATACTTAGCTTTCCTAAATTGTGAAAAGAATGCCTTTTTAATGGGGGAGACAGGGTTGATTGAGAGGTTACTATTTCTAACTGGCCTAAAGTATAGTAACTTCAAAAGGTTTAGTCTTCAAACTCTGTACTTACAATGGATTTTATATTCAATAATGAAAAAAAAAATTAGTATAGATGTTTGAAGATGTTAATATCAACAAAATTATAAGTATTTGAAAATCTCTTACAGGGTATGATGTATGAATGTGTCAGCATGTAATTATCTAGAGCTCTGCACCTTGAAATAGCGTGAATGTGAGTGCCAGTGATTAGACACCATTATACATACTGAACCTATTAAAAAACATTTGATCTCAAAATGTATATAGAAATAAATACTTCTGATCTCAAAATGTATGCTAAAAGTAAATACATTTAATCTTAAAAGTATATTGGCATAACTATACTTGATCTCAAATATATTCAAATAAATACAATCTTTCTCCCATTGTATATGCCAAAATGAAATATGGAATGCCTTATAGATCATCATCTGAGTTTTTTCTTTTGCTAAAATTAAATTCTCAAATGAATAATACTATAAGTCACCTCTTAGTTAAAAATGCTAATGTTCCCATCAGAGTAACTTGAAATATAAAGGTATAACAAAAATTTTGCTATAGTTTTAAGCTGGGAGAAGGAACTTTAGTGATGCTATTGTTTAACCCTAATATTTTAGGAGGGAAGGTATAGAGATGCTTAAGAAATACAAAGACTTGGGCGGCGAGGTGGTGCAGTGAATAGAGCACCAGCCCTGGAGTCAAGAGAACCTGTGTTCAAATCCATCCCCAGACACTTAGTACTTACTAGCCGTGTGACCTTGGGCAAGTCACTTAACCCCAATTGCCCTGCCTTTCCCCCTCCAAAAAAAAAATATACAAAGACTTGCTCAAGATCCTGCCACTAATAAGTGTTCGAATAGGACTAAGTGTGTCTTCCACTATACCAGTTCATTTCCAAAAAAGACATGCATTAAGTACCTACTATGTGCAAGGCATTCTGCTAGGCGCTAGGGATACAGAGCTAAAAAGGATACCCTTCATGCCCTCAAGGAGCCTCTTGAAATGAACTAGCATCTCTTCAAACATTCTCTTTGAGGTTGGAGTTCAGAATCTGTTTAGAAATAAAAGACTTGACTCTTTGTCAGTTGACAAGAAAGAAATTAGCCCCTGCAGTTACAGATAGAAGGGTCAAGAACAATGCTCTAAAGGAGCAGGAGACAAGAGGAAAATAAACAAGCTCTGGAGGCGAAGCGTATCATTCTCATCCTATAACGAAGCAGTCAATCAGTAGAGAAGGTGTCTATGTACCCAATGCAGCAACATTACTCCTGGCTCCCATCCCATACGGAACAGCTGCATAGACTCCTCTGGTGCACTGCTTCTCTTTTGTGCAAACCAAACAGCCAACCAAAGGATCAAAGTTCAAAAAAGAGACATATGTTGGCTAGTGATCTCCTGATCCAGGGGTGCTCATCCTGTTATTCCAGGGCAAGCTTTGCAGTGGACAAAAACTATCCATGAAATGAGGATGATAACAGCACCTGACTTAGAGGGTTGTTGTGAGGATCAAGTGAGGTCATTTTTGTATAGCACTTTATAAATCTTAAGCGGCATGTAAATGCTGTTGATGGTCACTGTCATCGTTATTATTGTTGTTGTTAGGCATACTGAGTTAGGTAGGCCTCATAGCATGTTTTCTTCAAACCAGGGAACTGAAAGAGAGCCTCAGACTTCAGTTATTTTTAGATTTCCTCCTGTTTCTCCCTTTGTGAGAATAAAATAAAAATATAACTAGAATTTACAATAACTAGCAATTACACATTTGTCCAGTACTTTTCACACCTTAAGTAGCCTGAAAATGCAATTTTTTTTCATTACTTTGGTTATTATTATAATCGTTATTATTATTAGATGTACTCTGTTTGGCAGACATCATATTATAGTCTGTTTAAACCAGGGAATTGAAGGAGATCCCCCAAACTGCAGTTGTTTCTGGGTTTCCTTCTAGTTTCTCCCTTTGTGTGAGTTTAATAATTAATAATAGCTAATATTTATAGACACTTAAAAAGTTTACAAACACTTCACAAATATTATCTTGTCTTACCCTCATATCAACCCTGCAAGTTAGTTGCTATTGTTGCACCCATTTTACAGATGAGGTAACTGCGGCTGATGGCAGTTAAATGACTTGCCCAGGGTCACAGATCCAGGTAGGATTTGAACTCTTCTTGACTCTAGGTACAGAGCTTCTTTTGGATACTGAATCTCTAGCACCTGAGTCAGTCCTGCAGGACGTAAAGTATCATACATGTGGATATGTTTGTATACCCATTGAAGTCAGATTTCCTGACCCATCAAAGGTGTTTATCTGTGAGTAAGGTAGAAGAAGGATATGCTGGAGCTTGATCAGTTTACTGTCAGACTGAAGAAGTTATATATACATATATATATATATATATATATATATATATATATATATATATATATATACACATATATACACATATGCCATATACAGACATGCACACATAATTTTTAATATAGTTTATATATATAATATTATATATTATATTATATATATACATATATATAGTCAAACACAAGCTGCACTGGTGTACCCTAGACTGACAGGTTTCTGTTCTGAGATTTCCCTTAGGGCAACTTTCTATTCATCTTACTAAAAGTACCTTTACCATTTCCTGTGATGTCCAGGTCTAGGTACATATTGTCACTGTAAGCAGTTAACTATCTACTATGATATGAGAGGCACTGAGAATACCTTCTTTACCTTCTCCTAACATATCTTGCCTCCCCAGGTATTACGACTTTGGGTTACACATTGAAATACTCTTTCAAAATGCAAACCCTGAAGAACTCATATATCATGCCACTAAAACCACAGTATGAATTAGATGATCAAATCTCTTGCCTCTGAAAGGCAGGGGTACCTCATAGGACCACAAAGACACAGATTTAGAGAAAGAAGATCAAGAGGTCAAGGATTCCAGCTCCCTCATTTTAGAGATAAACTTGGTTAAGTGACTTCTCCAGGATCACAGAGCTAGTAAGTGTCAGAGGCAATATTTGAACTTAAGTCTTCCTGACTCCAAGCCTAGCTTGCTATTCACTACCCCATTCTGCCTTGGTCAGTAGGACTGGCTCTCTTATGAAAATAGGCTGAAAAAGGAGGTGGAGAACACTAAAGACAAACTTTTACCTGTTTCACAGTTCTTGGCTTAGGATAGCCCTGCTCTCACCCACTGGTGATAATGTAGCAAAATATTCATGATATGGTAGGAATAATAAGGAGTTGAAGAAGCAAGTTAGGAAAATCTTTGAATAAAAGCAAATAACCTGCTATTTAATAATAAAAAATCTGTTCTACATCATTTTATCTTTTATTGAATACATGAATTCTATTAAATACAGCAGCTAAGGAGAATTTAAGGGATAATAGAAAAGGGAGGAGGTAACTTTGAACTTACAGTTTCTGAAAAGAACAACGAAGCATTTAAATTTATTTGAAGCACAGCTAGTCTTATTTATGTAATGTTTTCTTTTAGGCATTCAAGGTCTTGAAGCACAATCAGAGTCAACTTACATTGGGACAATGGTTTCACTTCTACTGATCCTAGTTTCACTTCTCTTGACCAAATTCCATGGGTACTCTTCTGCGTTCTTTCTCCCCTGTGAAGTAAATAGCAGATTGCTGTATCTGTTGCTGCTACCATTCATTTCCACTATCCACTAGAAGTTCTACTAACCTCTTCTTAAAAGTGTCAGGAGTTGATGGCATTGTCTGAAAAAAGAGCCAACTACTGTTTGGGAATGCCAATACTAACACAGGAGAGCTGAATGTAGAGCTGCAACTGCATCCCAGTACAGAAAATCACACGTGAACTTTAAAGGATAAATCACTGCTTCTGTTCTTCAGGAAACCTGACAGCCCTTATATTTCTTGTTGCTTGATTGCCAAGTCAACCAATCTTGGCATCATCATTTACCATGTCTGAAATGTGACTAATGCAGCTACCTCAAATGGCAAAATCATGAGGTCAGTAAAATGTTCTTTGAGTATCAAGTGGATTATAAGTGACTTTGAAATTTGATTTGATTTCAATACCGCCAGCCATACAGATATCAAACAGATGTGCCTAGGACTTTATATATCAAGGCACAGCTTCAAAAATGACCCTAATTTTAATCACAATATAACCTGCTCCATCTTTTAAGCATGCATCAGGTTAGCAACCTCAACAAGTCCCCTTTTCATCTCTGATAAGGTGCTTTGTCAAGATGGACTCATCACTGAGTGCATAATCACTTTAGTAGCTAGCTGGTGTAAGTGTCAGATATCATGGGGAGGAACATGATGTCAACTGTTACTAGTTTAATGGCCACTTCTGCCTGCTCTAGGCATTCATCATCTCAGAAGCTCAGTCAATGGTCCAAGTTTTCTATTCCAGTCACTAGCTACAATAAACATATATCTCACAAAGATTTTTATCAATGCCAGATTATAGGTACAAAATTCCTCAGGCAGAAAATAATCTTTTAGGTGGTTGAGTGTTCCCCTCCCCTTTTTTGGCATGTATATAAACAGGAGATGGAGACTTCTTTTTATGATTCTAGCTGCAGAAGGTGTTATGTGTTTTAATACTAAAGTTGTTTCTCATATTTTTTTATTTTATGTTTGAAGAATTAAACCACCAGAAACAGAAACATTACTTGAGTAGTTATTTAGTTCCGCCCCTTTTTAGAACAATAAACCTGCCTAAGTGAACAGAATCATAAACTAAGTCTATGAGTAATGAAAAAAAAATACCACACTATATCTACTTCTTCTTTGTATATTTATATACCCATACTCCTCAACTTCCCCTTTTCTTTCTACTTCTTTCAGTTTAAGACTGGGGTTTTGTTATGAGGTATTTGGCTTTTGCTCTGTCCTAAATCTCATAGTTTTGTTCACCCAACAATGCAAGCCCGCCTTAAACTCTGGGGCCAAACTTATCCTTAGACTCACTGTTTCTTAATAACCAAGTTCTCTTCCTTGTACCTCTGTTCATTAGCAGTTAAGATTCCTTCCCTGACACCCCAGTTCTTCCAACTGATTGGATTTATTTCCTGAAATCCTACTCTCTATATGGCGGTTCTTCAATCTCTTCATGCCTGCGTGATATAGTTGAAAGAACACTAGTCTTGGAGTCAGAAGGCCTGACACTTCCCAGCTAGACTAATGTGTGACCTTGGGCCTCACTTGACCTCCCTGGGTCTCAATTGCTTCATCTATAAAATGTGGAGGTTAAACTTCTTGGCCTCAGAGGTACCTTCCAATCCTTAAATTTATGATCTGATTTTTGTGGTCAGGTGTAGAAAATAATTATATGCTTACTGTACCTGAATGCTGTGGCCAGATTACCCTCTTCCACTCAAACCTATTTTCTTGAATCTCCATGGACTTCTTACTACTTGGACTTTTAGTTATTACCATATTTAAAACAACTTGTGGTATTGGATCCAGTTTGGGAATTTTTGCTAAAGGTACTTACACTTTGCCTGTTTCTTTTATTCATCAATGGATCTCCCATTTTGGGACCTATCCTCATTTTCACCACATTATATGGTTCTTCCTTATTAGTAAAAGGGAGATCTACTTATAGGTAAACTTGCTTATCTTCCCCAATAGCTTGTTGATTCTTTGAGAAGCATAATTGTTTCCCTCACTTGCCTAATATTGTGATAGACAGACCCTACTCTACCTTTTTGCAGATAATCTGGGTCTTAGCCTTCATATTGAGGTGTCTCTGTTTACTATCTGGCCACCTCTGATTCTTGAGAAATGTCACACAAAGAAAGAAAAAAATGTGCTCAATGAATGTTTGTTGAACAAATGAATAAACGAGCAAATTCTTCTTGCAGGAAAGTGTTATTTTTCATTCCTTTGCATATATTACAGAAAATTTGTGAAAATGAGCCTACCTGCAGATCTTTAGAGGAAAGCTTACCCAAACATTCAAGAAAATATTCTCTTGAATCTTAAAAGATGTTAATATTAAAAACACAATAAAACAGATTCAGCAATTTTTAAAATAAGTTAATGCATAATTAGTGAAAACAGAGAGTTTGAAAATAAAAATATTTTATTCTGCTAAAAATTGTTTATCTTTTAAATGACTGAAGGTTTTCAAGTCATTAAAAGTGAGGATTTTAAAACCGATTCCATTTAAAAATTCCTAGACAGACTTTATTTTATAGTTAGATAGGACCATGCTGTTTACATGTTAGTTTCTTCCTAGTCTTTCTCTCCTTTAAGGGACCTCTCCTGCAAGGGCATATCTCTTTTCTTGAAACTCAAAGCCAGTAGAACATGGATCTTTCCTCTCCTGAGCTCCTGCCCACACTGTCCATCATTCAGTTTTATGCAGATTGGTTTGAGCCTTGGGTTACGTTTGCAGATGCATGCATACACATGTAGATATGCACAGAGAGATACAGACACACATATTCAGGGTTTCTGCTAGGTTTAAATGGGTATGTAACCTAATTTAAAAATAACTTGTTTTACTGATTTGAGACTAACCTTGTTTTGGGTTTGATTTAATTTTTTTTTAAATTTCTAATAAGAATATTCCATAAGAATATTCCAGAAAATGTGTCTCTGCCATAGGATCAAGAAAATTTGTTTCTGAATTTGCTTCACCTGGAAGGAACTGGGATACATTTGAAGTGCATAGCTTTTTAAAAAAAGAGTTCTAAATTTTATAAAAATAAGCCATAGCTTAAATTTAATCTAAAAATAATTTAAATGTAATTCTAGTCTAACATCCTGGATTTTATGAATCAGAGGATCATAGACCTAGAGCTGTAAAAGACTGTGGAGGTAATCTAGTCTGACTCCCTCATTTTATAGATGAAAAAAATTGAGGACAACAGAGCATGTAGGTTGTGCAGTAGATAGAGGGCTGAGCCTGGAGTCAGGAAGACCTGAGTTCAAATCGTGTCTCAGATACATACTAGCTATATATCCCTGGGCAAGTTACTTAATCTGTTTTCTCAGTTTCCTCATCTATAAAACAGGGAAGACAATATCACCGACTTCAGGGTTGCTGTGAAGAGCTTATGAGATAATAATTCTAAAATATTTAGCACAATGCCTAAAAAATAGTAAGTGCTATATGAATGTTAGCTATTATCATTTTTATTTATGCAAACATTATTCTTATTATAAGTATCATTATTTCACCGAAGGCAAATGGCAGAGCTAGGAATTGAAGTTAAGTCTTCTGACTCCAAATGTAGCATTCCTTCCACTATACAGACATTCCCCATTTCAAATACTCTGTTCCACAATCACCATGAATTGTAGAAATGAAAATTTCAGTTTTTAAAGTTACTGAATCAAATATTGTTTAAGGTATAACTGATATTTTTTGTTTTACTAATACATTTTAATTTCATATCAGTCATTTCCCAGTTATGCCTCTGTCTCACGAAACTACCCCTTATACAAAAGAAAAAGTTAAGCAAAACATAGATAGAAACCATGACTTCATGTGGCGGCATACACAACATTTTGTCCCTATCATTCCCCTTTCCAACTATTCTATCAAGAGGAGGGAGTCATTTTTTCTCCAGGGAAAAGATTGGTCGTTGTAGTTAATCTGAATATGACTGTCTTTTAGAGTTGTTCTCATTTGTATCTTTGTAGCCTTTGCACAGATGGTGCAGTGGATAGCACTCTGGGCCTGGAGTCAGACCAGATCTGGTTCAGATATGACCTCAGATACTTACCCTGGGTAAGTCACTTAGTTCCTGTCTGCATAAAACTGGAGAAGGAAATGCCAAGCAATTCCAGTATCTTTGCCAAAAAAACCACAGGGACAGTTGGTCCACAAGGTCGCAAAGAGTCAGACATGACTGAAAGACTGAACAAGAAGCCTTTGCATACATTATTCTTGGTTTGTTTATCTTGCTCTACATCAATTTATACAAGTCTTCCCATATTTCTCTGAATTCTTCAGTATTTATCATTTCTTATGGTGAAATAATATCTGATCATGTTTACATTCCACAGTATATTCAGTTATTTCCCACTTCACGAACACCCAACCAAGTTACATAAGACTGAGAGTCATTAAAAGCACAAAATCATCCAAAGCAGCTAGGTGGTGCAGTGAGTAGAGCAATGGCCCTGGAGTCAGGAGGTCCTGAGTTCAAGTCCATCTGGCCTCTGACACTTAATAGTTACTAGCCCTGTGACCTTGGGCAAGTCACTTAACCCCGATTTCCTTGCCCTCCCTCCTCCAAAAAAAAAAGCGAAAAAAATTTATCAACTAAAGAAATATCATAATTATTCACAGAATCTTGCTCATTATATTCTTGCTCACAGCATCAGTGTTTGTTTCCCCGAGCACAGATCAGTGAATAGCGATCCTGATAAACAAATGATTTCAACTTAAGTGGCTGCCTCATGGCTTTTGGAGTTCATGTATTTCACAGGCATGGCTGGCTGCCCAGTGGAAAATGCTTCCTGCTTCTACAACTCCTCTTCTCAGAGGCTGAGATGACCACTGACAGAATCATCCTGAACCTGAAGTGATTTTGCTTCGTTGGTCAGATCTGGCCTTTGAAGTTTACTTGGATATTCAAGCAATATTCAAAGTGAATTTAAATACACACACACATATGTGTATATGTATACACACACACACAAACACACACACACACATACACACATATAAAACAATACTATTAACATCGCTACCTCCTGGGAAAGATAATTGGTACTGTAAGTCATTGTTTCTTATTAAGTAATTGTTAAGGCACTATTATGAGTTATTTGTGTTCTAAGCCTTTCTTTTATGGGAGAAACAGTTCTCTCTACCTGGTATATCTGCCTTTTACATTACGTATTTTTTCTTGAAGGAACTGTGCTAATACCTTTTGGGGTGACCCTTCATAGGAACTATACTTACACTTTAGAGTTTAGGAGTAAAAGAAATGCTCTTTATAGCCATTCTGGGAGCCTATGGCTTAGGGAAAGACCAGAGTAAAATCCCCAAGCAGACAGTCCTCCATTTCCTCCTTCTAGTGTCTACTTCCCTTTTCCCCAAAAATAAGCTTCTAGCTTAGTGTTACTCATACATACATATGATATTTGGATATACAACCTCAGCCTTGCCCTGTTTCCTAATTTTTGTATTTTACTATTTTCAACTGGGCATCAAACAGTCACATGGGTGACTGTTCAATCCAGGGGAAAGAGTACAAGATGGAGTCAAAAGAATTTAATTGAAGTCTAATGTCAGAACACTTGATGTTTGTTGCAACTATATATAAATCATTTAACCTCTATGAGGTTCAATTCCATCAGCTATGAAATAGAGTTGTTTTTAGGAAAGCACTTTGGGAACCTTAAAGTAAGTTTCATTATTTGTTTTAGTGACGATTTTACAAATGTGACACTCAAATCACTTGATTGTGCAAATTGCAGTCCTAGTCAATTTAGGTCCCTAATTTATAATGGTGTCACTTCTAGAAAGGATGGCTGCTACAATGGAAAGGCTATTGAATATTGAGTCAGAAGACTAGGTTTTAAATCCTTATCTCTGCCATTTGCTATTTGTGTGACCCTACTGTAACAGCAAGCATCCTAGCAAACCCAGGATGGCCTGTTAGCACAGGTTCTTTGATCTGTTTTTCTAGGAAAAAGGGTTAACAGTCCTACTTTTAATTACATTCATTAGTTCAGAGGAGAAAAGTCAGCCCCCTAAAGGTCAGAGAAAATACAAGCAGAGAAAACACTGAGAAAATACAAGCAGAGAAATTATCAAAAAGACCAACAGACAGGGCTCTGACTACCTCAATCAAAGCAATATTGCTATACACTGTACATACACCACTGGATTGAGAGAGTCTTTACATCTGAGCGGTTGGCAGGTCTGAACATATGGCTACTCAGAGTCTCAACCAGGAAATCAAATGGTCCTTTTCATAAGTGAACCCCTAAAGCAAAATTACCAACTCAGAGTATATATTAACTTCTCAGAGTCAGAAGGCATCACAACCCTTGTGACTCAGTGCCTAATCAACTTAGTACCAAAAGAAGCCTTCCTACAATCAAGTCTTCCCCTAAAGAAGCTCCTCTTTGGGCATGTCCCTCCCCCAATGGGCTCCACATGAGGCCTAGTAATGGGTGGGGAAGATCTTATTATCCCATGTACATTATACCTTTGAATCTCATATAATTTCTCTGGGTCTCAGTTTCCTTACCTGAAAAATGAAAGAGTTGGACTAGTCCCTTCCAGCTCTTAATCGTGTGATCTTCCTACCATAAGCCTATACCTTAAGAGGGGAGAGATATACCCTACTCTGCTCAAAATTAAAATCTTGTTTTACCTAAACCCTCATCTGTCTGTGGATTTATCCTTTTAATTCTGTCCCTTCACTTCACACTCCATTGCATAGTTAAGCCTGTTTTGTTTTCTTTTGTTGGTAACAATGATGTCTTACTCTGAATACTACTGTTCCCATCTAACAAATGCAGAAACTGACAGTAGAAGAAACTCTGGATATGAATTAAGGAAAGTTGGATTTTAGACCCAGCTCTGCAATTTCCTGGACTGACTTTTTGCAGGGCTGGATCAAGCGTTTTATTTCTCAGTGAGGGCTCCTCACCAAGTTTGCCTGCTGAAGCTACCACCATACTCTATTACATATTCCAGTGTCTGGCCTTCTGATGGCTCTTTAAATATTTCAAAAGTCATAACTTGCTCTGTCCCAAATCCAGACACTTTTTTACTTAAGACCAGGAAAGAATCAACATAAAAGACAAAAGAAACAGAGGGGCCATGCATTCATGGACACATAGTAGCCAGTAGGGCCTAATGCTTCTCCAGTTCTGTTGATCTTTCACTTTACTCAAAAGCTGCCAGGTGCCAATGGAAGAGCTTGTCTGCTCAAACTTTCTCTATGTATACTCAATTTCATCTCAGAAGCCAATGAAAAAGCTTTTCATCACTACAGAGTAAGTTGACAAAAAAACAGTCAGAGGATACTTGGGCATGCTCTGTTGGGGAGGAAAGGGTCCTTCCTTCATGCATAACCAGAAGCAGGTTTACCAAGTTTCCACAAAGGCTGGAATCAGACAAGGCATCTTGTCAAAGAACTGGACCATCACTGACCACTCTACCATTACTGGTCCTATACACTCTGGTCCTATACAGTTAAATTACTTGCTTAAGTTCATATAGTAAGTACATGATAGAGCCAGGCCTTCTGATTCCAAGTCCAGTTTGCTTTCTACTAAATTATGTGGCAGAGCTTTTCTAGTTCATTTCCTTCTCTCATTCCTTTGAATGCTTAATTTCTTTAAAGTGGCTCATTTGACTCTTTTTCTCTACCCTCTTCCACTGGCAGGCTTTGATATTTTCCAGAAAGTGGGAGTAAGTGAGCTAGAATATGAGAATTACTATGGATACTAGGAGTGAACCTCAGAATCGGACATGCTCATTAGTCTTTTGCTGAAGGACATCTGCTGTGCCTTGGGACTATACACAATTTCTTATTGTTTTGGGGGGTTGGCCACTGAGTATCATTGGGAACAGACATTATAAAAGAACCTTCCTCTTCTGTAGGTTATAAGATCTGTAAAGAACTTCCCTCCATCCCTTTTTGAGTGCATTCTTTGGGACTTTGCCAGCTATCCCATGGACTTCCAGGTAGAGAGAGTATTTCTCTCCCTTATCCTCTCTCCTCTCTAGCAGAGAGGTAATAGGAATAATTCAGTTACTGAAAGTATAATACTGCAGGTCTGGTTAGGTTCCTTCAGAATGTAAGCTAAATGTTACACATTTTCTAAACAACTGACTAATCATGAAAGCATTTTTTTTCTGGCAGACCTCCTAAGTGTGGAGAGTTAATACTGCTGGGAGTGCTTGAAACCATCATATTATCCAAACTTCCTATATCCAGACTGTAAAATGCAAACCAATCAAATCTATTACTGAGTTTTTCTACTTTCAAAGTTGAATACCATAACAGTATAAAGATCCTCATTAAATATTTTTGAACTGCTTAATCTACTTCCCACTGGGATTTCTTTCATATTACTACCTTGAGTCCATACATACAACTCACATATTTGATTAACTATTCTACCAAAAACATATTTTTTCTTATAAGCAAATATTATACTGATGTAGATTGCAACAAAAATGTGTTCAGATTTGTTTAAAGTCCAGTTCCAGTTTCTTACTTGAAGAGAAAAAACACTTATTATTCATCTTTTTTTTCAGTCTAGCACTGGATTTGGAATCAGGGGACTTGAGTTCAAATGTTGTAGCTGTCAATTACTACTCGTGTGACCTTGAGGAAGTCATTTGGACTCAATATACTCATTTTTAAAATGAGAAGATTAGAATAAATAGCCTTTAAAGTCTCATCTAGCTCTTCATTTGTTTTGCATTTTCATTTTCCATTTTTGATGCTGAATGAATGAGTGAAAAAAACATGTAAGTTCTTATGTACAAGACGTTGTGCTAAGTACTTCAGGCATAAATAGAAAAGCAGAAACAGCCCTGGTTTTAAGAAACTCATATCCTAAGGGAGAAACAACACATATAAGAGATTTCTGCTACAAGTCAAGTGGAAAGGTCTTATAATTTGAGGATACAGCAACAAAGCAGATAGTTATCCACCTTTAATATCTTTTCCACTAATAAAATCATATTTTTTAATGGTGTGCCATTTGACAGTCAAATATTTTCTTTCCTGGATCTTTAATAGCTGTGTTTGCTGAAGAAGTAAAGACTGCAGTTCCCAAAGAAGCAGTTGCCAGGTTGCATCTATACAGCATTGCTTCCCGGGAATATGGCATGGGAGAATTGACCAGATTTGCCTGGCTTGCTTGCACTTTAAGCAATTTAGTTTCTCTCTCTCTCTCTCTCTCTCACTCAGACTAGCTAGTGAGTTATCAATTTTATGGATTTTTTTCCTCCTGTTCTTAGTTGAAGTGACTCATAACTTCAGTTATGATTAAAGGTCTGATAGTTATTTCCTATCAAGGAGAGGCTTTCTAGCCATAGCACCTTAGAAAACAAGAGCTGAGATAGTCAGCAGTAGCCCCTGTGGATATGACAACTAGATTTTAGGGCAAAAAACTCAGTCACTATAAGATAAATCAGTCAAACTGTCAATCAACAAGTATTTTTTATCTACTCTGCAGCAGACACTGTGCTAGGTGCTGGGGATACGCATAAAAAATGAAATAGTTCCTAATCATGTGGATCTTACATTCAACTGATAGGATACAACATGTCTAAATATTTGAGGAAGAGGAACATTCCAGGCATAGGGGATAGCCTGTACAAAGGAAGAGAGGTAGGAGATGGAACACTGTTGTTTGTCCTTTGTTCTTGAACTGGGTCATGACATCAGGAAGATGCTGCCATGACATGCAAGTGAACTGGATTTAAGGGAGGAAGGGGTGCACAAGGTCACCAGCCTCACTTCCTCCTCCAGAGTCATCAGGGTGCAGCAGCAAGATATATATCAGGACAACTAGAGAGGGCCCCCAGGAGATGAAACATATTTAAACAGGGAATAGCTAATAGGACAGTTTGGCCAGAAAAAAAGTAACAAAATATGTTGCCTACCTCAAAAAGTTATCTTGAAGATCAAATGCAATAATGTTCTGTATAGTCCCTTAGCACCCTGTCATACATGTGGGTCGCTAGAATAGTAATCTCATGTTTGAGGTACTCTTTAGGTCAGTACCCCTTCAATACCAGAGCTCATAAGCTAGTCCTATTGAGTTTTGAACTAATGTATCTTCTAACTGTTGAGGATAGAATTAAGGGAAATGATATGTAATCATCCTGGAAAGCTAGACTGGAGTGTGATTGTGGAGGACGTTAGACATAAAAGAGAGGAGAGACTCTGTAGAGGCAAGGTGACACCCAGCAGAGAGTAGCATGATGACATCACCAGAGAACATCAATAGCTCTTCAGATTTGGAGGGATGAATTGCCCTGGTATGTGTACACTCCACATTTTGGACCTGGATGCAGGTGTTTACCACTTCTACTAATGACATGTGACCCTATATGTGTCCACATATAAATCTTTCACTTTTATATGTGCTCCAACTTTAGTTCCACTAACTGTGATCCCATGTATTATTGTATGTCCCACTCTGGGGCTTCCTTGGAGCATTCTGGTGCAGAGTACTGAAATCTTCAGGCTTCCCTGGAGCATCTGTAGTCAGTCTGTGCTTGAAAGTTTCCAGCTTGTTCATCTGTGCTTTATAGCTGACTTTTATGGTAGGACCTCTTTCCCAGTGCCCAAAGGCTTCAAGCTTTTTTTTTTTTTTAACAGTTTTCAGTTGAATGAAGAAACTTACTACAGTTTCTCTTTGGATTTCTTTATCCTTTTTTTGAGTTTTTAAAAAATCTTTTCTAGAGTACATGTGCGAGAGCTGGAATCCTCTGTCATTATTCATGAAGCAATATTAGTTGGAGGTACTCACAACACTCATTTACCAATAAGAAATTTCCCCAGAGTGCCTACCCAGAAAAAAAAAAGTTAAGCAATTATAACTGAGAGCGCATATAATTTTCTGGTCTTATATTTTAGATGCTTTGTCCAATAGGACAGAACTTGTGGACAGACAACACATGACCACAAACTTAGAACTGAAAGAGACAACATTTTAGTTTAGGCAACATTTAGCCAACACTCACTTTAGAGATGAAGAAAGTTTAAATGACTTGTCCAAGATCTCACTGATAATGGGTGGCAGAGCCAGGATTTTACTAAGATCCCCTAACTATAAATCCAGCACTTCAGTGCAGCTCTCCAAGCACTGGAAAGAAAAATTACAGGTTTTGCCTTCAGTTAACTTGAAAAAGCAATCAACTGTCCCCTAACCTCCCTACTCCACCCCCAAGCTTTCTCTCAATATTCTAATTAGTCTGGTTTTGGACTATTTATCTAGGGTATTATACTGAAATAATAATACCTTACATCTGCATGACACTTTAAGCTCTTCAAAGCTCCTTTCTGTACCATCTCTGACTTAATACCACACACACACACACAAAAAAAAAACCCAAAGGAAGTAAGTAGAATAGGTATTATTTCTGCTTATTTCTTTACATAGAGTGCTTGACTTAAAATTATATGAAAAACTCAGTTTCTACACAATTTACTGATGAACTATAAACTCCCATTTAAATGATATTCTTGTTTAGGCTAGTTTTTAGGAAAAAAATCCAAGTTTCTAATTTGAAAAAAAGGAAAAGTAACTCTTTCCAAATAGTTATATCCAAGGATATAATCAGAGGGGTGTGTCGCATCATTTCTAGAAGCCTGAGAAACATGATCCTAGCTTGGAAATAAGATTCAGGAGGACAGACGGAGGGGAGTATGACCCACACATTGAACTAAAATTTATATAGCACTTTAAGGGTTTTCAAAGTTTTATGTATATTATCTCATTTGAGACTCACAATGAACTTGTGACATAGGTGTTATTATTATCCCCATTATATAGATGAGGAAACTGAGTCTTCAGCAAGTTAACCAACTTGCCCAAGGTACAACTAATGAAAGTATGGTGTAAGATTTAAAACCAGGTCTTCCTGACTCCATGTTCCATGGAACTCCATAGAACTCCATGGTTCCATGCCACTAATGAGGGCTTATGGAATGGAGATGAGATGTTTGCATGCCAGCTTCACTGGAGTGTGAGCCTCAAGAATTCAGGTGAAGCTTACAAATTACTTGAAAAATAATAACTAGAGAGTAGACATTTAAAAAGAATCCATTCAAACACTTTCTTCGTAAGAACTGATATTTTATACAGCACTTAAAAATTTGTAGAGCATCATGACAAATATTTTATTGCCTGAAATGAATAACAACTCTGTAAAGTATGCAAAGGTATTATTATTCCCATTTTGTAGATAAAGAAACTGATACTGAGTGACATAAAAAGACTTGCTTTTGATCACAAACACTGTAAGGATGAAAGATGGGATTCCAAGTCTGGATCTAGATCTACCACGCATCACTGATTCTGCCTTCCCTTCACTCATCTCCACCCCATCTTTAATGGTAAATATCCATCAGATACCAGTGGGTATCAAACATCTACAGAAGTTCAAGTCCTGTGTTGTGATTTGAGTATTCCATACATATCTAATTCTCAGGGTTGTGGCCTTTTACAAGTTATTCCACCCTCATGGACTTCTGCTGCACTGGATCTGTGGTATGCTGGAATCAGGTCTAACTGGTTTGTCAAATCTTCAGTGCATTTACATCTCAGAAAACCCCAATCATTACAAATTATTGTTTTGTTGACTATCTAGACTTAAGAAAATGTTATTAATGCAGATTAAATTTAAAGGTACACACTCCCCTACTCTCACCCCAGACCACTTGTTAAACTTTTGCCAGCACACTCCTGTATTCCTCTATAAACACTGCTTAAATTCAGCAGGAGCGCAGCAGAAGGCTCAGGGAATGAAGATGCTACCAGACTGCAGGCCTGGAACTTCAGGCTGATAATAATAATTATGATGACAATGATGATATTAATAACTGGCACTTATGCAAGTATTTTGAAATTTTCAAAGTGCTTTATATTCATTATCTCATTTGAGTCTTGTGATACTCCAGGACTAGATGGGAATAAGTGGATAAAAGGCATTTATTAAACATTTCTGTTTCAGGTACTGTGCTAAGAGCTTTATAAATATTGTCTATTTGTTCTCTTAGGCCTCTTCTACCTCTAAAACTGAATTATCTATTATTCATAGATCCTTATTCTCACACAGTGGACTCTATCTTAGATTTTAGGTAGATTTCTTTCATAGTTTATAACTATGCTTATGAGCTGATTTGCATGGCAGGATTACAGAGTATATTTCCAAAGGTATTTCAGAAAGTATCTGGATAAATAGGTATTTTTCTGGAGAATGTCCAATCCCATACATTAACTTTTTAAGTTTTGCTCAATCATACTTGGAAAAGAGACTTAGAAATTTTAAAAAAATTTTCTTTTACTGTCCTAACACTTCCCCTCCATGTTTTAGACCAGATCTGACTGATACCATTCTGGTGCTTGAGGTTCACGATCAGAACAAAGTGGCATACTTCTAGGTCCTCTAACAGTAAAGAAAAAGAGGTTTATCTAGCCATAGTATGGAAAATGTACTCAGCAAGGACACAGTCTTGTTTGGGTAGACACAACCCCTCTTGTTCCCATACTGAAATGTGTCCAGTCAGCAAAGTACTTGAGGTATGGTGACCTGTGTGGTGGAGCCAAATTAAAGGACATTGATTCTTTGTGTCCTGCCTTTTTATTTTCTAGCTGACCAGGAAACTGTCTCAAACTTCAGCATAGTAGTATGCTAGCAAATATTTAACCCTAGGCTCTGGAGAGATGGTATGCTTGACACATCTTGAAGTTGAATTTGTGTTTTTAAAATTTTCTACCCATTCTTAAATCTGACAATCAGCAAAACAACCAATCAGGTACTGGTGTGTATCATTTGCTGATTTCCAAGGTGTATAAATCTCACATGAAAAATTTAACAATTGGCTCCTATGTGCCAATATTGCCACACCTCTACTTAACACCCTAGACCAATCTGATTTCAGAAATGACTTCCCCTGAATAGTGAGTATTACTCTTATATCCTAAATTTGGTTGTTAAGCCAGAGTAATTCTTTGAATAACTTGTAACACATATCCTGCTTATTGTTCTAAGTTCATGGTGAACAAAGTTTGATCTTTGCACAGTTTTTCTGGGTAGTTCCCCAAACAGTTCCTATTCATGTTCTCTCAACTCCTTTTTAGTCTTGAATTATGCAGCCCAACAATTTCCATCATTTTGTTCTACTTCAACTATGAGTAAATTTGCGGGACTATAACAGCAGGAATCCCTGTATTAAGGAACCTATTTACTATATAATATATAGAGGATCTATGTGAAATTCAGGGCAGGTATTGAACAGAAAATGCACTCTTGCAGTAACGTTTCTTTTTAAAAAACAACTTCTCTTCATAGGCTGTGAGCAAATTTCCTGTATTAAAATTATTAAACCATGGAATACTTCGTAAAGGAAGTTGTGAAAAATCTTTCATTTTAGTCATTTGAAATAAGACTAGAGAAAGCATTCAAATTATGCCAGAAAAAAAAATAATCCTACTCTGGAAACTGGATTTATTATGTGTCCTGAAATGCTAAAAAAGAATTCTATCAATAAAACATGGTTTGATGAAGGATTTGGTTGGAAACATTTTGTTCCTTTAAATAATATTTGTCTTTCTCAAAACATTTGTTGTAAATATTTCAAATAGTATCCTCCAACTCCCTACTTTTTCAACTGACCTCCAACAAAGCACCTTTAACTTGGACAGCAGGAAATACTGTACACTAAACACGTTACTTCGAGAATTTCAGAGGCTTCTCAGCTGGATTTCAGGATCCATTGTCAGACTTTAATCTCAGATGCCAATGTTTTCTTTTTTTTTTTTAATAACTAGAAAATTGGCAAATAAAATGCTCAGTAAATTATGTTTATTTCCATAACGAACCTCAAGAGAAATAGTTAGCTATAACTTAAAAAAAATACCAACAAGCTACCATTATCATGTATACATAAGGTTTACCTCTCACTCTATGGGCCCCTTTTCTACCTAGCTATAACAAGAAATGAGAGAAGAGGTTCCATTTCATTAGTGAGGTAATATGCTCCAGGCTGGAGTAAGAGGGCAGATAAGATTGGAGTTCCCTGCCAGAACAAGACAGTCAAGACCAAGAACATCATCTACCATTGGAACTTCGGTCTTCTCCTGAGTATTCCTGTATCCTCATTCTATTTCTCATGAGTCTCAGGTTCAGAGTTTCTTTCAAAGTTCTGCCTCTTGACCTAAAGACCAGCCTTATGAGACATGAATCAATTCCTGTGCTCACTCAAAGGGGAGAGGTAGTGGGAAATTAAACAGATGCAAACTAAATCTCCTAGAACTCCTGGGACAGACTGAAAACTGTGGATAAATAGCCAATCTGGAGTAGCTAGGTGGCTCAGTGGATGGAGTGCTGGACCTGGAGTCAGGAAGACTCATCTTTCTGAATTCGAATCAGACCTCAGATACTTGCTAGCTGTGTGACCCTGGGCAAGTCACTTAACCCTGTTTGCCTCAGTTTCCTCATCTGGAAAAAGAAATGGCAAACCACTTTAGTATCTCTGCCAAGAAAAAGCTAAATGGGGTCACAAAAAATTGGATACTACTGAACAAAGAACAGCCGATTTGTATTCATTTGTTTACTGATGCAACACTGAGTAAAAACATGTGGCAAGCCCACTCTCTTATGTCATGGTCATAGGGACAGGGGTCATTGAAGTATGGTAAGTTCCAGATAAAATCTAATCGGGTAAATACACAAATGCACACACCCCTTGAGAGTAAGCTCTGCCAGGAAGAGAGAGGACGAACAGAGGAACAAAAGATTGCTTATTTCCTGAGAGCCATAGATAACTCAGTACTTACCCTATTTCTCAGCAGCCAAGGTTAAGTCAAGGTGCCAACATAAGCATTGGACACCCCAGTACCCAGATCCTCAGAACTGATCCCAATTGGATGAGTGGCTGTCAATGGCACCTGGTGTTTAAATAAAGGCAAGTATTTATTACTAAGACCAAGTTTGTTACCAAGATTTTTTTTTTAGAAAAACCTAACTGGCCAGTGGGGCTTCAGCATAATAAGATTGATTACTGACATCAGGACGTTTTTCTACTTTTACAGCTAGGTCCTGATCAGTGCAACCACTGGATTCCTCTTAAGTTGTCTCATGAATTCAAATTCACACTATTTGAAATTATAATTATGCAAAATATTGCCATTGGTTCCAACACAATGGAAATGCACATGTAAATTTGAATTTACACAACCACTTTGGAAGATGCCGTATTTGTACTATACAGGACTTAGATGTATTCACATCTCATTGATTTCCATTTTTCTTTTTTTTTATTTCTTAAGCTCTTTCTATTAACCTCTCTTTTAATAAGATAAAAGATGAAACAAGGTCAATTCTCAAAGGAGCTTATGTTCAGTGGTACTACTTATGTCACTTGGGCAATTGAAAAATCCTAACTCTCCTTGTTCTCTCCCCATCCTTGCATTCCTATGATCTAACCTCATGCAAATGTCAAAATAAACATTCTAATGCACAGATTTTACCATGTCACTTCCCTGTACAAAAACTTTGAATGGTTCCCTATTGCCTATAGTGCAGGCTGTCCCAAAAATCTTATTGCAATTTTAAACTGCCAGAGCTATGAAATCTTAACATGAAATTAAGACTTTTGGGATGCCTCACATAGATGATAAACTCTTTAGGTATGTAAGGACTGCACAAATTGTTTTCATTCTACTTACCTTTCCAGATTGGTTTCATATTATTCCACTTCATCTAATCTAAATTTAAATGAAATTGCACTGCTAGGTACTCTCTAACGCAGTTCCAGCACCCTTCCATTTCTGAGCATTTGTGTAGGGTCTTGGTGATGTTGCTCATTATCTGAAACATACTTCCTGCAAATGTGTGTGTGGAAACCTTTCTCTTCCTTCAATGCCCAGTTCAATATCAGCTCCTTCAAGAAGTCATGCCAAAACACAAATGACAAAGTAATCCCCTCCCCATTTTCTTATCTAGACCTCTTTTTTGCTCCAGTAACACTCTAAGGTCTAACATAAATATTTGCAATTACCTTTGTCTTTCCTGCTTAGATTTTTACTCCTGGAGGATGAAAACTATCATTTTTTTAAACCTATATATCATCAGTGCCTAGCACTTGTCTTATACATAGTAAGTATTTAAAATAGTTTAGTGAATTGAAGGCTTATTTCCTTTAAGTGAGATTTTTTTTCCTTTTCTTCAAAAAAAAAATAGAAATCATGGAAGGAAAAGCAAAGTCTCTATTTTTATGTAGCCTAATCATCCATTGTGAACATAGATTTTGGAATAACCGTTTTCATGTCCTCTTACTTCACTATGAGCCATATTATTTTGTCTTCTTTATTTTCTCAGTAAGTTTACATTGCTTTCATAGTAGTGTAATCAAAGTTTTATAAAACTAGTTGCAAATATGTGAAAAGGTCTTGTTTCACAAAATAAGTGGGGTATGGTGCTGGTATAAGGCAACATCATAAATGTGGTGTAAATATAGGCCCTGCGTCCCCTTTAATTTCTAAAGTCATGGGATTTTATAGGTCAGTTTTATCATTATCTTGCAGGCTTACAGGACTTCACAGCACTTCCCCGACATCTTCAGTCATGTCAGCAGGTATGTATCCCCCTCTCTAAAGTCCCTCACATGTGTTGTCTTTCCCTGCTGGAATGTAAGCTATTTGAGGGCAGGGACTATTTTGCTAGGTTTGATTTATGTGTCCAGAGCTTAGAAAAGTGGCTGGTACACATTAAGTGCTTAATAAAAGCTCTCTCTCTCTCTATTTCTCTCTCTCTCTCTCTCTCTTTCTCCAACTCTCTCTGTCTCTCTTAACAGTTTTCATGGGTAGCTGCATCTGAAAGTCTTTATTACCCGGTGGATGACTTTCTGAACTTAGCCAGGCTGGTTTGAAGATTAGATACGTGCAATATAGGATATCCCAAAAGTCTCAGTACAATTTTTGGCTATTAAAAACTTAAGATTGCACTAAGACCTTGGGGACACCCTGTTTATTTCTGAGTCAAAAAGCCTTTCCAGCTTTGTAGGACTTGCCAGAGTTTGCCTTCCTCTCTCTTAGGCTTAAAGAATCCAGAGCCTTCTCTATGCCCCAATAATAAAGCTGAGTAGGACTTTAGTAGAGGTATCTAATAAAATGAAATTTAATAGGGATGAATGTGAAATCCTGCACTTATGTTTAAAATCTCAATTGCACAAAAGGTGACATAACAGTATCACATTTAAAAGCAGACAAATGTTTTAGGTAACTGCAAACCAATAATAGCCAACTTTGCAATGTGGTAGACAAAAGAAAAAATGAAACAATTGCAATTAGTAAAAATTGTTTTTAAAGGTGTGGAATATGTATGGGGGGGGTGCAGTGAGTGTAGACTAGGATTTTTACTCTGGTACATGGATAGATTTCAGATGGTCAATGAACTTAATTGGGAAAACTTACAAACACACACACACACACACACACATTACACACACTTTTTTTTTACTTTAACATAATTGGTTTTCTTTGCAATCCTATATTTTGCTTTATGCATTTAAATATATGAACCTGAGAAGGAATTCATAGGCTTCATTATACTGCTAAAGGGATCCATAACACAGAAAAGTTAATGACCTCTGCTTTAGATCTATGACATCAGTACAGGGAAGTCTTAGTATGGGAGTTCCCTCCACTGATGGTTACTGTGATCTTGTCCATAATTTATTGCACAATGCGAGCTAAATGCCTTGCCCATGGACACAGAGCTAGTATGTATCAGAGGCAAAATATGAACCATGTTTTCCTGACTCTAAGACTATACCATGTAGCCTCTCAAGCATAAGATCAGATTACACTAATAAAAGTAGTCTCCCAAATCAGGAAGGGAAGGGTCCTATTGCACTGATCCATTACCTTGTCTGGAGTATTGTATTCAGGGATGATTGCAACATTCACAATCTTGAGCACATGGAAAGGTGACCAAGATGACTGTCATAAAACGATCTATTCCAGAAACTGAATGTTTAGCCTGAAGAAGAGAAGATGCAGAAGGCAACATGATTATTATTTTTCAACTATCTGAAGGGTTAAAATGTGGACGGCAGATAAATTTATTCTACTTGGACCAAGAAGGAAGCATTAGGACAATGGATGAAATTTAAAGAGAGGCATAATAGGAGTTTCCTCACCTGAAGATCACTATACAAATGAAGCTAGAGTTCCTAACAACAATTATAACAACAAAAACACAATCTTTTTAGAGTCAGAAGACCTGATTCAAGGTCAGCTTCCAGTAGTTTATATTTATAAGACCCTTAAATTCTCTTAGCCTTAGTTTCCTCATCTGTGAAATGGGGATAATTGTAATACCTATTTCACCTGGTGGTTGGGAAGAAAGCAATTTGTAAGCAATGAGGCACAATATAAATATGAAAAAAGGGGAAAGGGCAGATTGTGGTTCAGCATAAGGACTACAGGAATTTTCTAGCAATTCTAAAACTAGAATGAGCTTTGTTTATTAGGTAGTAAATTTCCCATCACTGGAGAGGAAGGATGAATGACCTTGTATTGGTTGTAAAGGAAATTCTTGCCTTAGGTTCATGGACTGCAAGTCCCCTTCCAATTCTATGGTTTTGTGACTCTTTGACTTAACTGCAGGGAATGATTCATTTAATTTGTTTGTAGAACTTTATCAAGGCTGGATCTTGTTTTCTACTGATGGTCACCAGCTGGGAAGGAGAGTGGTGAACAGATGAATGCTAAGACCCTGTGAAATGCCCAGACTATTCTATGAATGTCATATGACCTCATAAATTACTTTAATTAAGTAATGACATATTTACATTTAAACCTTCAAATATGAAAGATAAAATGTTAAATTTTCAGTTATAGGAAACTTCAGTGTCCTTTTGAGAAGCATGATAAAAATCAAAATTTAACAAATACTGTAAGTATGCAGTTCATTCTGGGCTATGTGCCCCTTTTCCTTCTTTTCCTGTTTAGTTTTTAGCTTACTCTGTTACATAACCATTGCCTTTGCTTAAAGGTCAGCCAAGAGTAAAGTTATATCTTGCTGGAGGTGAGATGTAAACAGTGTCTGATCTTGCCCTGCCATTTTTCTTAAATCTTCTACAGAGCTGGGTTAGATTGTGCCAGTATTCATAAAAGAAGATTACATTTTAGAATCTGTATTGTATTATTCAATAAATATTTCAAGGTGTCTGCAAACATGGATTAATGGGTATTATATTTCAGGAAACAAGAAAGGTAGCAACCTGCAGAATTAAATAAAACACTCATGTTAGATGCTCATATAAACTGTAACTTAAAATATAAGTATAAACTTCCTTTTCCTTTTGTTTCATTTTCCTGTCTTTATAAACCAATAAAAAATAAAACTGAAAGAAACAAATTGGCTAGAGCCAACTCCCATAGGCCTAAATATGACCTTCATACTGCAAAGCAAAGAAATAACTCCAAACCCTTCATTTTAGCCAATAACATTATTAGTCAATAGCTGTAATCTCAGTGAAGTTAAAAGATCTGTATGAAAAATGAAATTTCTGGTAAATCATTAGGGTTTTATTTGTCAAACAGCATACATGCATGATGATGCATAGTGGGAGTATATTGGGGGTATGTAGTAAAGTGGACAGTGTTACTGGTTTTAGAGTCAGAGATGAGTTATGTTCAAATTCTGTCTAGATGGCTCAGTGGATAGAACACTGGGCCTGGAGTCAGGAAGACCTGAGTTCAAATCCAGTCTCAGGTATTTAGTAGCCATATGAGCCAGGGCAAGTCACTTAACTCTGACTGCCTCAATTCACTGGACAAGGGAATGGCAAACAACTCCAGTATCTTTGCCAAGAAAACCTGTTCCACCATGTCGCAGAGTCTGACACAACCAAACAATTGAACTACTGTAACCTATGAGATTGTGGACAAATTACAGCATCTCTGGGCTTCAGTTTACTTATCTATAAAATAAGGAAGTTGGGGTAGATGACCTCTATCTCCACTACTGCTAGAGCTATGATCCTACATATATGAAATGTCATATAGAAGGGAAAAAATCGGATTGGCCAGTTTTACTATTTAATTTACTATTTAGTTGGATGTTTATGTGGTACACAGACAAAATCAAGCAGATATTACTGGCATCAACTAGATTGTGAAATGTTAGTTTTGTTATATTTATGTAAGTACAATTACATGCAAAAAGTAATTTTCCATATATTCTAAGTAGAACAAAAGTGTATTTATAAGGTCATTAGTAAATTCAGGAACCATCTTGTCCAGGGTGGTGAACTTGCATCCTTCAGGCCACATGTGGCCCTCTGGGTCCTCAAGTGTGGTCCTTTGATTGAATATAAACTTCACAGAACAAATCCTTATTCCTTCTTTTTTAAAAAAATTTATTTATTTTCTTGTTTACAACATTCATTTCCACGAGATTTTGAGTTACAAATTTTCTCCCCATCTTTCCCCTACCCAACACCTCAAAACAGCCATCCCACTGTATAACCCCTCCCCAATCTGCTCTCTCCTAAGTCCTCCCCCTCGCCCCTCTGACTTTCTGGTAGGGCAGGATAGATCTCCCTACCCCAGTGCCTGTGTGTCTTAATTCCCAGTTGGATGTAGTTAATAACAATAATAATAATAATAATAATTATATATACATATATATTTTTAACATTTGATTATAGAACTTTAAATTCTAGATTCTTTCCCTTCCTCCCTTGTCACTCACCCCCACTGGAAGGACAAGCAATTAAATACAGGCTGTACATGTGTAATTACGCAGAACATCTCCACAGTGTGCATACTGTGAGAGACTGATTGTATGTTCCTCCTTCCTATCCTGCCTCCCCTTGTTCTATTCTCTACCCTGTCCCTTTACAGAAGTGTATACTTCCAGCAACCCTCCCCTCCATTTCACCCTCCCCTCTGTTGTCCCACCTCTCATCCCCATGTCCCCTACTCTCCTGTATGGCAAGATACCCAGCTTAGAGTAAGCAAAATTCAATGAGAGTAAGGTTGACCCTTTCCCTTTTGCCTTCCTGTTCTTCCCCTTCATTGTAACAATTATCCCTTGCCTCTTCTATATGAGATGATTAACCCCATTCTGTCTCTCCTTGTCTCCTCTCATTCTAATCCTCTTCCACCTCAGAATTTCACCTTTTAGAGTATCGTCCCTTACTATTCAATTGATCCTGTGTCCTCTATGTGCTCATATATACACATA
>CM053581.1:477168303-477208075 GCA_028627135.1 Pseudochirops cupreus
CTTTAGGTATATTCATATTCATTTAGGTATGTTCACTGTGTTGGGGATGGATTGTAGAATGCAAAGATTAGATGGAGATAGTCTAATTAGAAGGGTAGTGACCATGGGAGTAGAAACAGGGGTTCTAGGAAAAATCCCATTCATGTCCTCCTGCAAGTTTGGCACAGGAGGTCCATTCAACTTGCTGAGAATCTTGATATTTTATGGCTATCATTGGAGCATAAGGACTGTCCACTAGTCATTGCAGATGTATGAAAATCAAGCCTGTGTGGTCAAAGGAAGTAGGTTAGATAATTGCTGGATAACTACCTAAACATTTGGAGATGTGGAAGAAAAAACAACAAGATTCTGGTAAGAAAGACAATGGGCAGAACTGATAACTGATTAAATGTGGGAGGTGAGAAAGTGTAAAGAATTGAGGGAAGTTCATATTTCTTTGATGCTTTTGAATTTAAAAATGTTTTTCTAACAACAACCCTGTCAGGTAGATAGTGCAGGTGTTATTGTCAGCATTTTAAAGATAAGAGAAACTGAGGTGAAGTGATTAAAGTGAATTGTCTGAAGTCATTCACAGGAGCATGAATCTTGAACCATTTTACCAGCTTGTGAGAGTCAATTGTTAAAATTTCAGCATAAGCATTCAAACCTCAGAAATCAACAAATGCTACAAATTAGAACTTGATCTATTTTTTTGTTGATTTTCTAGACTTAAGAAAGCGGTAGAGAAAACAGCCACAATGGATAGAGCACTGGACCTGGAATCAGGAAGATCTGAGTTCAAATCCTGCCTTAGATATTTACTAGATATGGGACCCTGGGCAAGTCATTTAACCTCTTTGCCTTGGTTTCCTCATCTCCAAAACAGAAATAATAATACCCCCTACCCCTCAAGTTTGTTATGAGGATCAAATGAGATAATAATTGTAAGGCATTTAGCATGGTAACCGGCATAGAGTAAGTGGATATGATAAATATTAGCTATTGTTGCTATTATTGTTAGTGAAGATTAAACTTCAAAGTGTGATATGTACATGTTTTTCCAGAAAACTAGTTGCTAAACATTAACCTGCACTTTACTGAAAACAGATAGTTAGTGCCAAAGCTAATGTTCAAATCCAGATTAAGAATCAATTCTAAATCTTTTCATTGCTTTTTCTACTCTAAGATGCTGTTTGGCAAGGTGAAAAGGTTGGCTGTAGAGCCCATTTATTTTTTTTTAATTTATTTTTTGCGATTTGGAGAGCAATTTGGGTTAAGTGACTTGCCCAAGGTGACACTGCTAGTTTTTGTGTTAAGTGTCTGAGGTCAGATTTGAACTCAGGTCCTCCTGATTCCAGGGCTGGTGCTCTATTCACTGCACCACCTAGCCGCCCCTAGTAGAGACCATTTAAGAAGCTATTACAATTGTCCAGGAAATAAGATGCTTTGACAGGAGACAGATATGAGAGTTCTTGTAGAGGCAGAACCCATAAGATTTGACAACTGATTCCACATGGCTGAGTCAGTGAGAGAGTATGACCCCTGAGGTTGTGGAACTGTGTGACTAGAAGAATGATGGTAACCTTGACAGAGCAAGGAAGTTAGAGGAAGGGTGGCTGTATGGGAAAGATAATGAACAAAGTTTTGGACATAATGAATTTGAGAAGCCTAGACTTAATATTGTGCTAGAATGTAGGTGATACAAAAGAATTATGTAAAGGTAGACAATATGTAGCCTCTGTCCTTGAGATGCTTATATTCTAAATGAGTTTTATTTATTCTCAACCCAAATTTGGGTCATTTCTGTTGCATTTTTTTTTCACTATTCTTTTCAAGAATGATAATTCTATTTGCCAGAATTAATTAATTTACCAGACATTTACTAAGGGCCCTCTGTATATGGAGCACCATGGTAGGCATTACAGGAAGTGCAAAGTTTAGCTAAGCCTTCATGAAGTTTATAGTTAGTGAATTGGATGCTATCAGCAATGAGGAATGCTAGAAAGAGTAGTGGTTCTAGGTTCTAGGATTAGAGGATCCTGGTTCAAATTTTTTTTTTGCTTTTTTTTTTGGAGGGGAGAAGGCAGGGCAATTGGGGTTAAGTGACTTGGCCAAGGTCACATGGCTAGCTTTGTGTTAAGTGTCTGAAGCCGCATTTGAATTCAGGTCCTACTGACTCCAGGGCTGGCGCTCTATTCACCGCACCACCTAGCTGCCCCCCTGGTTCAAATTTTACTTCTGATATTTAGTGTGGCCATGTCACTTGACCTCTCATAGCCTCAGTTTCTTCAACTATAAAAGAAAAGGGTTAGACGGGATGGCCTCTAAGGTTCCTTCGAGGTCTAGATCTATTATTCTCATTTTGTTTTTGTTTTACTTTTTCTATTTGAACTAAAAATTATGTAAATCCAAGTAAACAGTATTTAGAAGCTCCAATATAAAATTTGTAACTCTGTGGCATAAGGGATAGAGAGCTTGCCTTAAAGTCAAGAAGGGCTGGGTTCATAATCCTGCTCTGATGCTTGAATCATGGGTAAATCATTTCTCAATACTCCTGATAACTCTCTAAGATTATAATAAATTACAAGGGAGTTATAGATCTAAATGTCTGTAAAGTGGGGGGAGTTTCAATGATAGGGGTTGAAATCACCAAAGAAATCATAGATCCAGACCAAAAAATATATATAGTATTTAACTTTCTACTGGAGTTAGATGCATTAGTTCTCTAAGATCATACAGCTAGTTAGGGATAAAGTTGAAATAAGAATTAGGGTCTCCCAACTTGCACTTAGTCCTGTGTTACTCCTGTCATACCATGACTGTATTGCCTTAGCCTTTAAAAAAAAGTTTTTCATCTTTACTATTCAATTTTATTATTGGCACGTGTATTATTGCTATGGCAATTCTAATAGAATCAGATATATGAAGTTTTGACTAAATGACACTCAATGAAATTGCACTTAGATACGGCAGTTTTAAAGGATTTCCAATGAACAGCTTATTAAAAATATTAGTACAGTAAATTAGTAGGACCCATATGGCTGCTGTAGCAGTAGTTGTTTCAGAAAGTGAAAGCACTAAAACATTCCTGACTTATTCCTTCATTTTATATTCAATTAAATGATTCCCTAGATTGTCAGTCTGTTACTGATACCCTAATGAAAGTAATCTGGTCACTGTGCTGACCTGGGTCCCAGGAAAAGGCAACTGAGAAGGCTTATCTCACTTTGGGTGTTGTGACAGCTTCATTTTACCCTCGGCACATTATTCTATTTACTTATGCAGTTATAAACATGTGACATTTGACATTCTGTATTAATCACATGAGTTTACTACTGAACAGTGTCTCTGAAGCAATAGTGTTTCAACTGGGAAATAACTTTAGAACATTGCACACAATTGGAGCCTTCTGACTCCAGCGACGTCTGAGCCACCATACTCATGTTAATAATGCCTCCTTGAATGCAGAAATCTGACTGTTTCCTCTTGTACTACATTGAAATTTCACTTCAGAGTAGCAATGAGACATAACAAGCTTTGTAGTTCAAGAGAATTATTTCATTTCCTTACTGCTTCAAGTCACTCAGACTTCGGCCTGTGGCCTTATAACACCACAGGGGTGTTCAAAATCATCCAGAAATGCATGTTCTTTCTTGTTTCCAGGTGCCCAGCAATGCTAGTTGTACACCACAGAATTCTAGCAGATTCCTCAGAAAGCTAAAGATTTGGGGTACTAGGAGATCTCATAGAGAGGTATTTTTCTGGGTATTTTTAAAACTAGAGAATCATACCAGTAGTTGCCAACTACTTGCTAACTATGAGAATCATTTATAAGTGAAACAGCAATAGTTTCAATTTCATTTCCAAATTAGTGAACTTGTTATTTAGCAAAAGGTTATCAGAACCTTCACATCTTTAAAAGGGCTTTTTAAAAGTTAGTGTAATGAAAAGAAACACCTCCAAAAGAAACATGATAGATAATCTCAACAGAATTCACTAATTCTAAATAGGTGTTGCTATTTTGAATGCTAAAAGGCAAGGCCTAGTTCAAAATAAAAAGTAGTTGACAATAATGTAGCACTAGGTCTATGCAAATGAATGTTTACCACTAATTGTATTTGGAGAAATTTGAAGAAGAGTCCTTAACAAATGGCAAAACTTTAAGTAAGGAATTTAAATGAACAGTATCTGAGTATCACAACTACATTTTATAAAGATTTTACTATGCATTCAATATGATGAACTCATAATATGCAAATCTATTCTCCAGTTAATACACATTCATTTTATACGTGGATAATGGCTCCAAAGGAGCTCTTATAAATATGCTCTGAATACATATTAAGAATGATCTGTACTGTGCAACTGGATTCATTGTATATTAGGAGTCCAAAAATACAGAATGTATTAGTTGGCTAAAAGTCATTCACAAAATGTATCAAAGTAACAAAAAAAAACCCAAATCACTTTTGTGTAACTTCCAAAACACATATGAAGTAAGAGACAAAAAAATCAGAGTAAACATCTATGAGTCCATTAATGGACTAGCTGAATATGTAGTGAAGGATGTTTTGTTCTAGTACATTATTTATTTCATGGATGTGAGATAATTTAGATATGTGCTACTTTGATGATATGAAATATTAGAAAGATAATTGCATTTGGAACGTATTAGTCTAAATAAAGAATAAGGGGATACATGTTTATATTTTTGTCCACTCTTAAAACCTTAGCTATCTTAGATCGTATGCGCTAATGCTAGTGCCAAAGAGCCTCAGAGAGACATTGTTATGTTACATAACTATATATTTGTCCTGTGTTAAAGTTCAGGAGGGACAGCTAGGTGGCACAGTGGAAAAAGTACTGGGCTTGGAATAAAGAAGACCCATCTTCATGGGTTCAAATCTGGCCTCAGATATTTACTAACTATGTGACCCTGAGCAAGTCACTTAACCCTTTTGCCCCAGTTCCCCACCTATAAAATGAACTGGAGAAGGAAATGGCAAACCAGTCCAGTTTCTTTGCCAAGAAAACCCTAAAATAGGTCACAAAGAGTCAGATACAACTGAAAATGACTGAATAAGCACACAAAAGCCTCAGGTTATAGCTATAGAGCACTTTCTGTACTACTTATAGTCTTAGAGAAGTATCTAGAGTCCTGAGGGTGAAATGAATTGCCTGGCATTATAGAATTAGTATATTCTATAGGCCAGACTTGAAACCAGTTTGCCTTGATTCTGAGGCTGGCTCTCGAACCAGTATAGAGGCTCTATACTGCCTTTAAAACTATAGATATTGATAGAAAAATTATAGCTTTTGCATCAGGATAAGATAATCTCAACCTCTAAGAACCCATAGTTTATCAATATGTCAAAATCTTGATGGGTATGCAAATTTGTTGTTGCTTAGCTGTTTCCAATGCTTCATGACCCCTTTTTGGGTTTTCCTGATACTGGAATGGTTTGCCATTTCCTTCTCCAGCTCATTTTACAGGTGGGGGAACTGAGGCAAGCAAAGTTAAGTGACTTGCCCAGGATCACACAGCTAGTACATGTCTGAGGGCAGATTTGAACTCATGAAAATGGGTCTTCCTGACTTCACTCCTGGTGCTCTATTTAATGTGCCACCTAGTTACCCCTAAAGACCCATTTTAAAAATATTATTTTCCACTGATGTATAATTTCAGGTCATAGATCACTATAGTGTCTAAAGAGGGAAGACAGTTGAGGATTGCTTCAAAGGGTAAGGAAGAAGCCTTTGGTGGATATGAGCAATTAGCAACACATTAAAAACAAAGGAAGTGTTATAAAAGATGGTATCAATAAAATGTATGACCAAAAAAGAAGATGGGTTGGGTAAATGGTTAAAAAAAAAGATAATCAGTGAATAGCCTGTGTGTATCCTTGAGCTTTTGGAGAACTTGAGGAAACATCCTGTCATATTTGATAGGCCTCTGTTGATAAACTTATGACCATGGAGAAGAGTCACATAGAATGGGAAAGTATGAATAACTTGTGATCTTGTGGATTATTGTATGAAATATCTATCTTATCCATTTGAGTTTCTGAGTCCTGTTAGTGGGAAAAGCTCTCCAGACATAAAGAAATGTGTGTTTGTAAATGAAAATTTATGGAATCTTAGAGCTTTAGGTAATCTTGTCCAACCTGTTCATTTTCTAGATGATGAAACAGAAAGCCAGATGGGATATGACTCACCCAAGATTGCACAGAAATTCAGTAGCAGATCAGGAAGGAGAACCTAGATTTTCTGAATGTCCAGTGATTTTCTCCCCAGTATAGCCCTCCATGTTACTTTTAGAATTTGGGAATATCTTTTACATGGTGAATACAGCTATACTTATGGGCTTGATTGGAGGTAAATATAAAAATTGTTTATATGTTTATACTTATTTATATGTTTATATGTACATGTTTATATGTACTTATACATGCATATGTTTCTGAGTATATATATGTATGTATGTATGTAGATGAACTAGGAAATCAAGTCCATAAATATAGTTGCAGTCACCTTAGAAAAGAAATCAAGCTCATAAATAGATTATTAATTAAAAACTTAATGAAATTATAGCATTATTTGCTACCTCTAGAGCTGTCATAAGAATAAATGAGATAATATTTGTAAAGTTCTTTGTAAACCCAAGGCAACTATATGGTATAATGAATAAGAGCGTCAGATTTGGGATCAGGAAAATATGAGTTCAATTTCTGCCTCAGACACTAACTGCGTGATCCTTTAAGTATTTCTGAGGTTCAATTTTTTCATCTGGATAGTAATAGCACCTACCTCCCAGGATTGTTGTGAAGATTATATGAGATAATAATTGTAAAGCACTTAGTACAGTACCTAAAACATAGTAATCACTATGCTGCTATTGTCACATGTGTATAGTGCTTTGCAAACCTTATAGCACTATAAAAACGCTAGCTGTTACTATTATGACAATAGTAATGATTGGGCACAGATTAAGTACAGCTCCAGAAGACAAAGAGAATGCATACTCACTGAGAAAAGGAATCTATAAACTTTAAGAAAAATATCAAATGAGGATTAAAGACAAACAAATGTTGTTCATCCAGTGTGCTAAATCAGGAGCTATCACCCTACAGAGTTAACTAGGTAAGTGAACAATATAATTCAGGCCAGGAGAAATAGGAACCTCAGCAACTGCCTCACAAGTATTTAGTTAAGGTAGAATTAGCTACATAGTACTAACTCAATCTAGAAGATTTAGGACATCTGGTTGCTATTTTTGTTGTTTGGTTTTTTCAGTTGTGTCTGACTCTTCCCATTTTGGAGTTTTCTTGGCAAAGATCCTGGAGTGGTTTTTGCCATTTTCTTCTACAGCTCATTTTACAAATGAAGAAACTGAGGCAGACAAGATTAAGTGACCTGCCCAGGGTCACACAGCTAGTAAGTATTTGAGGCCAGATTTGAAGTCAGGAAGATCAGTCTTCTGGATTCCCTATTACCCTTATACCACCTAGCTGCCCCAGGACATCTTGTACAAGGTATAAGGACCTTTCTCACCCCCGCCACTAAAATGACTGGGTAATGGTTCTAATCTTCTATCCTTTTACCTATGTAGTTTAAATACAAATTTCCTTCTCAAAAACCTTGTAGCAGACCTGACTGTTAAAAAAATTTCTTCATGAAATATTGTGTTATTTGTCAAACTAATAAAAGATGTGCCTAGGTTTACCAGAATTCAGTGTAATAAAAAGGAACGTCTATCCAGTGGGGGGAAAATGTAGACAGAAGTGAGCTGTTCCTGGTACTGGGATCGACTAAAAAAATTGGGAATATTAGAGACATGTTCATTTTCTCACTTCCAAGTTCCATGTTCAAATAAAGAACAATTTAATTTACCTATTGAATACATAAAAAAAACTAGGAAAAGAAAATATTATAGTACAATTCCATTTTCTGTATTATAAAAAAATCAGACTCCATCTTAGAATACTAACAGATACACACAGCTCCTTCATACTTATCTTGATTCTCTGCAGGTTGGAAGCTAGGTTGTCATAAACCTATAGAGGGAAATTTGAAGGTTTATGGGAGTAGAGGAATTCATTTCCTAGCCCCACAGGCACTGAAGAGTAGGTCAGATTATAGCAGGGATAATCAGGCATTTGCCCCTTGGCCTGCATAAAAATACTGTGTTTATTGGATTTTGATAAGTAAAGGGATAGCCGAGATCTGTAGATCCTGGAAGGTGTGTCTGGTGGGCTGGTACTATGGGGATTTGCCAAGGTTGAAATTTTGCTAACTTTCCATTTTATTCACTTCTACAGCCGGAATGGATGTTATTGTACCCTGTGGAGCTAGAAAGAGGATAGAGGACTAAATGACACTTGTGAACCTCACAGGGTGTTGGAGTTGCAAGGTGTAAAGTACTATTTTATGGAAAATCGCATTTCCTAGCATTCAGTGGAGTTGGGTTCTTTTGTTTAATAATATTGGGGAATTAACATGATAGTGTGGAGAAAGTATTACATAATTTGTAAGAATATAGAGTTGGTAGTTGTATGCATGTAATATAAATATTGACTGACAGTGGAACAAAGTAATCCCCTAAGGTTATAAAAGTTATTAAATTTGCATTACAATTTGTAAAGTTGAATACTAAAGGGAATATGGTCTAAATAAGTTAATTATTTTAACTCAACTCACTTAGTTGACTGGCATGTTTGCAGAAATATGAATTACAAGTCAAATTTTTTGCGTGCGTTGTAACACAGTAGTTTGCATGATTTAGTATATGATCTAATCCATTTTAAAATTGATTGTCTTTTCAAGTTATTATCTCCTGCCTAGAAATTTCCATGAGAAAACAGCCAAAGCCACCAAAAAAGAACTAATAATAAGCTTTTTAGAAAGTTTCTTTTTTCTCTTATTTATTCACTATACCCCTGAAATGATAAATATCCACATACATATGTCAAGGGAAAGTCAAATAGTTCGGATTTATTTTTAACCTCTACTATGGAATCAATAATGTCTTTTATCTAGTGTTTTGAAATTTCTATCCAATCTACTTTGAGCCTCTACTGAATACAATAAACCATAGGCAGGCAGAAAGGAAAACACTTCTGCGGAAATTCTAATTAATTAAACTTCATTATCATCCACAAATATGAAAGTAAGATTCATATAAGTAGGTAGGCTATCACTGTTGAGGAGTTTTTGCCAACTACAAGAATGGCGTAAAGTCACCGGGGATTTAGGAATGAATTTTCTTCATTTCATCTCATTTGGAGTGTGCAGTTTTTTTTATGTATCTATTGCCTGGGGCCGAAGTGCACCAGGGAGACATATGGAAAAAAGGGAGAGCCATTAAAACCTCCTAACCACACTTCAAAGTGCCAATTGTTTTTCTAGGATATTTCAGCTTTCTCCTGGGTTAAGAGTTGGGATTCTCTGATTAATCCAGTATCCCTACCTCATCCCCTTAAGCCCCACCCATTTTCTTTTATGAATGGGGGGAGGAGGCCGTGGTTCCTTGATTTAGAAACTACTGACTCTTGGGAAGGCATGGCTTCCACAGAAGTGAAATGAGAGAGTGATCGATGTCCCTTATGCTGAAATAAAAATCTGAATCTATAATTTGGGATGTTTCACAATGCTCAGTAGCCTCTTTCGTGAGATGGTTATGCTCACTTTGGGAATAGCACTCAATTAAAAAAAACACTATTTTGAAAAATGGATTCTGGGAAAATTCCAGACCTTCAGCTTGAGATTGCTTTTTCTAAAGGGTCTACTTGGTCAAAAGATGCTGTTAAGTTTTTGCTTTTTTATTTTTCTTAGAAGCTTCAATAATCACTATTATAGCTAGACATTTTGTAAAAACAAGAGTCTGGTGGAAATAATAAAACTCAAATGAAAAACACATATGTAGTTCCAGAAATAGCAAACTCTTATTGCTGTTTTGTGTCTGTAAAGATTTGATTCTATGTCATCTAACTTTAGACTAAGGCAAAAATTTGGGTAAGAAATTCATTCAGTAATGGCTCACATTTCTATAACTCTTGGTAGATATGAAATATTTTGTATTTAATTTGATGCACACTGCAACATATAGAAGGTATAGTATAAATAATAATAGATGAGAAATTTGGCAGTTGAGAAATCTGAGATTAAAAGAAATTGTGACTTTCCCAAAATGACATAGATAATACGTATGGGGAAGCTGGGATTTGAGTTCATGTCTTCTGATTCTAAGGAGTCTGATGTTGCTGTCAATGAATCAGCTGATTTTGTAAATCTTAGGTTAAAAAGGGTAGTCTATGAATTTTAAACAAATCAAAGGCTCCTGTAACATAAGAACAATATTCTTCTAGTTTGGCATAGATAAGTTTAGAGATGGCAGTTGTGAGTGAATAGATTGCCTGGTTCCATCCAACGTGTTGTACTTTGGAAGCCTATTTCTGGCCACAAGTGATTCAGGGGTTGGTACTGTGTCAATGATAAAAAACAAAAACATCTAATGGATTCAAAAAAGTATTGATGACTCAAGAGGTGCTAAGCTAGAACTGAATATAAATAGGAAAAATATGACCTGCCCATCTCTCACTTTGTTCTTTGGAGTCTTTGAGTCAGGAAGACTGCTTTGAGTTGTAGGGATGGATGGCTATCCCATCTCCCATCTGGCTACTATGTGTTTGTGAACACATAACACTTCTGATTTTTCTTTGTATTGGCTATTTCCTGATTTGAAGTAAATAAGTATTACAAGATAGGAGTACTCACATAACCATATGAATTTCAGATCTACTGAGGTCATCTCAAAAGTCCTAATGGTGACCAGAGTCAGTAAGTAGCAGAATGTACGTGACCTGCTACTACAGTCACTATTTAATGCAGAAGTCACAAAAGGACCCAGAAGTAACCCTGAGATGGATATACCTAGGCAGTGACCTTGTAGGCATTGCAAGGTCTGGAGAAATTCCAAGGTGGCAGCTGAGCAGCCTAGTATAAGACATAAATTAAACAATTAATGTTATAGTTTATTCAATATATTCAATCTTAAACATGGTAATTTCCCCCTTCTGGATAGATAGTTTATACTGGAGTAAATTAACTAGGGACAGGACCCAGATCTGTGATTAAGTTTTTTTTTTCCATGAACAAAAAACAATTCTCATCTTTCCTTTCCACCCCCAGCACCCCTTCTCCCCTCCACTAGTGGGGGAAACAAAGGAAAGAAAACCTTCAAAACAAACATGCATAGTTAAGGAAAACAAATTCCTGCATTGGCCACATTAAAAACATATCTGTACCCTACATGCTGAGTTCATCATGTGTCTCTGGAATGATGGTTAGTCACTAGATTTCTCAGAGTTCTTAAGTCTTTCAAAGCTGTTTATTTTCATAGTGCTGTTGTTACTGTGTAAAAAAACACAGTACTGTGTACTGTGTTGTTACTGTGTTCTCCTTGTTTTATGCCACTTTGCATCAGTTCATACGAGTCTTCCCAGGTTTCATGGGAACTTGTTGTTTGGTTGTGACTGATTCTTCGTGACCTCATGGACTCTATCTTCCACTATCTCTCAAGTCTGTCCAAGTTCATATGCTCTTTGTTTCTTTGTTGCTATCTATCCATATCATCCTCTGCTGTTCCCTTTTCCTTTTGCCTTTAATCTTTCCCAACATCAGGGTATTTACCAACAAGTCCCATCATTTCTTTATGTAGACAAAGTATTTAAGATTCAGTATTTGACCTTCCAGTGACTAACCTGAATTAATTTCTTTAAGTATTGACTGATTTGACCTCCTGGCTATCCAAAGGACTCTCAAAAATTTTCTCCAGCACCATAATTTGAAAATGTCTGTTCTCCAGCTCTCAACTTTCCTTATAGTCCAACTCTCATAGTCATATCCTGCTACTGGAAAAAACTTTGACTATATGGACTTTTGTCAGCAAGGTGGTGTCTCAGATTTTTAGTAGCTTTCCTTGCAAGGAGCAAGTGCCTTTTCATTTCACAGCTGTGGTCATTGTCTGCAGTGATCTTTGAGCCTGATATAAAATCTGATTGTGCTTACATTTCTTCTCCCTCTATCTGCCAGGAAGCGATGGGACCCATTGCCAAGATCATAATTTTTTGGTTTTTTTAAGTTAAACTTCAAGCCAGCTTTTACATTCTCCTCTTTCACCCTTATCAAGAGGTTTCTTAATTCCTCTTAATTTTCTGCCATCAAAATGGTATCATCAACATATCTGAGATTATTGATATTTCTCCCAGCAACCCTACTTCTGGCTTTTGATTCATCCAGCCTGACATTTTGCATGATGTAATCTCCACATAAGTTAAATAAAGCAAGGATATAAAACTTCATACTCCTTTTCCAATCTTTTTTTTTCTTTTTGGAGGTGGGAAGGCAGGGCAATTGGGGTTAAGTGACTTGCCCAAGGTTACATGGTTAGTATTAAGTGTCTGAGGACAGATTTGAACTCAGGTCCTCCTGACTCCAGGGCTGGTGCTATCTTTACTCACTATGCCACCTAGCCACCCCTCCTTTTCCAATCTTTAACCCATCAGTCATTCCATGTTCACTTCTGTTATTTCTTCGTCCACATATAGGTTCCTCAGGAGACAAGCAAGATGATCTGGTACTCCCATCTTTTTGAGGACTTGCCATATTTTGTTGTGATTCACAGTCACTGCAACTGTCCCTTTATTTCTTAGGTAATAATAGTATGCCATTGAATGCAAATACCATAATTTATTCAGTCATTCTCAAATGATGGACACCCTCCTAGTTTCCATTTCTTTGCTACTATAAAAATAGCTATAATAAATGTTTGTACTTATGAGTTCTTTTTTTCTTTCTTTGAGTTATAGGCCTAGCAGTGGTATCATGGACATGTGATTTCATTGACATAGAAAACTCCCTATATCATCGCAAGTTATTACCTTTACTAAAATTTATAATCTTAGAAAATTTCCTAATGTACTAAGATGGTTAGTGTCTTAACTAAGGTCACACAGTCAGTTTGTGTTGGAGGTTAGATAACTGAACCTAGGTCTTCCTGACTTTGAGGTCATCTCTCTATCCTCTATATCACAGTGTTTCTTACTAAAGCAAATTTTCTCTTTTATTTATTTTTGACTCAGAAAATACATCATTGGTGGGATGCCATGTCTTGGCCTTATATGTTGATAGGGTAGGTGACCACCTATTTGGAGTGACACTCAAAAGATGAAAAAAAAGATCCCTTCAAAATATTTTCTTTAAATTAGGAAGGAATTGCCATAAATGCTCCACTTCATTTTATCACATTTACTGGTATTTTGTCAGTTATAAGATTAATTGAGATATTGATCAGTTCTTTTTTAAAAGACAAATACTCCTGAGAAAGTTAAGAAAGGTGTTATAGCCATATCTTTCTGTGAATTAGTTTAATCAGATGCTTTCTATCAACCACTTGGACAAATCAGGGCACTAAGGCCATTGTCCAAGCTTTGGGTAATCAGAAAGAAATCTGAAGGCTTGGATGCCTGGGAAACAGGGACGTCAGGAGGTGGGAACGGGAAGAATAAAGGGGGAAATGATAAAGGGGAGTTAGAAGGGTGCCAAAGGCAAACTTTACCTACTTTAAGATTTTGCCCAGGGCCAGCCTAGTATGTGTTATATGTTAACTATAGCCGCAGTTATGTTGAATTTCTGACATGGCTTTTATTCCCTAATGCAAAATTTGGAGAAAAATGGAGATGAGTTAAAAATATTATGGTGAAAAAAAAATCAGACTAAAATGAGCTTCTGTGTAACTTATCTGTCAAAAAGAGCTGAGGGTTCATGCTCAGTGAGAATTATCTTCTTTATTAATTGTTTTGACTATGTCATTTCCTGACTCAAAACTCTGTAATGATTCCCAATTGACTCTTTAGCAAATCTACATTTTGAACCATCTGTTTCAAGGCCTTCTACTAATTGGCCCTCCTTACCACCTAACCTCTTAGCATACCTACATTTACCCTCTTTGTCTTCACCAAGCAAACCTGCTCATTGCCAAATGCCTATAGCATCCTTGCTTCCATTTCTGATATTTCACTTGGCATTCATTTTTGTAATGCCATCTGTGTTATGGGAATCTGAAGATCTTCCCTGCCCCTAGGTCCTTTGACAGGCTTAAGTAACTCTGAGAACCTTCCCTGATTTGAAAATATACTCTGTACCCTAAGAGGCTGAATGTGGTCACATGCAGCCTGTGGTGGGAGGCTTGTTCTTCAGGAATGCCCACACCTTATTGCTTTGTGATTGGGCAGTTGATCAAGAGGGTTGTGACATTCTCTGATCCAGGAGAAGGCTATGTATACCTTGATGTGAGTTTTTGCTTTGGGGCTCACTTTGGAAAGAGTTGTGTGATTTGGCCAGACTAGACTCTGGGCAGCCATTGAGCCCCCCGGCTTTGAAAACCCAGATGTTGGTGCTTCCCTCTCTGGTAACTGACTAGGTACGGATGTAATGGTCAGATGTTTAGAAGCCCGTCTGCTGATCTGTTTCTTTGTCTGCGCCTTGTATTCTGTTGGTATTCTCTGAAGTTCAGGGTACTTACTTTTTCCCCTGAACTAGGTAAATGATATGTGTTTGATTAAAGTGAGACTGTTAACCCATTTTGACTTGCTTTCCTTTAAAAAAGCAGATCTAAGAACGTGTGCTAGCAGCCATCCTGGGTATGCTAGGGTGCTTGCTGATACAATCTGTTCTGCCATGCTACATACTACCCCTCTTTCTAAGTACTATCAAGAAAGAACAAAGTGACCCCAAGAGGAAGAGCTATTTGACGAGCCTTGGATGAACCTTGAACGAGCTGAAACGGGACATGCCTATTGGAGGCTAATTAATGTATTAAGTTGAATCAAGGTAATTTAAATAAGCATTAATGTGCCCTAAGTGCCTCTGGTTAACCAAACACTAGAGTGGCCAGTTAGAGGTCATATACAATAAGAGGCAGTATGGATAGTGGTTAGGGAACTGACTTCATTGTCAGGAGGTGCTAGGTTCAAGTTCTATTTGTGACATAGTGACTGTGACATCCTGGACAAGTCACTGAAGCTTTTGGTGTTTCTAGGAAACTCTCTAAAGCTAAAAAGTATAGAGAAGTTGTTGATGTGAAGTTGTAGATGAAGCTTCCTGCTCTGTGCCTCCCACACACATACAGTCTAAAGAGTAGACCACAACAATAACAACAACAATAGCATAGAGCACTGGGCCACTCAAAAAGACATGAGTTCAAATCTAGCCTCAAACAAATCATGTAACTAGACAAGTTACCACCTTTGTCTACTTCAGTTTCCTTAGCTATAAAATAGGTACAATGATGATATCTCCTTCACAAAGTTGTTGTGAGGATCAAATGAAGTAAAATTTGTAAAGCATTTAGTACAGTAGTATTTTTTAAAACACTAATAATAACATTGAATTTTTCTTTTTTTGCTTTTTGGAGGGGGGAAAGCAGAACAATTGGGGTTGACTGACTTGCCCAAGGTCACATGGCTAGCAAGTGCTAAGTGTCTGAGGCTGAATTTGAACTCAGGTCCTCCTGACTCCAGGGCCAGTGCTCTATTCACTGCATCACCTAGCTGCCCCATAACATTGACTTTTAAAGCCAATCATAACAGTGATATGTTTGATACAGATTTCAGTAAACTAAGAGACTTGACTATCCATCAGTTCTCCTGGGTTCTTCTAGGCTTTACTCTGCTCTTGACTAGCTGTGTGGCTGGACTCCAACGATACCATGTAGCCGAGTAAATTAATGCTATAGGCTAGTATATGGCCTTTTGGAAGGAAGGAAGGAAGGAAAGAAGGAAGGAAGGAGAAAGGAAGGAAAGAAGAAAAAAGAAGGAAGGAAGGAAAGAAGAAAAGAAAAAAGGAAAGAAAAGAGGCAGGAAGCAAGGAAAGGAGGAAGGAAAGAAAGAGAGAAGGAAGCAAGGAAAGGAGAAAAGAAGGAAGGAAGGAAGGAAGAAAGGAAAGAAGGTAGGAAGGAAGGGAAGAAAGAAAGGAGGAAGAAAGGAAAGGAGGAAGGGAGCAAGGAAAGGAGGAAGGAAAGAAAGAGAGAAGGAAGCAAGGAAAAGAGAAAGGAAGGAAGGAAGAAAGGAAGGAAAGAAGAAAGGAAAGAAGGCAGGAAGGAAGGAAAAGAAGGAAGGGAGGAAAGAAAGGAGGAAGAAAGGAAAGGAGGAAGGGAGCAAGGAAAGAAAGAAGGAAGAAAGAAAGGAAGGAAGAAGGAAGATAACATGCATTTACTAACTGTCCAAGCACTGTACCAAGTGCTTTACAAATTTTACTTCATTTGATCCTCACAACAACCTTGGGAGGGATATTGTTATTATCCCTAATTTATAGCTAAGGAAACTGAAGCAGACAAAAGTTGTTACTTGTCCAGAGTCACAGGGCTTGTTTGAGGCTAGATTTGAACTCAGGTCTTTCTGAGTTGCCCAGTGCTCTATGTTGTACCAGACGGAGACTTTGTGAGACAAGTGCCTATTCTTCAATGCTTTGTGCTGCTTTGCTGAGTCTCTTTGCCTTGGTCACTGCTCCAATGTCATTATCACGACTCCTCCATAGTCCTCTGTATTCATCAACACTGGTGAGGTCTCTGGTTTGTACCATCTGGCTCTGAGGTTTAAGGAAGTGAAAGACAGCTCATGCTCATAGGGAAATAACCTAGTTATAGTTTATTGATATCAAAACAGAGGAATACAAAACCAGAAAGTACCGAAGACATGAGCCAGCTTGTGATTATTTTACCCCTGATTTTGGTACTTATCAGTTAGTACAATTCTTTCGATGCTCAACGGATACATCAGGCACTCTGGTCATTTTTGGTCTGTGTGTCCTTACCCCTCTTTCCTCTGGGGGAAAGGACAGATCTGGCAATGTCCTGGAGAGCTTTCAAGGCCTTGTAGGAATCAGATGATCTACTCCAGGCAGCACAGTGAACCATCCAGATTCTTTACTGAACTTTCAGGGTTTCTGGCTGAATGAAAACTGTTTCTGGAACCCTACCTCTAAGAACTCCCTCTAGTCCAAAGTCACCTTGATCATATGTCCTCTGATGGGACAAGCTCCTCACTGGCCTACCACCTCTCATGTTGGGAGCAGTTAGATGACACAGAAAATAGAATGCGACTTGCAGTCAGTCAGACCTGAGTTCAAATCTAGCATCAGATACTTACGAGCTGTATAACCCCGGGAAAGTCACTTAATCTCTTTTATTCTCAGTTTCCTTGTCTATAAAATAATAGCATCCACCTCCCAGAGTATTGTGAAGATTAAATGAGATAATATTTGTAAAGTGATTAGCACAATGTCTGGCACATGGTACGCACTACATAAACATTAGCTATTATTAATGTAGGAACCTGCCCCCTTTTTGGATTTCAGGCCAATTCAACTTAACAAACATTTATTAAATGACTACTATGTGCAGAGTACCATGGACTCAAAAATGAAAAAAAACCAAACAATTCAATCCTTACCATCAAAGAACTTATATTTTACTAAGGGAAAATATAGTATATAAGCAAATAACTATAATACAGATGGAATATAAGAGTACTCAGGTACAGCATTCTGGGAGAATTGGAGAAGAATGGGAGGATAAGAGAGGGCTTCATCTTGAAGGTGAAACCTGGTCTAAGCATGGAAGAAAGAGGATTTCAAGCAGCAGAGAGAAGGAGGGAGTTTATTCCAAGCAGGAGAATATATAGCCTATATAGGGACAGAGGATGACAGAATGAATTGGGGAACAGATTGTAGTTCAGTTTGGTTGGAATATAAAATGTGAAGGAGACTAAAGTGAAAAAAGACCAAAAAGGAAATCGAAACAACCTCTGTTTTGCCCTTTAAAGGCAACGGGGAGCCATTGAAATATTTTAAGTGGAGAATTGACATAGATGGTCAAACCTACGAATTAGGAAAATTATTTCAATAATTATGTAAAGGATGAAACCAGTGAAAAAGTACAGAAATAAGTACTGGGGATAAAAAAAATAAGAAAGTCTCCAGCTCTCAAGAAGCTCACATTCAAATAGGGAAAGACAACACATATAGGAAGTTTCAGTTGCCAATCAGATGGAAAGGTTCAGTGGTCCCAGCAACAAAGTATATACCATCTCTGTAACAAAACTATAATATTTAGTTATTTGATAGTGCCAAGAATCTTGGTGACAAGCACTTTCTTTTCTGGGTCTTTAGCTGGCATTGCTGAGAAGACAGGATGCAAAAAATGTTGCCAAGTTTCTCTCCACAAGGGTAGCTTCCTTTGATGACAGTTGAGAGAGGGTGGGGCTGGCTGAGAAGCAGGGCCAGTGGTATTGAGGCATTTCTATTCTCAGGAGTCGGGCTTACTTGCCCATCACTGGCAGCCAGTTAGTGGTTGGTGTTGGTGCAGTTTGAGTGTTTGTCCCCTTCTCCACTAGATTGCCCCTCCCAGGGATAACTGTGAGAGTCAGATTGGAAGCTGTGCATGTAGTCTGGAGAAAGTGCAATTCCTGGGGCTCCTAAGCTCTTGAGTCTGAGGGGAAGTGGTGGTTTGAGGTGGTAGCAGTGGTTTGACTCAGCTGGCACCCTAGTTTTACAGAAAAAATGAGAACCTATAAAAGAGAAGGTTAGTTAGGATTATGTTCCAGGAGGCAGGGTAAGAGATAATGAGGATCTGAACTAGACTTTGGACATATAAAATGGAAAGGAGGGGAAGGAGGGATTTATGACATAGTGTGGAGTCAGTGACTGATCAAATGTGGGCATTCAAGGGAATGATAAGAGTCAAAGATTACCCTAAGTTTCAAACCTGAATGGTTGGAAGGATAAAGCTGGCATCAACCAGGAACAGAGAATAGGGAGGAAAGGTTTAGAGGAAGGAATAATGAAATTCAGTTTTGTACATGTTGAATTTGAGGTGTCAGTGAGATATTCAGAAGAAGTCCAGAAGGCAACTAGAAAGACAGAACTGGGAATCAAGAGAGAGATTGCGGTTGGATATAGAATTCAGAGTTATTTGGATAGAAATTATAATTGAACACATGGGAGTAGATAAAATCACCAAGGGAGGTAATATGGAAAGGTTCTTTCAGAAACCATGAGAATGAATAGGAGGGAGAAAGAGAAGTAAGGTTATGCTACATTCTACTCACCAGGATCATGAAAAAATGGATGATGAATTTGAGAAACATGAAAAAGGGACTCAGAAGCATAACCCAGTGGCAATGAGAGATTTCCATTCACCAGATGACTCTTGGGACTCTTTGTTAAGAGTAAAGAAAAAACGGATAAATTTTTGCATTAGTTTAATAAAAATTTCATTCTTCAAAAGGTGAGGAAGTATTTCAAAAGTGGGAAACTCCACCTTCAAAGATATAGAGAACTTCTATCCTGGATCTGATTTTGCCGAAAAAGGAAGGGTTCATTGCTAAATTAGAAGAGGATGTCTTGGAAAGAAGTACCTCGTCTTAGAATTCTTGATAGAAAATGAAAGGAAAGCTGGCCATGGCCTAATTCATACTTGAGTTTTTGGGAGAACAAATTTCAAAGAGTTCAGAAGAAAAGGAGAGGTAAAATCCTATGGCCTTACATTCTAAAGGGGTAGCAACTCAAAAGGGACAGGAAATTCTCAAAAACCAAATTCTGACAGCTGGAAAAAAAAAACCCTCAACAATTCTGATGAGGAAGAAAAAAGAGAAGCTTTCTAAAGGGGTAGATATTGATATACAGGGCATCAGCCCTCAGGTTTTGTATGGAAGATTTATAGCATGACCAACAATAGTATAGAAAAGGAGCATTCAGCTGAATCAATTATATTCTTGAGGAATATCCTTTTCCTTCTTTGAATGTCCTTCCTATGCTATGGTAACCCAAGTAAGCCTTCTTTTAAAAATTGGTTAAGTTATTTATTTTTAATTTTCAATATTCACTTTTATAAGATTTTGAATTCTAATCCCCCCCACCTTTCCCCTCTGCAAGGCAGCATGCAATTTGATATAGGTTATACATGTTCAATCATGTTAAACCTATTTCCACATTAGTCATGTTATGAAAGAAGAATCAGAACAAAAGGGAAAAACCACTAGAAAGAAATAAAGAGAAAAGAGTATGCTTTGATCTGTATTCAGACTCAGTTCTCTCTCTGGATGTAGATAGCATTTTCCATCATGAGTCTTTTGAAACTGTCTTAAATTATTGCATTGCTGAGAAGAACAAAGTTTATCAAAGTTGGTCATCACATAATGTGGCTGTTACAATGTACAGTGTTCTCCTGCTTCTGCTCATTTTGCTTGGCATCAGTTCACATTAGTCTTTCCAGGTTTTTCTGAAGTCCACCTGCTCATCATTTCTTATGAAACAATATTATTCCATTGCATTCATATACCACAATATGTTTAGCCATTCCCCAGTTGATGGGCATCGCTTCAATTTCCAGTTCTTGGTCACCACAAAAAGTAGTGCTATAAATATTTTTGTACATGTGGGTCTTTGTACCTTTTTTATAATCTCTTTGGGATACAACTCTAGAAGTGGTATTGCTGAATCAAAGGGTATGCACAATTTTATAGCCCTTTGTGCATAATTCCAAATTGCTCTCCAGAATGGTTAGATCAGTTCACAACTCCATCAACAATGCATTAGTGTTCCAATTTTCCCACATCTCCAACATTTATCATTTTGTCATGTTAGCCAATCTGATAGGTGCGATGTGGTACCTCAGTTGTTTTAATTTGCATTTCTCTAATCAATAGTGATTTAGACCATTTTTTCATATGATTGTAGATAACTTTAATTTCTTCTTCTGAAAACTTCCTGTTCATATCCTTTGACCATTTATCAATTGGAGAATGATTTGTATTCTTATAAATTTAACTCAGTTCTCTCTTTTAGAAATGAGGCCTTTATCAGAGACACTGGTAAGCCTTTTTTTTTTCTTAAAAGGTTAGATGGGCCTATTGTGTCTTATTTTATTCCAATCTCAGACCTAAAGCAACAGATCAGCCAGGTTAACTCCAGCCGTGTGTGTGTGTGTGTGTGTGTGTGTGTGTGTGTGTGTGTGTGAGTGTGTGTAGAAGTTCTACAGTTTATCCACATAACTGCCCGTTGTATTCTGGACAATCAGCATTCTTTATACACTTAGTTTGGTTAGACCAAGCCCTTTTGACTGGTTATGGGTCTCATTTAGGAAGATCTGCAATCTGTCTTCCGATAATGCAAACATAGCCCAATAATTTAAAAACCAGGCACATTTGGAGGTCCTCACCTCACATAGAGAATTAGTCATTTAACTTGGACTGGTTATACAGAAAGATAATCAAGAAAAACTTAAGTGTTTTGTGACTAAGATAAAATTTAATAGGGTTAGATATCCTGTCTAAAACTTCAGTTAAAAAAAACCAACTTGGGGCAGCTAGGTGGCGCAGTGAACAGAGCCCTGGCCCTGGAGTCAAGAGGACCTGAGTTCAAATGTGACCTCAGACACTTAACACTTACTAGCCATGTGACCTTGGGTAAGTCACTTAACCCCAATTGCCCTGCCTTTTCCCCTCCCCCTTCAAAATGCAAAAACAAAACAAAACAAAAACCCAACTCTACAAGGATATGATGGGGAAAGTGTGATTAAACAAGAGGTGATCTGAAATACACCTTGGTACTTTAGCCAGTAGAGTGACATAGAAGTCACATAATTTTACATGACTTGCACCATTCATAGATCTTGTGCTGGAAGATCTTTTGCTCAGAAGACATTCAGTCCAACTCCCTAATTGTTCAATATGAAGAAACTGAGGCCTAGGGATGATAAGTAATTTGGCCAAGATCTTATAGGCAGTAAACATCAGAGGTGAGTTTTCAACTCAGGTCCTCTGTGTCCAGCAGCTGAATTAATAGAGGCAAGGTGTCAAAAGTAAGGCAGACAGTAGTCCCATTGTACTCAGCTTTTAGAATTCATCTGGAAAACTGTATTTAATTCAGCAATAGATTTTTGTAAGGACATTGAAAGACTAAAGAAGGGTGAGCCAGAATGGAGACTATGCCATATGAGGACTGGTAGAAAGAAATGGAGTTTTTTTTTTAATTGGAGAGCTTATGTTAGAGGATGGGGAATAAACATTTTTGCTCTCTTCAGGGACTGACTTTTATGTACACGAGGTACTAGACTTTTTTGTTTGTTTATTTATTTAAGAGAGCAGAGACTGAAGCAAAAGAAACTTATAAAGATATAGATTTCAACTTGCGGTAGGGGAAAATTCTCCTGACAATCAGAGTTGTACAAAAAGTAAAATGGCTGTGTTATGAAGGTGTAAATCTGTTGGGTAGTGTGGTATAATCCATTTGCTGTGTCGGACTCAGAGTATTGCATGGAGTCACATCCATCTCCAAGCCTAGAGCCAGAATTTTCTTTCCAATAGAGAATTTAGGGAGATTTTTTTTTTAGCACAATTGAGCCAGCAGAATGTCCTTGAAGTACTATTTCCAGGTGGATAGTCTCATGAACCAGGATCAAAACCTGCACATGTTTGTAGGTATGGTCAGGGAGGAAGCAAGTAGAAAAGAAGGGGCTGAAAATGAGAGAGAAGGTATGATAGATGAATGGATGAATGAACGAACGAATGAAAAAGTATTAAGTGCTATGGGCTGTCCTAAGTGTGTGGGATACAAAAAGGAAAAGCAAAACAGTCCCTGCCCTCAAGGAGCTCCTATTCTAATTAGGAAAGGGAAGACACATGGTAGCCAGGAAAGGGTTCTTTGATCCAGAAAATATGCAGGGATGGTGGTATTGACCAAACCCTTTCATGGTATATAATGGCTTCTTCAGGATATGCAAAGGTGACAAAAGAAATATTGCCTTTTAATGGAGGGTGCTGTGTGTCTACATGACATAGAAAATATCCTACAGTTAAGAGCTTCTATATATATATGAGTATATGAAGCAATTCCCTAGGTTTGTGAGATGTTGCCACATTTTTCATCCCCAGATTTTCTGCTCTTGATACTCCTTCAGTCTTACTTAGTATAATAGCCCAAGGAATTCTGCTTAGACAACAAAACCAGGAGGGAGATTCAATAATTTCAAAAGCCAATTTACTTTGACTCCCACCTTGACCTACCACAACCTACAAAAATCTTTTTTTTTTTTTTAGTACACCAAGTTCTTTGTGGCTCTCATTTGATAGACTACTCTACCCTCCTCCACTCCACAGTGTGTTTGTATTACTTCTACAACTTGGCCAAAGTAAATATGGGAGAAGGGATTACTCCCAGTAAAGGTTATATTTAAGGTATGGCAGTACCATCTCGAGGGAAGATGACATCTCAATATCAGCCACCATGACCATTAACAGAAAATGTCATATCATGTTGGATCGAAAATTTGGGGATGGAAGAAGCAGAAAGACTGTGTATTTATGGAAATCCAGGGAACTTATAATTCCTATAGTCTCTCTTCTACTCCTAAGTAATAGTAATACTGGTCTTTGTTATGGACCTGCCTCTATTCAAGGATGTCAAAGCCATTTCTGGTGGTGGTAAAAATCTTGGCCAAGACAGCTCATTTTCTCTTTTCTCCTGGACCTCCTAGTCCTACAAAGACTGGACACTTATTCCTGAAAATAATTTTCTAGCTGCATAGTCTTCCCTTTCATGTTCTCTCTGTTACATCTAGTTTATCTGTCACCTCTGGGCTCTGCTTACTCTTTGTGGTTTTCTAGATAAAAATTCTTCTTTCTATGGCATATCACCCCAGTACAACAGGGAACATGACCTAGATATTTGAAGAATATCTAAAGTGTTATACTTCTCAACATCAAGATGATTTGATCCCTGCACACTGTTGATGGAGTCCTGATAAAGCTGCCTCCAGCCCCAACATTCTAACTTCATTATAGACCTGGCCCCACTGAACAGCAGGCCCAATGTACCTACCTATTCCGCCCCCCCCCCCAAGACCCCCACCTATCAGTGACCTAACTTTTTCACATATGCCTCACTGCTCGATGGAACAAGTGTGTCCTTGAACTCTTAGTTCCCACAGAAACAGCAGCTATGTCCATGTGATGGGCACCTAGCTACTGCCTCTACCTAGTCACTGCCCCCAGACCCATTCCCACAGAAACAGGTGTGTTCTTGTACTCAACCACAATCACATCATCCATCTAATCCAATTCAGGACCACAGTACCTAACTATCCATCTTGACCAGACAGGACCACAATAACTAGCCAATTAGAGGGCAGCACTACCAGAATGTTTAACCACAGGACCAGAGATGGGACCCCTCCTCCATTACCTAATCCCTTAACAAAGCCCTCCTGCCTTTTTAATATTCATGATTTCTGTTATGTAACTGCATCTTTATCCTACAAAAATCCATCTTGCTTTCTTTAAAGTTGCTGGTTCCTCTTGGGAACTTAGCCTGCTTCATGAGAGGTGTCAATCTCAATAAATGCCTATACTTGGATTAGGGGTGGTCTGACTCTGAATTCTTTGAGATGATTCCACCACAACACATCATGAAACTGCAACCATTTTGGGGTGGGCAAAGCCCCCACCTCAACAGGTTTTGGCATCCCTGGTTTTAAACCACAACAGTTTTTTGGTGTCCCTGGGTTTAAACTGCAACACTGTTGAATTCACCCATTTACCTCAAATGCTTTTTAAAAAAAACTAAGGTTTTCAGCCCTGTCCCTCCCTGTACTGGACTATACATAACCTGGGGAAATTTGAGGCTGACTTGTAAGGCACACTACATTCAGACAAAACAATTTGTAAGTCAGAAATTAACTTCCATCATAACTCCAGATAAGCTTTAGGTGTAAGTAATGAGGCCTAGATGCCTTTTCAAAATCTGCATGTCCACTGACCAGAGGCTCTTAACCTCTTTTGAGTCATGGACTCCTTTGGCAGTCTGGCGAAGCCTAGGGACCCCTTCTCAGAATAACACTGTTTTGTTTGTTTGTTTGTTTTGGTGAGGCAATCAGGGTTAAGTGACTTGCCCAGAATCACATAGCAAGTAAATGTCAAATGTCTGAGGCCAAATTTGAACTCAAGTTCTCCTGACTCCTAGGCCAGTGCTCTGTCCACTGTGCCACCTAGATGCCCCAGAATAATGTTTTTAAATGCAGAAAATAAAATACACAGGATTGCAAAGGAATGAATAATGTCAAAATACAGTTATTAAAATATATTTTTTTAAAAACCCAAGTTTGTTTACCCAAGGTTAAGAACCCCTACTTTAGTCTAAACCATTTTCCATCATGTAGGTGGTAGGGTCCAGGAATGCTCCTACCATGTCATTATACAATGTCCTTGTACTCTAATAATCAGACTTTATTGTGATTCACTTAGATACATCAATGAATCTGTGGCTGACCAATGTGTAGGTACTTTGATATAAATCACAACCTGTCTGCGTCTTCTCATCTCGTCCCTGTCCTCCTACAAATTCTTCATAGGGATCACCCAGCATGCTGAAACCTTCCTCTCACTCTCTTGATATTTTGTGGATATCAATAAGGGAAGAAGGCTTTCTACTAGTTATCTTTCACTCTTACTATATGACTAGACCATCTCCTTTTGGGGGTCATATATCTTTCTGACTATATACTTTAAACCATTTCTCCTGTGTTATCTTTCATAGGCAATATGTTTCAGCCTTCATTTCTGCTTGTCCTCTGGGTGACCTTCAACTTAACTTTTGCAGAGACTTTGGTATTCCATGACTCACAAGGCACATGCCATCAGTGGAAGAATATTGCTGTTCAAAAATAAGGCTTTGTTTCAGGAAGATGTTTGAGCTCATTAAGCCATGGCACAGTTTTCCCAGGGCAAAGTAGACTCATTTTCCTCTTCCTTATCAGTTAGGGGCCAGTTCACTGTCCATTCAACAACATGCTTAGCTATGCCAGGTTGGAGTTGCCTCAGTTATATGTGACCTTGGGAAATCCTCTTGATTCTTCTAGCTTGGTATTGACTTTGATCTTTAACATGTTGATTTTCTGACTGTATACAGATAGTTGATTTTAAAATGACTTCTTTCAGTGATCAGTCATATCTTTTCTCTTAAAATATAATCAATTTCTTTTTTTTTTTTTGGTCACATTATTCAATGATTCAATTATCTTCTCATAGGAAGTACTCTTGATATATAGCTGTACCTAGTGCCTTACTGCTGAAGTTTGCTTTCTAATGAAAAAGAAGAGTTCCCTTCCCCACCTCAGTTGCTTTAATCACATACAGCACAGAATATGATCTCAAGGTGTTAATGAGCTATTAAATTAACCATATAAGATTGATCTATGATTTGATCTCTTTGGGAAGTGGGAATAAATCTCTGATTGGACCAAATAGTTGCCTCAGTGATTGGCTGGGCAAAAGCACTGATCAAGCCTCTGGGGGCTTTAAACAGATTATTCCTGGATGAATTTCAGTAGTTCCAGTTCAAGAGACTTTGCAAGCTTGGAGCTGCCAGTTAAGGAGAAGCCCTGTGGGGAGGAGGAAGAGAATTTCTTTCTTCCCATTCTCCACATTGGAAATGTAGCTTTGAAGAGAGCCACTGGACCAGGAGATACTACATCTAGCAGGGAGGAGAGACACACACTCAGACAGACACACATACTGAGAGATTGTCACCAGAGTGAGGAAGAAGTTTCATGGAGTATGATCCCTGACATTTGAGAGTCAGGCTATGAAATGGAGCTGACCCTGGGGACCCAACATGAAAACTCTACAATAAAAGAGGATATTTCCAGGCTTTATAGAACTAGAAGTTTTAGTTGCTTTTGCTAGACATGCATCCTACACTTGTGCCTCCTTAATATAATATGCTAAATTTGAGCCTGCTCTTCCATACGTGTTTGTGGGAAGGTGTACCCCAATATTTTGGAGAGAATGTTTTATAGCTATGCTACCTCATATACTTTTTATATACTTTTATATACCATGCTACCTTAGCAAATGCATTTACAAAGAGCTGATGATCTACTGGCTGATTATTTATGGGAAGCACATTGGAAGGGACTCATTATCTAGACTAGAGTATTAGACACACCCATAGTGTTGCCCTTAGAATCTGGGGGTGGTAGCTGCCTTCTGGGGACCCAATCTGTGAGCACTTGTGGAAATTCAGGGAATATTCCTACTACATTAACATTTCCATAAAAATACAAAACTGTAGAATCTCATTTGCAGATAAGGAAACTGAGGTCCAGGAAGATTCAATGACTTTCCCAAAGTCACAAAAATAGTAGGCATCAGAAGGTGGATTTGAAAGAGGATACAAGATGACTTTATTCATTCAAAAAATATAAGCTTACCACCTACTACATGCATTGTATTATGATATACATCAAACTATTTGTCAATCAACTAACAAGAATAAATTAAGCAACAAGCACTTCAGCATAACATAGCTAATTTGCAATCTGTTGAGGAAAGTAAGATTTATATTCATATTACAATTAGGGAAAAATACAAGTCCAGATAGAGTGCTAACCTGAGTATAATTTCAGGAAAGCAGGAATTTTATCCCAGATTTGCCCCTGGTCAAGTGGCTAGTTGTATAGTGGGAGAGTCAAATTCACTCAGCAACTGACTTTAAAAACTTAACAGGGAAACTAATTATTTTTAGGGACTTTTAATGATGATTACAAAAAGTTGAGATATGGGGCATCTGAATTAGTACCAATTCTGAGTAATTCTTCTAGGAAAAAAATAAGCAAGACTCCAGTAGTGACACATTTACTTCATTTACATTTACTTGCAAGTTTGATCATTTATATTATAATTTTTCCCCTTTTGACTGAGTCAAAGTCTACTTCAGTTTTTTAAAAAAGTTGATTTTGCATTTTAATATTGATAGGACCTTACTAAACATTATATGGGACATTAAGGACTTCATAAGAGTTTTACAATTGTTATTCACTCAGCACATTAAACTAAAGTACAAAGTGTTTAATTTAAAACAGTTTTTACCAGGTCCTTGACATCCTTACATAAAATTTCTACACTTAACACATAGGGTATCTGTCGGGCTGATGCATTTCGTCCTTCCTGAGAATAACCATTTGAGATCGGGGTCAGGGCATCTGTCCCAAGTTGAGCAGCTCAAGTTTGCTTGTCCAAACCGTTTCCTGTTGTCCCATGCCAACTAGTTCTACCTGATTTCAGAAGTTTCTTTTTGCCAAGACCAGGAATTGGCCACCTGACCAGATTTCAGTTTTCCCCTTTCAGTTGCTGGTTTTCAATTTCCCTCAGGGCATTCTCATGATTGCAACTTCGCCTGGGGCAGAATTGGAAAGTGGAGGAAAACTATATTAGAAAGGCCTGTGCATGTGCGAGTGTGTTGGGGGTTCGGTGCGCAGCATTAACTTCCCATTCTCTTTTCCAAAGGCCCATTAATAAGGTGAAGTCTGAGCTCTAAACTGCTGGCCAGAGGACTGCGCAGCCTTCTGGCCTCCTGACCCAGACACGGACCAGGGGGTGGGGAGGAGGAGCGGGGCGGGCAACAGGACCCCGGGCTGCGCCTCCCTTCAGTCTCAGTGGCTGTGGCCACCCGCCAAGAGTTAGATGCTTTCATGATCCGGAAATGATGAAAAAAGAAAGAAAGAAAGAAAAGTGTTTCTGAAGTGTGGTAGGAGGGGAGGGGAGGGAGGAAGAAAGAAGGGGAGGTACAGGGTGAAAGGTCCCCAGCAGTGGGTGCTTCGAAGCGCGGGGAAGGGGCGGGGTGCGCGGAGCCAGCGCAGCAGACTGAGACGTAGTCCCGGGAACAGCAGCGGCAGCGACTGCGGCAGCGGCAGCGGCGGCCAAAGCCAAGGCCAAGGCCACGGCCACGGTCGCGGGCCGGGAGATGCTGCGGCTCCGGGAGTCTCGCTAACTTTCCACTGTAGGAGAGGCTGGGGGAACGAGGAAGGGGAAGAGCTCGCCGGTCTCGTAGACAGGGATGCCGAGGTACGTAAGAGAAGTTTGTTAGCTCTGTGGAGTTGGTTTGTTGGTTCCCCTACCGCCCCGCCGGAGGAGGGGCTTTCATGGCCCCCCCCCTCCCCTTTCACTCTGCTCGCTCCTCCTCCCTCTTCTCCCAAACTCAAACTCTGAGCCCCTCTCCTCCCTCCCGCCCCCTTCCCCAGCACCCACACATCCAGCCCTTTCGAGCTCTTCCCTTCCCATCCCCAGGACTAGCAGAAACTTTACTTTGGCCGTCGAGTGGCTTTGTAATAGTTTGCTTACTTCTCTTTTGCAAATCAAAACTTCCTAAGGGGTGGGGCTTGGGGAGGGGAGCGTGGGGAGGAAATATTCCTGGTGGGTGGTGTGCTTTTCTTTTAAAATGTTATTTTTCCCCCTTGTCAGCTGCAGTAAGTTTCCCGAATGCAACACATAAGAGTCCTTTCATTTGTTTGTTCCTTCAGGGTCATCTGTTAGTTGTGTCAGAGAGGTGTAAGCTCTATATTTCTTGGTGAGAGGGCTGGCAGATGTCCCAAGTGGGAGAACCTCTTCCTCCTGGGCCTGAAGGGCCAAAGCATGGAGCTGAGTCTGAAAGCAGCTTTTTCATCTCACTCCCTGGGGGTAAGTTGCTTGCTTTAATGTTTCTTTATAATTGTTGCCTTAAAAAAAAATTGACTGATACATTTAGGGATTATTTGGTGTGTGTGGATCTGTTCTAAGCTCTGTAGTGCTGACCTTTTGCCTGTATAGAACTTATTACCAAGGAGAGTATCAGCTGCTAGGAACTCTATTCCTCTTTCCCCATGCTGGGGAGAAACAGAATTGATGAACTTCATTTTGAGGGCAAATGCATTTATAGCTCAGGACCTAAGACTCATAGGCTCATAGATCTCAAGCTGGAAGAGGAGCCAGAGGCCATCTAGTCCAGCTCCCTTTTTTACAGTTGAGGAAACTGTGTTTGGAAGCAGTGCTTAGAAATGCCTCTCAAATTCCTCTATCCTCAGCAGATTTTGGAATGCTGTAGGTCTGTGAAGATGTCTGTGCTCCAAGTTTGATCTGATTGTCTAGGAGGCTGCCTCAAAAATCTGTTTCCTAATTCTGGTTCCTGTGACCCATTTCTTTGAAATGTCTCATGCATACATTTTCACTCAAGTTGTTTGTTTTGATGTATAGGTGCCTTAAAAAGGAAGACTTCATAAGAATGAATTAACTCTCTTGTCCTGTACTGTTTGTCAAAGAAAATAGTTTTGCACTTGGGTAACTTCCAAAGCAGCCTTATAAACAAGTTAGACAATAGCTTCCTTCTACTGGAGAAAACTCATTGCTTTCATTTGTCATCCATAACATGACCAGTGCTTTCTGATGCTTTTTTTTTTAATCTCACTGAAAGTTCTGGATCAAAGTCAAATATTTTTAGAGTTAAGAAACCTAATCTAGAACCTTGATTTTCAGTTTAATTTATAGCTGAACAGTTTTTTCTTTTTAAATAACAATACTATAGGCTTCTGAGAAAAAAAAATTTTTTTAAGGACATGGAAGAAAATGAGAGAGAAGTAAATCAAAATCTGAGCAGATGAAACCAGAAAATACCCATGGTTAAAGAAGAATGTTCTGGCATGGAGGGCTGTAAAATTGAATTATAGTTATCATTATGTTTCTGTTCTAAAAAGTAGACTCATAATTTCTAAACAGAGAAAATAAAAATGAATTAGCTACAAAAAAAAAGTATCACACAGAGAGCTGGAATGATAAACAGGTGTTTTTCCAGAACCCATCTCTGTTCTACACATATTATTGTCAACAAGAATAATTTTCTTGTCATTAGACATGATCTTTATATTCATTTCAACTAATCAACATGCTGTTTATGCTCAGACAGGGGCCATTCATCACCCTGAACAATGTTTGTGTCATAAAACCAATTTGGAACTTTTGAAAAACTGTTATTTTAAAAAATTACCTTCTATATTATTAATCCTTATTTTTATTTTTTAATTATCCTTTTTTTAAATTATCCTTACAGTAAGGTGCTATAAAAGCTTAGAATGACAAGTTCCTTCACCTGTAGAGTAGGTCATTGTGAGTGTCATATGGATCAATGCAGTACTAGTTATATGGCTTTTGAGAGTAAGCTGTTTAAAACTCATTTATTTAGTGTGTGCACTTGATTTTGATTTTAATTGAAAATTAACTTACTTCGGTTGGATTTCCAGGTCAAGGTAGAGAATATCTGTGTAGAAAATTTTCTCCTACTTTGCTTGTCATGACCTCTTATAGTCTTTTACTTAGACCAGTCCTCTAAAGTACAGATAGATCAATGAATTTGTGATAGGAAGTAACAGAAGTTAATTGAAGCTTTATTTAAAAACCCCATGCAAATATAATCTTAGAAATTATAATAGCTTATAATTATATAGCACTTTTGTGTAAAGTTCTTTGAGTGTATTATCTTGTTCGGTTCTTAAAAACCTTGGGAATTAGGTGCTATTTTTATCCCCATTCTACAGATGAAGAATTGAGGCTGAAACAAATTAAATGAGTTGCCCAGTATGATAGTCAATGAGGCCGAATTTGCGCTCATGTCTTCCTGACCTCAAGTCCAGTGCTCTCTCTACTAAAATACTACCTAGTGGCTTCTTTATTAAATACTGGAAAATACAAGGCAGACCTGAAATGTTTTATGTAACTCAGAAGTTATGTCAACATAAAGTAAACTCATTTAGACCAAGTCTATACTTTGCAAAAGGTGAAATCTGTATTTAGTCAGTCACAAAATCTCTTTCCATATTTTAGCATTGTGTAACATAATACTACCTGTTGGTTGTTGAGTCATTTCAGTATTGCCAGTGCCCGACTCTTAAGTGACCCCATTGGGGGTTTTCTTGGTAAAGACACAAGAGTGGTTTGCCATTTCCTTCTCTATCTCATTTTACAGATAAGGAGTTGCAAAGGGTTAAGTAACTTGCCCAGAGTCACACAACTTAGTAAATGTCTGAGGCTGGATTTGAACTCATAAAGATGAATCTTCCTGATTCTGAGCCCAGGGTTCTGTCCACCACACTTGACTAATGATTCTACCTGACCTACATCTAAGTTTCATATTGTTGCTGTTACTTTGAAATTGTTGAAAATGCTTTCATTCAAACTGAACATTTCTGTGAAGAGGTCATAGGAGAATTTGAAGAGGTAAAAAAAACTTTCAACTGGAAGAAACAGGAAAGGCTTCCTGGAGGAGGTGGTGCATTTCTCCCAGCCTATTTCCTGAGTTCTATCCTCTTATCACCAACTTGTACTGGATTTCTCCACCTGGAGGTCTTGTGGGTATCTCTAACTCATGTCCCATTCCACTCATTTCTTTCCCCCTAAACCCACTCTTCCTTCTCACTTCCCAATTTCTGTTGAGGACCCGGTTTTCAGGCTTGGTGTCAGTCTTTCCTCTACTTTGCCCTCATATTAGCTGCCCAGTTTTGTGAATCCTGCCTTCACAGCTCTCATATTCATTCCCTAGTCTCCATTTACATATCACCACCACAGTTGAGAGCTCCATCACCTCAAGCTCAGACAGTTTCAATAGACTTCAGTTGGTATTTCTGCTTCAAATCTTTCCCTTCTCTAATCCATCTTCCACACAGCTGCCAAAGTAAACTTCCTAAAGCAAAAGTCTGACCAAGTCACTTCTTGCTTAAAAATCTTCAGTGACTCCTGAATTCCTCTATTATAAAATTCATTCTCCTTAAGTTGGCATTTAAACCCTTTACAATCTGGTTCCATTCTGCCTTTCCAAACATTTCTCATTATCACCCTTCATGCATTCTATGTTCCAGCCCAAATGGTCTACTTGACTGTTGGCTGAATCTAACATGGTACCTTCAGCTTCCATGCCTCTGCAAGAGCTGTCCTAACATACCTGAAGTGTATACCTTTGTCAGCTCTGCCTCTTAGAATCCTGATGTTGCTTAAAACTTAGTTTATATGTCTCCTTCTACCAAAAACCTTTCCTAAACTGCTTACTTATTAGTAGTCTCTCCCACCTCAAATTATCTTATACTTAATTCTGTATTTACATGTTTTAGCCTTCATTAGAACGTAAGCTCCTTGAGGACTGTTTTTCGTTTTTGCCTTTGTAAACCTAGCGCCAAGCACAATGTCTCACACATAATAGATGCTTAATATTTACTTATCAAATTAAATTGAATCAATGTAAAGGAACAGAAAGATTCTGAAAGGGGAGATGAAGAAGAAAAACATTCCACATAGGGGATTTGAATCCCTGTACAAATTCATGGAGGTGAGAGACCTCACATCAGTTTTGGAAAACTTCAGGGAAGTGATATGTAATGAGACTTTTTTTTTTGAGGCAATTGGGTGTTAAGTGACTTGCCCAGGATCACACAGCTAATAAGTGTCTGAGGTTATATTTGAACTCAGGTCCTCCTGACCCCAGGCCCAGTGCTCTATCTACTGTGTCACCTAGCTGCCCCCATAATGAGGTTTTAAATATAGTTTGGAGTCAGTTTATGAAGGACCTAGCGTAGGAGTTTAAATTTTATCCTGGGATCAGGTGGGAGCTACAGAAGATTCTTTAGTAGGGTAGTGACATAGGTTAGTGCCCTAGTAAGATTATTTTGGCAAGGAAGAATAGGTCTGGATCAGAGGGAGAAGGCTGGAGGCAGGGAGATCAATTAGGAGGCAGATTCTAGAAGTCTGAGTATATAGGGATGAAGGCCTGAAGTAGGTGCAGGCATTGTGAATACAAAGAAAAGGATGGATGTCAGAGATGTAGGATCTAGAGTACTTCCATGCAAATTGGATGTGGGGGAGGAGGGAGGCAAGACCAAAAGGTGACTCTAGGCTTTAATCTTGGGTGACTGGAAAAATGGTGGTGCTGTGATATCTGGAAGTGGTTCTTTTATATTTGGAGAAAACTTGAAAAGAACTTATGTTTGCTCAAAAACATGTCCTATGCAGGGGCCACTCTAATAATCTTTATTTTTTGATTAAAATATTTTTGAATTAAATATGTTATCAGGAAAAAGTGAACATACAGGTGATTCGATGTTAGTTTGTGATGAATCTGTGCTTATGAAAACCACTTAGACAAGTGCCTTCATTTACGAAGCAGAATGAGTCTAGGAAATAAACTTAAGGTTTATCTTAATTGTGAAACTGGCTGATTTACATTTCTGAATTGGGCTGTGAGTTTTACTAAGTGTTTTCCTCAAAACAATCTGGGGGTAATTATTGTCATCCCCATTTCACAGATGAACAAACTGGAGCCCAGAAATGTTAATGACTTGCTTGTGGTTATAGAGCTAGTGAGTCTTAGTGCTGGAATTTTAAACTAGGTCCCCTGAGTCCAAATCCACTGTGCTTTCCACCATTTCCACACTGAAACCCAGAGAGGTCAAGAGATATTCCCAATGTCCCAGAGCTAGTTAGTATATTATGCAAAGGTGATAGGAATAGAATTTTCGAGTCATCCTGTGTGTTTACTAGGATAAATATGGCAAAACAAGAAATCAATATTCTAACTTTTAGTACTATGAAAGATAATACTATCTGAATATTTGTGAGCCAGTCAAAGTTATTCATGCGTTGTGTTTTTTTTTCCCTGATGCTTTTGCCAAGCCTTTAATATATGGACTCTAAGTACTGAAATACACGATAATGTGATAATGTGTGATTTAATGCATTCTTTTCTCTTGGGAGGCTCCTCTGAGACTATTAGGCGGACTTTTCATAGCAGGATGCAAAATGCCAATGAAGTTAATTAAAAATAATCTGAAATAGAAGCCAGGGAGCAGGTTTTCAAGTTGGAATTACATAGAAAAAGCTTTATTTCAGATGTGTAGTTTAGACCTCCAAGACTTTTAAATACCTATTAAGACTTCCTAGGAGAAAATGGTTCTGATCACTATCTATACACATTTATATATCTATATCAGATCATAACATATATGTAAATATATATCATATGTATGTGTATAGACATACATACATTCATCCTTTTGATTTCTATAGCACCATTTCTCCATAGAAGTCAAAGACATGTGCAGAATTAGTTTTGATCTTTATGAAGGAATATTAAATCTAAGACTTTGCAAAGGAGATCAGTAACTTTCTTTCCTATTGCTTTTGATTTCAGAGTCCAAGTCAGTCTACATGACTGAGGTCGATATACACAGCAAATTAAGCCCTTGATTTGAAAAACTGGCTTGTCTTCCAAAAGTTTGTTGTAAATTTGTCATTGGAGTTTTAGGATTAATTTTTCCATAGAAACATCCAGTTCTAAAAATTCTGATTCTGTGAGAGATTCTTATGGTTTCTAGAGAAATCACTATTTCGTATGAAACAGAAACACACCTGGACTTCAAGATCTGGACTTAGCTAGCCTTGTGAAAATAGACATGATAATTGATCTCTCCAAGAATCAGTTTCCTCATTTATTAACTGGTTATAATACTTGCACTATTTATCTTGTATATATTTCCCTTCCAAACTACCTGGGATTTAACTATTTTGTATATATTTGGATTTGTCAACTTTGCATTTATGTGGTATATATGGAGGGCCTATGTGTCCTATATATGAGGACCTATGTGTCCTCAGGTAATAGGTAAGCACCTTCAAAGTGGGCATTGTTTCATTTCTTTGTGCTTGTATTTCTAGTGCCTGATACAGTGCTTGATACAGAGTAGAAGCTTAAAAAATACTTTTCATTGACAGGAAGATGTTAAGGCAAGTTCTTTGTAAACTATAAAGCACTTAAGTTAAATGTGAACTGTAATTAGCTTGTAAAAGATCATTCTAAAATAAATGTACTATATATTTTGATACAAAATTAATATTACAATATTTTTCAGTGCTAGTAATTAAGTAAAATTAAGCAGAAAAATAATTAATAGTTTAAAAACCTTGTCTTGAATGCTGTTATTTGAGTAGAAGTTTAATAAGAAGAGAAAACAAATTTAATTAGAAAGGAAACAAACTTTCCTTCTTCCTTCTTTCCTTACCTACCTTGTTTATTTTGGCCTGTATTTGTAATCTTATTGGTTTAGTGAATTCCTAATGTGGAAGATGTTACTACCAATGCAGATTGTCACCTTTTGTACATCATGTAGTATCAGAGAGTTTTGGGGACATTAAGAGGTTAAGTGACTTGCAAGGCCCCTGTATATCAGAGCTGAACTTGAATTCAGGTTTTCTGGCTCTGAACTCATCTCTGTCTGTCCCCAGATATAGATATATTTACTTATATCTATCTATCATCCATCTATCCATCTGTCTATCTCTTTTTGTCTGTCTGTTTATCTATCTTTGTTTGTCTGTCTATCTATCTATCTATCTATCTGTTTGTCTGTCTGTCTATCTGTCCCTCAGCAATTTCAAGAACTATTGTAACAGATGCTACTGTTTCATTTTCATGCCTCATTTTAAGACTATTGACTTTATTTTTTATTTGATATTTTTTACAATCAGCCAGTGTTGGGTTGATTTTTGGATCACAAACTGAATGTGGAATCATTGAATCTCTACAGTCAGTAGGGACCTTGGAGGTCATCAAATCCATCAGTAACCTCTGATCATCAAACTTCTGTATGCAGATATCCAGTGATAGCTAATCTCCCCACCTCCTGAGGCCACTCATTCAACTTTTGGAGCTGCTCAAATTGCTAGAAAGCTTTACCTTAAACTGAGCTTTAGTCAGGTTGTTAAAATTAATTGTGACTTCTAGAGCCAAGAATAAAGAGTGTAATCCATCTTCTAGCTGATAGCCCTTCTAAAGACCTCAGATAGTTATCATGTCAGTGTTAAATATATCACTTAGATTCAGCAAACACTTACTAGGTGCCTGCTGTGTTTAGACTACTGTGCTGGCCCTGGGCAAGTCACTTAAACCTATTTACCTCAGTTTCCTAAACTGTAAAATGAGTTAGAGAAGGAAATGACAAACCACTCCAGTATCTTTGCCAAGAAAACCCCAAATGGGATCATGAAGAGTCGAACACAACTGAAAAAGGCTGAACAACAGCAGCTGGATATACAAAAACAAAAGGATCTGTGCCTTCTAGGAGATTATATTTCATTTTTTTCCTCACTCAGTCTCTTCTTTTTTTCTGGCTAAACTTCCCTGGTTCCTTCTTAAATTCCATGTGTGTCATGGTCCATAATCCTTCATAATCCTACTCACTTTTCCCTGGGTATTTTCCAATTTTTCAGTGGGGAGAAGAAAGGGAATAAGCACTTGTATGTTGCCTACTGTGTGCTAGGCTAGGCCCTTTTACACTTGATCTTCATAGAAATTGGTGAGATTATTATCATATCTTATAGTTGAGGACACTAAAGCAGCTAGAGGTTAAATAACTTGACCAGGGTCACATATCTAGTAGGTGTCTGAGGCAAGATTTGAACCCTGGTCTTCCTAGGTCCAGCCTCAGTTCTCTATCCACTATGCCACCAGCTGCCTCAATGACTCATTTATGTAGCACCATGGTATTTTGCAAAGTACATTCTTCAAAAGTGCCTTGGTGAGGTAGGTAGTACAAGTGTTACTATGGCTGTTGTTGAATTGTTTCAGTTGTGTCCAAATCTTCATGATGTCCTTTGGGCTTTTCTTGGCAAAGATACTGGAATGGTTTACCTTCTCTGGCTCATTTTACAAATGAGGAAACTGGGGCAAACTGGGTTAAGTGACTTGCCCAGGTTCACATAACTAGTAAATGTCTGAGGCCAGATTTGAACTCAGGAAGATGAATTTTCCTGACTCCAGGCTCAGCACTCTCTATCCACTGTGTCACCGGGCTGCCCCTGATTTTATCTACAAAGATATCATAAGAAGCTTTGTCAAATGCCTTGTCCAAGTACAGTATATTGTGTCTTTCGTGTTCCATGAATCTATCATGCTCATTCTTTATAATGCTTCAGTGATCTGTCATTTCTTTAGTGTGGTGATGAAATTCCTTTCTATACCCAACATACATACCTTCTACTGATGTTGATTACAAATCTAATATGACATAGTAAATGATTTTTTAAAACAGTTTCTATGGACAAAACATTTATCACCTTGCAAACATCTTGATGATAAGCCTTTTTTGAGCTCAGCTTTTCTAATCTCTGTAGGTAACAGACATGCATCCGTTCCTGGATCTGCATTTGAAATCTTTCCAACCTAGTATTCCCTACCAGAACTTTGACAACCTAAGGTCATTATGAAAGGACTTTAGTGAAGGAATTAATCACCTGTCTGGTAACCCTATTAACAAAAAAAGGAAATACTGTTGGTCTAGCAGAGTTATTCTTGATAAACACATGCTGGCTCTTGGTGATCACTGTTTCCTTTATAAGTGTTCAAAATTCCTCTCTTTAAATTTCTGGAATCTTAAAATTTCAAAATTATCTAGAAGTTTAAAATTCTAGAATTTTTTCAAGAATTAAAATTTTAACTGCCTATATAGTTCAAACATTTTCTTGCTCTCATTCCCCTTTTGTTGAAAATTAGGATGTTTTCGCATCTCTAACTCATTGGTATTTTTCCCATTCTCTATGATTTTTAAAGAGATTACTTATAAAAACTCAGCAATAATAGCTGCTGCTTTTTTTTTTAATACTTAGGTGCAGTAAGTTCAGATATGATGACTTGAGCTAATTAAGGGAAGCCAAGCAATCTCTTACTGTCTTCTCCCCATTTCTTGGCTTCAAATTCCCATTATTTATTTTTCTTCTGTTCTCCCCAACCCATAGATTATTCCTCCTCATAGAGAAAAGCAGGAGAAAAATAAGAGTTCCTTCTCTCTGTTATCTATTGTCCTACCATACAACTTGAGAAGCATTACATGTTATGGAGAAAAAAACAACATGATTTCTGGTGAGAGGACCTGGATACAGATTCCAATTATGATTGGGGTAATGGTTAGCCATTAGTCCTAAAGGGGGAAAGGTCTTGGGGTGGATGGGTGAGGGTCAGCCTGTCTACGCCTTGCCAACTATTTGTATGGGACTATCAGAAATTAGGCGCTTTTGACTGGAAACTGCATAAATAATCTTTAAATTTGAGTTTGTAAGCATTTTGTCTTTGCTATGGCTTCAAAACTATGTTTACTCTAGTTATCAGTGTCTAATTCCTTTGTCCTGAAAATGTGCTCAGTAGTCATTTGATATTCCCAAACAGCAAAGATCTTGTCAAAATGACTTATTTGAATGAGATTTCCTGCCTTGCATGTGATGGACTTTAATGTATGTGATATCCTGATAGCTGCAATATAAGAGCCCCAGAAGAAGGACTTGGAGGCATTTGGATAAATAATTAAGCGAGGATTTATTAAGCCCCTTTTGTATGCCGGGGTGTGTGCTAGGGTGCTGATGAGTCAGAGACACAAGTGAGTCTCTTCCTTGGCATAAAGTAGTAGGAAAAAACATTGATTTTAGAGGAGGAGGACTTTACATTCTGTTAGAGAAGACGTGTAACATATGCAAAATAAATACAAGGGTTTTGGGGGGGGGGGCGTTGAAAGCACTAGTAACTAGGCTGTCTCAGGACAGAGACTTCATGTAAAAGGTGATGCTTGAGCTGAGTTTTGAAGGAAAGTGAAAGGAGAGTGAAATCTGGGTTTGGAGAAAAGATAGTACAAAGGTCTTGAAATGAGAGATTAAATGTGGTTTAAGGCACAGCAAGAGAGTATGGCTAGACTATAGTCTATAGACTATTTATGAAAGAGAGCAACATATAAGTCTGCAAAGGCAGATTGGAGCCAGGTTGTAAAGGACTTTACAATACCAACTCAGTGCAGGAGTTTATAATTGTTTCTAGGGAACAGGGAGCCATTGGAGCTTGTTGAGTAGGGTTG
>CM053581.1:477208575-477229244 GCA_028627135.1 Pseudochirops cupreus
AAAGAAAGGGAGGAGGCGAAAATTTGAAACTTAAGAGATTGTGGAACTGAATGTTGTAAACTAAAAGTAAATAAAAAGACACCAATAAAAAAAAAAGAGAGAGGACAATTTGTCTGGACCAAGGATTGTGGGAAGAGAAGTAAGATGTAATGAGAAAGGAATGTTAGAATAGCAATTAAGACATCATTGATAACTTTGGAGAGACAGTTTCATTTGAATGATGAAGCTGAGAGCCATAGAACTTAGAAGAGAGTGAAAGTAGAGGCAGTGAAGCCCTTGTTTGTGAATGGCTTTCTGAAGTCATTAGATACTCACAAAAGGAAGAAGAGATAAAGGATTGTAGATGGTGGAGGTCGTTGACCAAGTGAGGGTTTAAAGATGGAGAAGATATGGGCATGTTTTTCAGCAGCACAGAAACAACTAGCAGATAAGAGACTGAAGCTTAGTAAGAGAATGGTATTTAGAGGGGGGGAATCTGCTGGAGAAGATGAAATAGAATGGAGTCACCTGTGCATGTAGAGGAGTTTACCATGACAAGAAAGATCACTTCTTCATGTGAGACAGTGGTGAAGGAGGAGATAGTGGGGAAAGGTATCTGAGAGATGTGAGATGAGATGGAGGGGAGAAAAGAGAATGTTCACTGAATGATCTCAATTTTTTCAGTGAATTTAGAAAGAGAGATGAGGTTCTATAGGAGACTTGCAAATGGATGGAAGTGTTTTGAATAGCCACTGTGGTGAGTTGAAGACTAAATTGATTAGGGAGACGGTAAAAAGCTTGCCTTGCTGCAGTGAGGGCACAGTTAAGATTATGTAACATGCAGTTGTGGTGGATCTGGTCAGCAGGGTTTTGTGATGTCCTCTAACTCCATTCAACAGCATGTGAATAGGAGGCAAGTTGGCTAATGATGGAAATGATATGAGTTTGTGACCTGGTAAGGCATGATGGTTAAGCGTGTAAGGGGCAACGGACTCCGATGTAAGATTTAGTGTTGAGGTAATTTACCGAAGGCTTGAGATAGGGAAGGCAAGAGAGTGTAGCCATTGCAGGTGTGATGCACTGGGCAAGAACTTAAGTATGAAGGGATGGATTGGTGGTGTTCTCAGTGTAAGAGTTGGGAGTATGACAAATGAATAAATGATAAGACTTTTCACTGTGAATTGTTTTGCAGATAGTTTTAAAAAATTGACAGTACAACCCTGTACCTTGATCCAGTGTTACTTTTAAAATCATTGTAGTTTCTTGTTGTTCTTGTTTTTATCTATAAATTAATCTCTCCACCTAGGGCCAAATCACGATTTAGTCATTTATTAGTTTTGTGACACTGGGCAAATTGACACTGCTTTGCTTCAGTTTCTTCATCTGCAAAATGATCAGACTCATGGCTTTGAAAGTCCTCTTCTCTCCATCTGTGCTCTATGATTTCCTCTCCCTGCGATGTGGGCTGGGCTCATAATCGTTATCTTACAGGTGAAGAAGTTGAGAAAGATTAAGTGACTTGATCATGCAAATAGAGCCATTTATTGGCAGGATTAATAGTAATGACAACAATGATAATAGCTAGCTTACTATGTGCCAGATATTTTGCCAGAAATAATCTCATTTGATCCTCACAACAACCCCATAAGGTAGGTGCTATTATTATCCCCATTTTATAGCTGAGGAAACTGGGATTGTGACTTGCCTCAGGTCACTCAGCTAAAGTAAGGCTGGATTTGAACTCAGATCTGGCTGGCTCCAGGCCTAGCACTCTTATCTACCATGCCACCTAATTGCCTAAACTGGAATCCAGATTTTCTGTCACTGTTTTAACCTCTACACCACACTGTTTCTTTCAACTTGTCTGTTAATAGAATTATATATATATATGCTTCTTTTCCCCTTCTTTTAAGCTATCTTTAACATGTTGGCAGAAAAAACATACCTTTATATTAATTAGATGATTAGATAATATTCTATGATTATTCAGAATACTGTGACACTTGGTGATGAGTAGTATTGCTCTATTTCAACATTCAAGGTGCTCTCAGTTTTAAAAAAAATAATTGTGTGGCATTATGTTCCAATTACATTATATGAAGAGAAGAGCTTAGGAAGTCTATCACTTCCATTTCATTGATGTTGACACTCTCCTTAAGGGAAAAATTACAATACTGAAGAATAAAGAAACTAGAAGCATATAAAAAAATGCTAGAAAAGCACAAAATGTCTGATGACGTGTTTCCATATATATCACCTGTCTTGGGGGGTAAATCTTGCAGAGTCACAATATATAGGTTGTCCCTAAAGTCTTAGTGCAGTGCCTTAATAAGATTTTTGGGACAACCCATATTCAAGGTAGAAATGCTATTTTAGAATATATCTCTGTGTATGCTGTAGATTCAGCCCTGCCAAAATATTTGGCAATTACAAATTGCTACTATTAATATACATGGTTTTATAAGCAGTGAAAATCTGGAAATGGAGACTGATTTTATAGTTGTCTTAATACCCAGAATTTGATTGGTTAACTGAAATGTGCCACCAGACTGTCTGGTTCTGTGGCTGTACATCTTGTTGATTACAATTGTGTCAATTATGTTCGCTTCTATAAAATTAAGCTTCATAAGATTCTCAACGATTGGAATTGAGTCTATTACCTCCACTGTGGTGTTTAAAATAGTGCTATGTACCTCATAAGTGTTTTATAGAAATGAATATTGAAGGAGACGTGTATCATATAAAATGATAGATATTAGCAAATCATGGAACAGATAATCGACAGAGATTATCCAGTTCATGGAAGGGAAGAATCGGGGAAATTCAAATCATAGTATTTAATCAGTTCCTATCCTGTATCTAACACTGGACTTGGGGTGGAAGCATTATGTTCTAGTGAAAAACAAAACAAAACAAAAACAGTATGCTGGGGCTTGGGAGAAGTGACTTCCTGGTCTAGCCTTGCTAGATAGAAATCCTGGAACCCTAGGATTATAACTGACTGTCTCTGAGGCTTGGTTTCCATCTCTGTAAAATGTAAGATAATAGTGCCTGCCCTCCCTAACTCTCTTGGGGGGTTGGAAGATCAAGTAAAATAATGTATGAAAGTCCTTCAAAAACTATGAAATATGATTTTTGTTGTTGTTGAGTTGCTTTCCAGTCATGTCCGACTCTTCCTGATTCCATTTTGGGTTTTCTTGACAAAGATACTGGAATGGTTTGCCATTTCCTTGTCTGGCTTATTTTACAGATGAGGAAACTGAGACAAACAGGATTAAATGACTCGGGCAGGGTCACACAGCTAGTAAATGTCTGAGACCAGATTTGAATTCAGGAAGATGGCTCTTCCAGACGACGGAAATGGCACTCTATCTACTGTACCACCTAGCTGCCCCCTGAATATTAGCATACAAAAGAAATATGAAACTTTACTCCTTTGTACTCCTTTGGTAGAACTTGCATTTTCACAGAAATAAAACTCTCAAAACTGGAAGTCACAGGAGAAGTCACAGAGTCTGTCCTATAGACCTGTACCCCTAGAAGCTCCTCTTATGGTCAACCATGGTCCATCCACCTCAAATGGTCATCCATCTTACTTGAAGGCTCAAAAATGTGGCACTTAGGCCTGAACACACACAACTTCCACTGTGATTTGGCCAGATTAGGTACAGTGGGACTATCAGTTGTTCTATTTGAATACCACAATTTTATTACTGTAGCCTGAGATTAAATTAATTTTTTTAACTGTTATATGACGCTGTTGACTGTTTGATCTTGGAGTCCATTAAAACCTATAGTTCTTCTTCACATGGCCTATTATCTAAGCATGTCTCTCCAGTCTTGTACTTGTACAGTTTATTTTTTGAGTACAGATGTGAAACTTTACATTTATCCTTCTTAAATTTCATTTTCCTTTTTCTCTTCCCTCTCTTTTGTTCATTCCTTTTTTCTTTACAATAGAAGCTGAGCACTCAGTCTTGGAGACAGATACAAAGGTCATATTGATGAACTCACAGATTCTCTAATTATTGGTTAAAATTTATGTACGATAGTCATTTTTTCCCTTTGGCTATTTGGTAAAACACTTACCATTTGGAAGAGAAAAGATTCTAAAATTACCATTAAAAAAGATAAATTCCATGACATGATAAAGATCATTCTATATTATTTGTAATAATATTGAATCAAAGTCTTACAAAACTAAAAAGTGTTAAGAATTCACCAAATTTAAGTTTGTTACTATTTAAAAATATTTCATGGTTCTTTCTTAGTAATAATAGAACTGAAGGTCCTCTTTTCTTCTTTACCCACTCCTTTTAGTTCCATGTGGTATCTTTCCATTGTCATGTGTTGAATCATAAAAAATGCAAAACAGACTTTTGGCAGAACTCCTCAATCTTTCTGAAATTACTGCAGAGTAAGTGACTTGCTCATGAGATACGCATACACAGAAAACCCAAGTATTATAATTAATTCGGTTGGTTTTGTTTTATTTGAAACATGATTTTGAAGAGAGACTTATCTTAACAAAGCTGGAATCACAATACTAGGTTAATATCTAAGGAGTGTTTAAACAGGTACACTAGAACTTTATGCAAAATACAGAATTTTCTGAAGGAGTTTTAGAGATAATAATCCTTAATGCTACTTGGAGACAATGCTTGGAAAGGATAGTCTCTTCCTCCTCCCTAAAGTAGTAGGACTTTTAAGAATAGGGATCAGGACTAGACCTGTGATTTCACTGGGAGAGGAAACTCCCTTTATCAGTGTAGGTTGGCACCTTTCTTTCACTTATAATCTCAGTTACCTAGAGTACTAGAAGCCTACACTCTCAGGGACAGTGTGTCAGAGGTGGGTGTCAGAGGTCTATCTGCTGTGCCATGCTGCCTCTCATAAGATCTTTAAGCATCTAGAAAACTCTTTAAGTTGAATTTATTCTCATCATTTGCAACATGGTGAAATGAAAAGAGCATTGGCTTTGAAGTCAGAAGATCTGGGTTCAAGTTTTGACTCTGATTTTTCTTACCTGTGTGGCTTTGGGCAAAAAAACTTAACCTCTTCGAACCTCAGTTAAAATTAGAGGGATTAGAGTAAATGGTCTCTGTGGTCCCTTTTACATCTAAATTGATGATCCTTGAAGTGAAAGGAACATTATCAATTAAAAGCATTTATTAAGTTCCTATTATGTGCCAGTCTTGTGATACAAATGCATTAAATGAAACCTAAACAAGAAAATCTGGTGGCCAAAAGTAAAGTTGTTTTTTTTCTATTTAGAAAAATGTGACCAAGACAACACAGAGAGAGCTATCACACCACCCACCAATAGTCTATTTATGCATGGAGAGAATCAAGACCAGTCCATATGGGGAAATCGTTTAGATGGGGATCTCATCAGAAGTAAGTAAATTGTAATGCTTTAGTTTTACTTTGCTGGCAAGATAAAAATAAGAATTATTGACTCAGTTAAATGTGTCATGTGTAATTGTGTTACTGTTATTTCTTGAAATATGTCAACAGTGTTATTTCCTGAAATGGTTCCTATCCTTGATTATAAATACAGGCCAGAAACAAATATATACTCGAGGCCAATTCCCACCCTTCCCACAGTCATGGAGCCAGTGAGTTCACAATCCAGTATGGGATAGCCAGCCAAAGGTTACTGGAAGACTTTGGGGAGAATCCTAGCCTTTGCCTAAATGGAAAGATTACTTGGCTGCCCTCCCTGTTCCCAGAATTTTAAACCCTTTTAGGGGTGTAGTTCAAAGGGGGAGAAGGATATGGAAGGATAGTGTTAAAGAACTTTCATGCTGTGATTCTACCCTAAGATCACTGGTTCTTCTAAGCAGGATTCGATGTAAATCATACATTTAGAAATAGAAAGGAATCTCAGAACCCTCTAGTCCAGTCCCTTCATTTAACAGATGAGTAAATGGAGGTGCAGGAAGAATAAGTGACTTCTCCAGAGTGTCAGTGACTCCAGACTTTGACAATTGATATTCTATCATCTTGGGTGTCTCACCACCTCTTAAAAGTTCTGTGTAGTTTGCACAACAGAACCTCAGTATAATATTGTCTTCAGCGTGGGAACCACCTTAAAACAAACAAGCAAATCACTGTCATTTTAGTCCCTCAGTATCTAAGGCAGCACATACTAGGTTATCCTTGATAACAAATAGCATTATTCTTGCAAGCTTATTTTAAAACTCAGATGAATTAAGCTAATTTTATCCAGGAGATTTTTTGAGAGAATACTTCATGAGATAATTAGAAACATTCTGGAGTGTTACAGTCTAGGAGTGAGAATCACTACCATTTATGACCTTAGTCTGGAGCTTAAATTTCAGAATCGAAAAGCAAACAGATTTTTCTTGGCTACCACACTGATGGATTTGTGTCTGCAGTGGTGGCCAATGGATTTTCTAGGGAAAGGAGGGAGGTGTTTGACAGTAATACTAACTGCATAAGACAAGGCATTGGGAGTGTCAAGAGGGTTTTCTCTGATCCATACCTGAGAAGGCAAACTACTTAGATCTCTTAGAACTCCAAGAGGGAAATTATTATCAGTATGCTTTGTGATTTGATTTGCTAAATTAAAGAAACTCATAAGTAACATATTTTTCATCTGCTTGATTAGTTACATTTATTCCCAAACTGTATACAGATTCTGTGACAGTCAAGATATAAGTAGTGTGTATTTGACTTCTAGTTGTGTGCAGTGGTACAGAATGAAAATTATCTAGTTCTGAAGGTTGTAAATATAATAATATTCAATTTTTGCTCATTTGTTGTGTTTTTGTTGTTTTGGTCCAAATCTAGATTTTAGTCCAGGATTGTAAAAATAGTGGTTCTCAGTCCTTGACTGTTTCACTCTAGAATGTTTCTAATTATCTCTTGAGGTGTATCTTAAAGTTCTCTCATTGAAGTGGGGAACAGCTAGTGTAAAAACTCCTGCCACCTGATGCATATCAGCAGTTTCTCTATAGCTTTATAGTTTTAGAGAGATGTCTGGGGCACTCAGAGTTTAACTCATAGGGCTCTAGATTTAGAACAAAAGTTAGAGGCTATACAGTTCCCATCCCATCATTTTACAGACGAGGAGATTGAGTCACAGAGGTCAGTTGACTTGCTCACGGTCACACAGCAAGCATGTGTCAGAAGTAGGACTTGAACTCCGAGTCTTCTTGACTCCAGGTCCTTTCCTCCATCCGTTATGTTTTGCTGCCTCTTGTTAAATCACCATGCTCTTTAAAATAGTCTATGTCCAATGTAATGTAAAAATCCTATAGTATTTTATTCCACCTGTTTCAGCTAATTTAAGACAGTAGAAACCACACTTAGATTTTATTGCTTATGTCACTTGACCAAAGTCGAATAGTGACAATTCAGAAGTGTCCACATTGCAAGTTTCTATTTAGATTTGAAGTTGGTAATCTTTTTAGTTGACCCAAATATCAAGTGCTTCTGAATCAAATAAGTCAGCAATACTAATTTGTTGGTCAGTCATGTCACTTATGTCTGACTCTATCATGACCCAGTTTTCGGGTTTTCTTGGCAAAGTTACTGAAGTGGTTTGCCATTTCCTTCTCTGGCTTCTTTTACAGATGAGGAAACTGAGGTTAAGTGACTTGACCGGGGTCACACAGCTAGTAAGCGTCTGAGGCCAGATTTGAACTCAGAGAGATGAGTCTTATTGACTCCAGGCCTGAATTCTATCTACTGTGCCACCTAGCTTCCCTCCTGTACTAATTTAGGCTAGTCCAGTGACATACTCCTAAAAGATAGCAGGATCATACTGTAGTATGATGTACTATATGTACATGTACATATGTACATACACATGTACATATGTACTATATAGTACAAAGTACATCATGAGAACTTTGATGACAAATAGATACCACAAATATGTTTTGCCCCTGATTTTCTGTAATTCTACTAATTTATGACTGCCTGAAGTAAAAACAGGAAGTACTGAAATGGTTGAGCTAGCTGGAAAGTTGTTGAGGATGAAGGTCAACTACTGAGATTAATATAGATTCCTATTTGTGGGTAACATTTTTTAGTGGCAGTCTTGACTTAGACCAGTACTCTGTTAGGTTAGGTTCAATACTGGGGTGAAATAAAGTACTCATATGTCATTGAACAAGTAACAGAAGGTTAGAATATTAAATATATTTAGCAAGAATACAGTAACGCTAGAACCAGGAGAACTTTGTACACAATTACAGACGCATTGTATCTGTGACGACTAACTTTGATGGACTGGGCTCCTCTCACCAATGTGAGGTTATAAGACAACTACAAAAGACTCATGATGGAAAGGGATATCCACATCCAGAGAAAGAACTACAGAGTCTGAATGCAGATTGAAGCAAACTTCTTGCTCTTTCTCTTATGTTTTGTTTTATTTTGTTTCTTCTTTCTCGTTGTTCACTACATTGGTTATAATCTTTCTTTACAATATGACTTGATGTTTAATGTGAAGGTATTTGTAAAACCTATATTGGATTGCATGCTGCCATAGGGGAAAGAGCAGAGGAGAGGGAGGGGGAAAAATTTTGAAATTCAAGGGATCGTAGAACTGAATGTTGTAAACTAAAAGTAAATAAATACATTAAAAAAATAACTAAAAAAAGAATACAGTAGCACTTGGTTGCAGTAGATGTGGCCTCCTTCATTTCCATCTTGGAAATGTGTTTGGTCAACAGGGTGTGGTGATTTGGGAGGTCTTGGGACATCCACCAAATCTGAAGGGTACATACCCATATAATATATTTGGGCAAACTTTTTATGGCCTTTTAGTCTTGGGCTCTGAGAGGGTGAATTTCTAAGTAGTGGTAGATTGAGCCTTTGGTGGAAAGTTCAATGGAATAGATTCCAAGGTCCCTTCCAACTCATGGGATTCTATGATTCTATGAATAATAGCTACCACATTGCCCCATAAAAATGTCCCTTATTGCCACAGTTAGAGAAGGCCTACTCCACTGGAAGGCCAGGAGCTTTGTGGAAATTTTAAGTTTGCGAAGTCTTCTTCTTTATTCCTGATTACATGCTCACTTGTTTATTCTCTGGGGCTTAGAGTGAATGTATATGGAAGTACTTGCAACTCAGTGTAGAGTCAAGGGGTTATTACTGCCATCATTTCTCTGACTAGGAAGCTCAGGCATCTAGAGTCATTTTTGTTAATTCACTGGAGAATTAGGCATAGTCTTCATTACCTTATGTTTTATGCCTTATTTCTCCTATAGGATACCATGTAACTTTTACTAACTTATTTTTTAAACAGAGACAGTTTACCTTCAAAGCAGCTTAAATGTGTGTGCTTATTTTCAGTACAACTACAGGGTCTTTTCCATTTGTAGGTTTTTAGGTCCAGAGAAGCGTAGGGGAAAGAAATGGGGACAAAGGGACCTAAGGAATTTTGGAGGAGATCAGATAGAAAGAGCTACAAAATTGTACCAAGAGTGGAGGGAGGAATCTAGTCTTTGGAAAACTCTATTTACCTTGAGTACTTTGTTTGCAGAATGGTAAATTTTCTCACTGACTACAATCCATGTCAGTACTTTCTTTTTCCAAAGCTCACTAACACTAGAACTTTGTATGTGTGCTCTCAGGTTGCAAAAACAAAATAAGATAAAAACTTAAATTATCCAAATTCAAGGAGCTAAAAGCTGTTTTCAATGAAATACAAAATCCATGACATTGAGTAGAACTGAATTGTAGTGGATTATTTTGTATGTGTTTAAATTGACTTCAAAATCTGTATTGTTGCAAGGTGTTTGCTAGGAAACAATATGACACATTTGAAAGAGAACTGGCTTTGGAGAGGTTCTGCATTCATATCCCCAACCCCTCCACTCTCTGTGTAACCTTGGGTAGGTCACTTAATCTTTTACAGATAAATTTCCTTATCTGTAAAATGAGGAGGTTTTATTAGAGAATATGGGACTTACTCTATGTTTGGGACTTAGTTCCAATTATAAATAAATGATTTTGTAATCTTATGAAATCATATTCACCTGAGGAGAAATTCTAAATTTCTAATTTCCTGCAACAGTAGGAAATAAAAGATTAAATCAGTTCAAAGAAACTGATTTAAATTTACAACTAAATTCTCAGTAAACTTCAAACATATGATTGGGGCAGAATGCTGTATTTATGAAATTCTTGGAGTTATAAGATCCTCAGAGTTCAAAGCTGATAGCTTAGATGTGTGACCAAGGGCAAGTCACTTGACTTAAATATACAGTAGTACAAGCCCTTCCCATTTCATAGGTACATGATGAGTGGAAAGTGCTTTGTCAGCATTATGTATTATATAAATATGAGTTATTGTTACATAAAACTTTTTTTCTCTTTTGAGTAGATGATAGAGCGTGGCTTAGCATACTGAAGCATTTAGAACACTTGCCTTGTTTATAGTGATAATCACTGTTAGGAATGCATAGATAGATTTACAGTTACCATCTCTTAGATGGCTCTTGGGAAAACTTGAGAGCTGAGCAACAAAAGAAATTATCCTCAGTTTATCCTGTCTGTATCTTGTGTGTACATAATTTTTTTGTATGCTGTCTGTCTCTGCCCCATTAGACTTGTGAGCTTCTTGAGATCAGGAATTACTTCTTTCTTTGTATCCCTAGAACTTAGCACAGTGCTTGGCACATAATAAATGCTTAATTGGGTGTTGAAACTGACTAGCAACATGAAGGGAACTGTCACCAGCAAGTTACAATGGTACTCTCTGAATTGCAGCTGACAAATATTAAAAAACAAAAACAAAACCAACCAAATCCCTTGCTTACAATTATCATAAACCAACTGTTGCTCCTTTTGTTGATCCTGATTGTCCATACATTGACAATTGTTGTATGCATGTTCCATTTCCACAGTGTACACACAGCACTCTGCTACCCTTTTGTAAAAACATCATTTAAAAAATAAACTCAAATCAGAGTATTTTTTAAAACAAATTTAGGATTACTGATTGGTTTTCCTTTTTTTTCTTATTCCCTGAAACTAGAATGAATCTTTTGCCCAAGGATTCCAAAGAAATGGTTGCTTAAACTTGACTTTCCTCCTCTTGGCCTTCAGAGGCATCCAGAACTGCTGGCTGTCCCTGAACAACATAACATCTCTCTCAGCGGAGCAGTCAAGGAGCATGTGTTTTCCTCTCCCTTCTAGCATCTAGCACATTGTAAGGACCCAATAAATCTTTTACAACAATAATAGACCCTGGAAAGAGGGCTTTGGCTCATTGCTGTTCCAGGAGAGGAGGAGGGAGCAGGGAGTAACATCTGTGGTGAGTCAGGAGAGAGTTGGCTTTAGTTTACGGGAGCCTTGTGGTGGCTCCCTGAGTAGAAGAGACGAGGCGGACAGCTGGCTCTCACAGAATTGGTTCTAGTGCTCCCGCCACGGTGCTGGATGGTGGGGCCATCAGAAAAAAGAAACAGGCAAGAGTGTGGGAACATTTTCAAATGAACTACCCACTCTATTTTCCTTGCTTCCATGGAATCAGTTCAGACAGCTGCAGAGCCAGGATGAGTTCTTTCCCACTGGTTGACAGAACTTTCTCCTCTTTCCTTTGAGGGGTGGGTAGCTGGGGTTGGCAGGTTACCTCTCCATTCCCCCAGATGCTGGCTGCCCTCCTTCTTAGACTCCTTTAGGAGATAATTTATATAACGGACTGTTAGCCTCATGTGCTGTGGTTGTTTTTGATTTAGTTTTCTGAGAACTGAGCTCTGGAAAGTCAAGGGAGTGGTCGCTTTGGAAATTGTTCTCTAATTAAAGGGTGTACCTCTGAGGCTGTATAAGCTGAGCATTTTCCAAATTGTTGTCAACTCTAACCTTGACCCATATGGACCACCCACTTCTGGATCATGATTGGTTCACAGAGATACATAGATGGTTTACCCCTGGGATAATACAAATTGTGTTAGATCAGAATTAGTACCACTGAGGTAATATAATACATGGAAAGTTTCTACTAATTAGTATAATTTATGTTGAAAAATGAGCCTACCCACTCAAGTTGAGAAATGTTTCATTATCAAATTAGGGAAGAATTAAGAATTGTTGTGGAGGTTTTGTTGAGAAGTCTTATATATTAAAACCCTTTTTTGGTGCTAATGATTTCAGTACATACCATAGTTAAGAGAAAACAGTTTTATTTGCACTTTAAGTTCAGAAACTAGGGTTCCACTTTTGAGGTTTTGTAAAGTTATGATTTTTAGTTACAGGATACGAGAACAAAAGCAAAAATAACCTGACATACATGAAACCTTATACATTTTCTTCTTGAGATACCTAGCATACGTTAATATTGTTTATTATTTTTTTAATGATAATTTTTCATCTTTGTAAAATAAATGTTACTGTTATATGACTATTTCAATTAATGCTAATTTTCTAATGAACTTATTATATATATAAACTAATAGCTAGATAGCCAGCTTTGCTTTTTAAAATTAGAATAGAGATGGAATAAGAGTAATATTTTGATCTTGGTCTTTTGGGGGATTACTTATATTCCTACACATCTACACATTAGCATGCATGCATGTCTTTTGCATTTGAGTCTTTTTTTTGGTACAGACTTGTGATTTCAGTGGTTAAAAGAACTCCTAGTATGGTTGGGGTGGGAAGATAACAAGTATTACTTACTGTGTGTCAGGTATTACATTGTGCCTACTGTGTATTACACCTACTATGTGCCTGGTATTGTTTAAAGGGCATCATAAATATTATTTCATTTTATCTTCACAACAGTTCTGTGAGGTAAGTGCTATTATCATTATCTCCATTCTACAGGTGAGACTGAGTACAGACAGACACTAAGCAGCCTTCTCCAGGACACATCACTGGTTAGAGTCTGAGGCCTGATTTGAATTAGGTCTTTCTGACTTCACCTTCATCACTGTATCCACTTCTCTACTACTTCTAGGCTAAGATAAGGGATATTGAAATGTTAAGTGACTTGCTCATGGTCCTGTAGCTATTAAGTGCCTGTGACAGGACTTTCACCCAAGTCTTCCTGCTTTTAAGGATCCCTCTGTACTCTATGCCATCCTACCACTTGGGTCAGATTCTCCCATCTTCACAAGGTGCTCCCTGTAAATACTCATAGAATTTTCTTCATTATTAAAGTGCCTTGAGTCTCTATCCTAGACTTCTCTTATGACAATTTTTACTGATTATGATAGCTTTGGACATTTCCTTTATACATATGACTTCCAATTCTAAATTTTATCCCTTTTCTCCAGAATGCTTCTTTAGATTCTCTTCTGGTGGAATTCTCATTAGGTTCAACAGTTTAGTTCAAATACTTGTCTCCTTTGTGATTTTATAGAATTCCCATGTTTTAATCAACATGCTATACTTAGATTGTAATCACTATCCTATTTAACCTATTTTCTTCATTTTTTTGTGAAGTTTTGCTATTTTAGTTAAGGTGCTTAATTTCTAATAGGATGCCAAACTCTGACACCAATTCAGAATTGCCCTAACTTTATGAAACTGTTGTGTTATTATTTTTTTAAATCACTGAACCACATGATGTTTTTCCCATAGCATTTTCTGTTTCCTCTTAAAGAATCTTTATAGTTAGCATTGGTTTAATAATTGGAAACTGTTATCTTTTTCATCCTCCCTTGCCAGCTGACCATTGGATTTCTTTGTAATGCAACTCATTCCAAAATTTGGCCTAGTGACTGCTTTATGTAAAGCACCATGAGTCAGATTTGTTCCCGGTTTTGCTAATCATATGTATGATTATTGTGCTGGAAATTATTATATGGAAACTGGGCTGCCTCGATGTAAACCTTGTTGTATTGGAAATGATCATTTACATTTTTCACAAAGCTTCAGCATTATTGATGCTTTTTGTCTTCAGTTTTTTTATTCCTTTCCTTCTAACAAAGAAAAACAATTAAGCAAAAAATTCATCTCACCAACCAATGTACAAAATACTGGATTTTGTCCTCGTAGTCCTCTGGCTCTCTGCTGTGAGAGGCAATATATGTTTCATTAGCTGTTAGTCTAGGACAGAAATATGAAACTCAGATCCATTTCTCTTTGAGTTTAATACCACTGCTGTAGGACATTGCCTGATTTTTCAGTCACTCAGAATTTGACTTCATTTCAGTGATCTTTTCATGTAAATTATTATAGTCATTGTGTGTATTATCTTGGTTCTGCTTGTTTTGCTCCACATCAGTTTTCATATAATTCTTCCCATGTTCCTATGAATTTCTTTTATATTTCATTTCTTATTGTACAATGATATTTTATTACATCCATAGTTTTGTTCAGGCATTCCTCAGTCAATGGATATCTACTTTATTTGAAGTTCATTAGTACCACAAAAAGTACTTTGAATATTTTGGTATACTGGATCTTTGTCTTGTTTTTTGATATCCTTGGGGATATAGGACCAGTAGTGAGATCTCTGTATCAAAGAGTACGGACAAGTTACTCAATTTTCATGAATAATTCCAACTGGAGATACAGAACAATTGGACCATTTCCTACCTTTACCAAAAAGGTGCCTATCAATTACATTTTAAAGTACATTTGAGCAAAATGTTAATTACTTTCCTATACAGTTGTTTTTCCAACATGTAGAAAAGAAAAAAAGGTGATGATGGAAGAAGGATAGAGGTTGTGGAGAGATGGGAAGAAAAATATTTTGCTATGCCTCGCTAACCCTGTTTGATTGGCTGTTGCCAAAATAGAAGAATGGCAGGCTCTAGGATTTATTCCTTTCCTACCCTTCCTTTTCCACTTTAATATTCCCTGCTGGTCACCCCCAATAATAGGGAAGATTCTAATGTACCCTATAAGTAGACAAATTCTACTGTTTTTTATCCCAACCCTCAGCATATGTGTGTGTGTGTGTGTGTATGTGTATGTGTGTGTGTGTGTGTGTGTGTGTGTGTGTGTGTATACACAGAAAAATGTTCTCTGAGGCTTACTGATTAGGTTTAGGTAGAATGCTAATTCTGCTTAGAAAAACTGTTTTGGAATTTGTTAGGATGTACTTGAGCACCTGCTACTTTAGTGAGAAAGCATAAACGGTTTTATTTAGAACTTTTTATACTAGGCTTTAGGGTGTGCAACTATACGAGTGTGAAGTTTTATAGTGCTTGCTGATCATATCTTTATTTTTGCCTATTAATGTTAGGCAAAATACAAATACTCATATCTGCCATTGCCCTAATGATTCGGTCCCCCCGCCCCCTTCTGTTTGTCCACACACCGCTCCTTTTTGTAAGGATGATCTTCAGGGCATCGTTTTTTTTTTCTTAAGCATTTCCAGTTGTTCATTTTCCAACACCTCGTTTCCCTTCCTTCTCTCTTTTTCTGACTTTTCCTCCTTTCCCTTTTCTGGATGTTTGTAATCCTACTGTGCACTTATTTAAAATTGTTCTAATGTGCAGGGGATGAAATTCATTATGATTTTAGAGTCTCTTCTTAGTAATTAGTTTGTTCCAATATTTAACTTTGCTTGTCTGGATTTGTAAACTTGACTTTGCCTCAGGAATGTAATGGGGTTATGAAATGGTAAGCTGTATACAGACTAACCTGGCAAAAGATAGTGGTTCAAACTGTACTAAAGAGGAATATGTTTTCAGGTCACATGCCTCATTTTTATCTCCCCATGACATCCTATTTTTAAAAAATCCTCTTCTATAATTCTTCCATAGTGTTGGAATTAGCTAACAAATTGAATTACGACTGTTTTTAGTTCAATTCAGCATACATATGTTGACAACTATTCTATGTAGATCTTTCAATGAGGGCAGCTAGGTGGCTCAGTGAATAGAGCACCGGCCCTGGAGTCAGAAGGACCTGAGTTCAAATCCAGCCTGAGACACTTAACACTTACTAGCTGTGTGACCTTGGGCAAGTCACTTAACCTCAATTGCCCCCTCCAAAAAGCAAAAACAAAACAAACAAACAAAAAAGATCTTTCATTGAACTCCTACTCAGATACCTCATCCTACATGAAGGTGAATACATTCTTTTTAAAAAATTAAATTTTATTGATCTCTTGTTTTTAAATGACCACAATTTCTCAATATATTCCTCTTATACCTGGTAAACCATACCTTGTAAGAGATTGTTTTTTAAACAGGAAGAAAAAGCAATTGATCAAAACTAACATCACCCTAGTCTAATAATATTTGTGGTATTCGTGGTCCCTTACCTCTGCAAAATAGAGAAAGAGGTTCATTTTCTCTTTTCATTGAGGGCCCAGATTGGTTTTCAGAATTACACAGAGTTTAGTTTAATTCATTGTTGTTGTTTCTGTTTACATGGTTGAAGTCGTCTGGATTTTGAAAGGCTGTTTCAGAAGAAGTTAAGTTCTAGTAGGGCTTAGCAAACTGTAAAGGCTTCATGTATTAACTTATATGTCTATTGTCTGAGAACCACTTGGCCTAGCTCGAGGTGGAAAAGGGTCATCAACAGAAGTCTGACTATTAAATGATAAGTTTTTTTGCTGTGATGATTCATGAGACATGGAGCAGTTTTCATCTTCATTATTAAAGGTACTCACACTAGTGAATGCAAGGCATTGTGTTAAAAATTAGGAAAGGAAGGAAAGAAGGAAAGAGAGAGAGAGAAAGAAGGAAGGAAGGAAGGAAAGAAGGAAGGAAGGAAGGAAAAAAAGGAAGGAAGGAAAGAAGGAAGGAAGGAAGAAAAGAAGGAAGGAAAGAAGGAAGGAAGGAAGACATGGTCCTTGCTGTCAAGGAGGTGACAAAGTAGTAGGCACAAATACGCAAATTATGTGAATTCAGATATAATGGAAACTAGAACATGAAAAATTCACAAGATATACTGTGGGTTTCAGTATCCAAGAAAGAAAATATTTCTAGCTTGGAATGGCATCAGAAAAATTCATGGAAAAGGTAGCATTTGAGTTGGAATTTGAAGAATTTATGCCTTAGGTGTCTTTTCTGTTATCATCTACCTTAAACACACACACACACACACACACACACACACACACACACACACACACACTCATAGCTATCAGGCTGTCATGTTTGTCCTTCAGTGACTCAGGTAGAAAGAGGCTGAGGACTTTGAGCAACTCTGCTTCACTTAAATCCAATTCATGGGCAATTCAAGATACCACCTGTAATGTTATTGGTCCTCTTTGAAAATAAAGGGCCACCGCTAACCACCTCCACCACTACCACAGCCACCCAATCTGCATTAGTATCTTAATCCTTTCCTCACTCAGAGATTTGCAACCTAATCTTGATGAAGAGCTATGTTTACTATCCCCAAAGTGTTATAACAAGTGACAAAGGGAGCCAGATTATGCTGACAGTATTTTGGGAATAGGATGGCATAGGAGATGTGAGATGATCTTGATTCCCTCTACCTTCTTGTTGTGAATCCTTGCTAACCAGAGAGAGAGGTTTCAGTGATAATAAGGAATTGTACTCATGCCCATGAGCCCCAGGAAAGATGGGTATGTCAGGGAAGTTGGTTTGGAGATCAACTAGGTAAGAATTCATGATTGACTGGTAGATCTCACTTGAAGTGTTGGAGATGACTGCTCTCATCTTGTTCTCAGCCCTCTAGTCCCAGGTGCTGCATACTCTTTGAATTCAGATAAACGTTTGTAGAACATTTAATACAGAGTGAGCTTTGCAGTATACTGTAGTCAAAATATACATTTAAAAAATTGGCTCCTAAAAGTTATCTGTGTTGATCCTTCTGGGGAGTCTCTTCAGAATACTTTCCGATTCTGGTATTAGAGGGTGAAAATTGCATTAAGTGTGTCATAGAATGTGCCTGGGAAATAAGTAGGTGGAAGAACTCTCTCCGTTTTGGAACATTATTTAATTAAATACATTCTCTTTGGCACTTTGAGACCTTGGCATTGTGAAATTTAAGAAACAAAGTAAGATTCCCACAGATTCAAATTGTCAGAAATAATTGATTAATGCCAATGTGATCATAACAAGATTAAATGAAGTCTGTGCTTTCAAGCATTTGGTGCTGCCCGTCATTCCATGTCTTTAATATTGCTCCCTTTCATAAAGCAGCGTCTGTGTAGGGGTACTTCTTTGGGGATTCAAAGTTTCATTTTTCACAATTTTTCTTATCTCCCTTCAAGTATCCTAGAGAACAACCATAATGGATGCCTCATGAAACAGAGAAAAAGTCTTCTGAATATTTCTCATCTTCTTAACTTCCTAGAGTTCATTGGTCAGATTGAATTCTTGCTATCGCCGTTTTCTTACAAATAAATATTTTATTTTATACTATTTAACTACATATGAATAGATACTGCTGTATTAGGAGGATGCAAGAGAATTGGCCCAGTGAGTTTGTTGGAATAGAGGATTTCTGATGTAGACTCTCACTGTACCAATGCATACTGGCACTCGATGGGCAATTTAAAGTCTAAGAGAGTTCCTGGGAACACTAGAAGATTAAGTGAGTTGCCCAGATATAAAGCCAATACCTGTCAGGCAGAACTTGAACCCAGAACTTCAGAAATGTAAGCCATACCTTTACAGTTCTGTGAGATTAAGACTAAATATAGGTTATTTAATTTTTTTTTAATTGAGAGCATTTCCATTTTGACAAAATTTTTTAGCCTTGAGCTTTCACAGGAACATGAGACCATAAACTGAGAGCCAGAATGAACTGAAAAGGCCGGCTAGTCCAAACACTTGATTTTACAGAAAAAAAAAAAAAACCTGAGACCCAAAGAAGTTAACTGAGTTGCCTGAGGCCGCACAGATGGTAAAGCTGGCATTTTAACCCAGGTTCTTTGGTTCCAAGCTCAGCACTCTTTCCATTGTACCAATGTTGTGAATAATTTTTTTAATAAAACTGATTTTAAAAATTCAGTAGTTTTGGAGGTGAATGACATACCTTGCCTTGTTAAGAGCTTGGATGTGGGGGAATGGGGTTGTTGGGGTGAGAGACAGTGAGGAATCTAGGATGACTAGGAAGATTTCAAACCTGAAGGACTAGAATGATACTGTTCCTTTCCTTAAAGCAGGAATTCTTAAACTGGGGTCTCTAAACTTGGTTGTATATGTATATGTATATGTATATGTATATGTATATGTATATGCATAACATATTTTAGTAACTATATATATTTGAGTAACTATTTCAATATAATTTGCTTCCTTTGTTGTTCTCAGTATTTTATTTTATGCATTTAAAAACATAATTCCCAAGAAGGGTCTGTTAGGCTTTACCAGATTGCCAGAAGGTGCCGTGGCACAAGAACAGGTTAAAAATCCCCTTCTTAAAGTCCAAGCTTCTTTGAAATCCATTTGTAATGTGAAGAGAGTCCTGCTATAAGCCCTCATGATTATTCAGCACCAGATTAAATTTGGGTGCAGTTAATTATTTACTAGTTGAAGGGAGGGAGTAAATTAATTCCTCAAGTCTATTTAACACCAGATAGTAAGCACCAGAATTATCTGTTGGATTTTTATATAAATATAGTGGACAACAGAGGCAGCGTGGTGTGATGGATAGAGAATAGGTATTAGAGTTAGGAATGCCTAGATTGAAGCGCCGCCTTTGGCATATACTAGCTATGGGACCCTGAGAAATTTTTTCCTCTTTCTAGGGAACCCTCCAGGGTTCTAAGTTTCTGAGAGGTGTGGACCTGCATTGGTTTTTTCACCAGGAAGTTCCTTATATCAGTGAAAGAACAGGTTCAGTCCCTTTCCAAGAGTCAGCAACACAGGGAGCAAAATAGCAGGGCCTGTATGATCTTTACCACACTTAGCCTTTTAATTGGACTTCTTAGCACTCTTGATCTTATTAAAAATAATGCATTACGAAAATGTGTGGTACTGTTTTTTTGTTTCTGTTAAGGAGGAAGGCAGCTTCTTCAGATGGAGTTTATGCTCAGTTGCTAGAAAACAATTTATTAATTATAGTTATAATCTTGCATTTGCTTACAAAGTGTTTTCCCAGTCTCTGTCTCATTTTATTTTTTTGTGCAAGACATTTATTATTCCCACTTTACAGTGAGGAAAACTTGTTGGATAAGTAGCAAAGCTAGATCTGTATTCTACAGTAGAAAATGTCTGCTTTGGATTCTAGTGTTACTTTATTCACAACCTCTGTAAATAATTGATGTCACTGTATATCGGGGCTAGAAATGTCATGATAGCTCTTCTTTTAGCAGTTTGAGCAGCAGAGAGCATGGCAACATGGGAGGAGCTTTGGATTTAGAACCAGGGATGACCTGAATTCAAAACTTGCTGTGTGACCCTGTGCAAATTATTGAATCTAGCTACCTCAGTTTCTTCCTCTGTAAAATGAGGCTAATAACAGCACCTATATCACAGGTTATTGTGAAGATCAAATGGCATAGTATATATGAAGCACCTTGCAAGACTTTAAATTTTTCTGTAAAGTAAATGCTATTTACTATTATTTAGTGTCTTTGGACCTAATTTTCCTCATAGTATAATGCCATGCACGAGCAGCTTCCTGCAGCTTCCCAAAAGAATGCTACTGTGAACAGCTTTTAAGATTCTGATTACACAGTATAGTGAACACTCTATTTATTCCATAACAAATCAAGGCAAACATTCACAACATATCACAATATAATATTCACAACATCACATATTGTCACAGAAAATCACAATGTAGTGTTCACAACAGCTTAACATTAGAATGGCCACATAGTT
>CM053581.1:477229744-477268770 GCA_028627135.1 Pseudochirops cupreus
AACTAAAGCTATATGGAAGAATATTAGTTCAACATGTCTTAGCAATCTTAGCCTTGGGCATTCTCTAACCAACTTTTGTCCTATATGAGTTTATTCCAAATGCTGGTGTTTATGTTTGGAGAGACAGTTTAACTCTGCAACCAGGAAAATTGTTATTGTCTTATCTGCACATTTCTAAAATTTATAGTCACTCTGCTCACAGGCTAGAGTGAGCACTTACTAAATGACTTTTGACTTGACTTTTCTTTTTAACTGAAGTGCTCTTTTTATGCATCTTTGGAAGAGATGGCAATTTTTCTTATAAGTATTAGAAATGCCAACCAGAGTTATTCCATTCTCTTAGTATTCAGGTTATTTGAAGCTTTGCTCTTTTTTGTTTTTCTATATTCTGTAGAGTAAATTTATTAGTTTTTGGACAAATAAGAGATATTCCCTTTAGTGGTTGCCAGTTTTAGTATTTAAAGAACCTTTAGATCAGTCCTGATAATGCTGTTTAATGTTGAAGTCTTCTACAGATAAATCTTATTTACAAGTCCCTGCCCTCTTACGAATTCCATTTCATTTTTCTACCCTCAATTTTAGAAATGAAGTAAATTTTATAAGCTACAAACTTTTGCTTTCATTCACTTTTTGAAGATCTTATCATTGTTTTAGGGGGGAATCAATAACCTGAAACATAAAAAAGATCAGATTTTTGGATATTTTGGTTAAAATTAGAAAAAAACACAAAACTTAGAATAATATTGATTGAAGGAACTCTGCCAAAAAGTATGACTGAGGAATGGAATATTTTGATCAAATACTTTAGTTAATAATAACCTTATTTTATTTTTGAAGGGATTAAATAGATGGGATTTAATTATTAGTAACAAAAAATATCCTCTTCCTTTTGATTTTTTTTAATCCCTCAGGTAAGTTAGTCAAACTAAATTTATTTTGCAAACATTCATTTAACAAACTAAATTCTGCACTGCTTATCTTTATCTGGCATTTTAGGTGCTGTAAGTAAGATACGAGTTTGGCTCAAATATCATTCCTTCTATTCTAGATGTGCATTTATTCCTAAAAAAAAAAATTCAGATATGCTATGTTTTTTGGCACTGATTTTGCATATTTTTGCTGAATTTTAAATTTTATTTTCCTACAAATAACATGTACCTAAGTGAAATATGTTAGTTCATGCATAATTGAGCCTTTCATTCCTTTCTCGTTACCTGGAGAACTTTTTGTGGCTCCTTTTTAGGACCCCAAAGTCCTCCCTACATTTTACTTACACAGCTCCTCCCCAAGCTTGGGAAGGTGCAGGTTGTGTTTTATGATGTCAGCTAATGAACAGTGCTTTCAATTATTTTAAAGAAATTGTTATATTCTGGTTTCATATATAGCCCAAAGGCAAGATAATTTATCTTTATTTAACTTTTATTCAGTGTACAAGGTACTTTACCTGCATTTGTATAGATAGGGTGGACAGAACTGGGAGGACATTAGTTTGGAGTCTTTTAGAAGTTTGCTATAAGACAAAGACAAGAAGGCACCTGATACGTGATTTCATTAGTTAGGAACTTCCTCTGCTAATGGAATGGAATGGAATAAGCATTTATTAAGTGACTATGCTATGCACTTCACATATATCTTACCTGATCCTCACAGCAAACCTGGGAAGGTAGGTGATATTATTATTCACATCTTACAGTTGAAGAAACTGAGGCAGATGGAGATTCAAGTGCCTTGCCCAAAGTCACCTAGCCAATAAGGGCATGAGACTGGATTTGAACTCAGGTCTTCCGGACTCTGGGCCCAGTGCTCTGTCCCCCTGTGACATATAGAAGCCTCTTACGGTTTGAAATCTTCTCTTCAGTTTGGGTTCTTAGAGCAGTGAGTGATCTATGAATTTCTATATTTCAGTATTTTGAAAATGTCAATTTAATTGGTGTCCTTTGCAATTCTTTATATTTTATTTCATGTAGCTTAAAGCATAATTCTGAGCATGGGGTCAGTAGGCTTCATAAGATTATGCATACCACAAAAAAAAAGGGTTAAGAATTCCTCCTTAGAGAGTTAAGTGTTTTCATAGGGTCAGAATGTGTTTAAAGTAAGGCTTGACCCCAGATCTTCTGGATTTTGAGGTCAACTTCTTTCACTTGCAAGGTGTCCCAAAAGTCTCAGTGCATTTCTGAGTTATTGAAGTTTAAACTGCATTAAGACTTGGGACACTCCATGTATAGGTAGACTAAGATATGTATATAAAACTATAAAACAAAATATACATTAGGGTGTGAAGTAGGCAGGCTAGTGAAACTGAGGCAAGATTGGGGCTTCCTGTTTCCAATACTCTCAAGAAAATCTTTTGGAATAAACTGAGTTTCACGTTGAATTTTGATGTAGGAAAGCAGGCTTGAATGATAGATAGGTATAACAAAAAATGTTGAACAGTGAAGACAAAAGGCCCAGTTCTCTTTATGGAGTTGGCAACTTTATGTTCATAACTATTAAAACTTTGGAAAGTAGAGACTCTAAAATTCTGCACTTTAAGATTTTTAAAATAATGAGATATAAAATCCCCACAATTTAGTCATTTTAGTGTAATTTTAGTTCTAATTTCCTCCAGTACTATGTATTTCCTTCCTCTCTTTGTTAAATCTTTTTCTCTTGTGGTAGCTAAAATGCCCACCTAGATACAGATGAGTCTTGGTGGCTTATCACTTATGGCATCGAATTCGTATTTACCCATTCCTTCCTCTCCCACCCCCCATTCCTCTCATTTATCTTGTTTAGCAAATTGTGGGATTTTTCATGTTTTGATAGTTTGCTATATTAGACAAGTGGCAAGCAGAAGGGGTTTTAAAATCTGACAACAGCGGGGCCTAGTGGTATCTGCTTTTAGTCCTTGTTTCTAGAATGCCACAGGCTATTGGATCACATGAATTCAGGAGTTCTGAGCTGGTTGGGTGTTCTCCATAAGTCCCACCAATATGGACCTCCTCCTCCCAGCCCCCTCCCCCAAAGCGGAGGACTTAGAGGCTGCCTGTTGAAAGGTGAGCCAGCCTTGACTGGAAAAATAGATCACATTAAACCACTTCTAGCCTGACTTCAATAAAGAGACCCATTCCCAGTGACAATAATAGGAAGATTAGATTTAGATGAACATATCAGAAAAATGCTTGTTCCAACATTTAATGGTCACTTATAAAGGCTGAGAAACATAAACTGGCTATTGTTTTTTCAATTAGTTAAATTCCCTCAAATATCAGACCACATAAATGTTAAATAAATGTTTGTGCTTGTTTGGTGATAGTATAAGTGCAGCAACTTGGTATCATGGATGGAATGGCTTATTCTGACTCTGTGACACTTTACTCCACAGTGCCCCAAGTGACTCTCTGACAGAAGCCCTAACTTTTTGTGTTTCTTGGACCCTTGTGTCACTGAATAATGTTTTTTTTTTCCAGAATAATAGGGGTTTTCTTTTTTACACAATTCACAATTGAAGGAAATGCTAATTTTCAGTTAGAGATTAGTGAAAATAACGTGATATTTTTTCTTCCATGTTCATGGACCTCTGGAATTCTATCCTTGGACTTCATGGGAGGCCAAATTAAGAACCCCCTGTTTTGAGACAAGTTTGTAGAACAGATGATGAAGATGTGCTTTGATAGAGAGATTTCTCTCAGCAAGGAGCTCCCTACACTAATAAAATAATGTCTGGGCAAAAAAATACATAAGTGGTAGAGTCTGTAGAAAATAATCTGCCTTTGGTTGGCTATACTTAGTTGCAAAGGACCAGAATGGTGCCTTCTCTGGGTTCAGTTAAGCATTTTTAAAGGCCTACTCTATGTAAGTTTCATTTCCAGGTTCAGGGTATCATTTAGGATCAGAGACCACGTTTGATATTATTAGCTCTGGCTTCCATTAACCAGGATTAACAAATACTTTTCCAACAAGGATCTATTTTTTGCTGACATTCTCTCTGCCTTTCTGCATCTTCACAGCAAAATTTAAAGTATGAATGTCCCATAAGTGACTTATAATGAATACATTGTTTTGTTGATTCCACTTATTTCAAATCGTATCTAATTTGGGATCTGGATTATTTATAACTGTCTTTGAGGTTTGTTGATATTTGTGAATGACCCTGTGTGTTCTTCAAACTTGAGTCAAGCCACTTTTGGCCATTTGGAGGGAGACATATATATACAAATGGGTTTCTAAAATGGACCATGTCTTCTGGGAGCCAAGATGGTGGAGTAAACAGTGAGTCCCTCTCACTCTTCTTTACTGACTTTGAGAAACCCAGAAAATAACACCCCAGGAAAAATCTTGGAACTACATCACATGATGAGGCACAAAAACACATTACAGTCCAGAGAAGGAAGGGAAGGAGATGAGCGTTGTTTGAACTCTACTCTCATCAGAATTGGTTCAAGGAGGGAATAACAGACTTAAGTACAGAAATCTAATTTACCCTACAGGCAGTAGGAGGAGAAAGGGGAAAGAAAAGGGAGGGGTGGTTAGAAGGGAGGGAAGAAGTCATAGAGAAAAGGGAAAGGAAAGGAAGGGGGAACTAATAGAAGGGAAGGAAGATTAAAGGAGGCAGTGGTCAAAAGTCAAACTCTTTTGAGGAGAGAAACAGAAGGGACAAATAAAAGCATAAATGTGAGGAGGGAAATGGGATAGAGAGAAAGACACAGATGGTAATCATAACTGTGAAGCTGAATGGGATGAACTCTCCCATAAAATGGATTAAAAACGATAATCCTACAATATGTTGTTTACAGGAAACACATTTGAAACAGGGGGATACACAGGGTAAAAGTATAAAGGCTGGAGTAGAATATATTATGTTTCAGCTGAAGTAAAAAAAAAGGAGGGGCAGCAATGCTAATTTCAGACAAAGCAAAAGCAAAAATAAATCTAATTAAAAGAGGTAAGGAAGGAAACTATATCCTGCTAAAAGGCACCATTGATAATGAAGTAATATCATTACTAAACATATATGTACCAAGTGGTATAGCATCCAGATTCTTGGAGAAGTTAAGGGAGTTACAGGAAGAAATAGAGAGCAAAACTACACTAGTTGGGGACCTCAACCTCCCCCTCTCTGAACTTGATAAATCTAACTTCAAAATAAACAAGAAAGAAGTTAAGGAAGTAAATAGAATTTTAGAAAAGGTAGATATAGTAGACCTCTGGTGAATGGGGATAGAAAGGAATATACCTTTTTCTCAGCAGTACATGGCACATACATAAAAATTGACCATGTATTAGGGCATAAAAACCTCACAATAAAATAAAATGTCAGTCATAGAATATTAGAGTAGAAAGAAAAATATAGAAATAATATCTGAGAGAAGTTATTTTTTCTCTCTTCTATTATTATTGAATTAGGACCAGGACTTTTTACTTCCCTATTTCCTCATTCAGAAATCAGATCCTTGTAAATTGTCAGCTAGCATCTGAAGAACATTGCTGATAATGAGATTGGATTATCTTTCTCCTCAATCTTGTTCAGACCCCACCCAAATAGGGAAGTCCATTGTGTTCTACTCTGGGTTGGGTGCAGTTACATCCTTTATCTAGATTGCCTTGAGGTAGGGGTGGTCTGGGAGTAAAGGTGCAGTAATCAAAGTGTTGTCTACCAGCCTCTCATTAGAATAGGTCTACCTCTCATTAGAATATTTATTATTTTCTTTAATTTTAACCAATCAGAGTTGATTGCTTTCTGTCTGGAACACTCACTCTTCCAAGGCATATGAGCTCAAGAATATTCCATGTCAGGAGAGACAGCCAAATGACCCTTTAATTAATTGTCCTCTAGCAATAATTAATAAAAATGATTAATTACCCAGAAATTATGTCTCTTAAACTTTTTATACTTCATGTATCATTACTTCAGTAGGGAGTCCAAAACCAAAATACTGTGACTTTTTATACTATGACTTTGAAACTATTTTTGTGTATTTTCAGGTGGTTGAATGAGTGAAACCCAGCATTTTACACAGTTTGTGTGTTCATTTCCTTCTTAATAGAAGGGAATAAGCATTTATATAATTCCTACTATGTGTCAGGAACCGTGCTTTTTTTTTTTTGGCTTTTTAAACAAATATTATCTCATTTGCTCCGAGTTCTTAAAGGAAAAGGGGATTCTTTGAGGTCAGAGAAGGAAATGCATTCTAGGAATGGGGTCAATCAGCATAAAAAGCATGGAGGGTAGAGATGGGGGTGTCGTATAAGCAAGGAATGTTAGTCTGGCCCATAGAGTACAAGAAGGGAGTAATATATAATAGCAGTAGTTTAGTTCCAGGTTATGAAGGGCTTTAAATACCAAACACAAGGAGTTTGTATTTTATCCTAGGGGTAGTGGGGAGCCGTGAATTTTGTTGAGTAGAGTGACATAGAGCTGTGCTTAAGGAAAATCAGCTTTGGTCACCCAACTGATAAGCATCTCAGGCTGGATTTGAATTCAGGTCTTCTTGACTTCAGGTCTAGCACTCCGTAAACACAGTGCCACCTAGCTGCCCCTTATGGGGGGAATTGCATAGGCTTCTGGTAGAAGGTAGGATTTTAGCTGGGACTTGAAGGAAGGAAAAAAGCAGAGATGAGGAAGTGGAGAATTTCAGGCATGGTGGTTGACTTGTGAAAATACCTATAATTGGTAGAGGTACTATCTTATGCAAGAAATATCAAGGAAGCCAGGGTTGCTGGATTGCAGTAACAAAGAGTGTACTGTCCTTACTGTAAAGGTAGGTAAGGACACCCCAGATTTGCTCTATCACTTGCCTCTTCCTTTCAGCGTAATTACATCACAGTGTTTCAAGGCTACATCTGCAACAGTTTTTGAGAATAGACTTGTACTTAAGTTCATTGCAATCTGTTTTGCTCATTTGTTCAGTTTCTTGGATATTACTTAACCAGAAGTTTACTGAATTAGCTCATAGAATAGATTATACCTGAAACGTGCCAGTTAATAGTAATAAAAATAGTGTTGCTGTTTTCAGGAATAACTTTGTAAATAGATTCTTTTTCTCCCCATCTTTTCCGATAAACTTACGTATGTAACATGAGTGGAATGGGATAGGGGTGTTTTCATAACTTATGACCCAGTAGTTGAAATTCTTATGTTAGTGTATATCAGCTAAATAGTTCCTTTGGGTTAGATGGTATTTTTGATATTCTGCTGAAAATAGTTATTTATTGAATCATCAAAGTGGGTCTTTCAAACTTCTGCTTGAAAATTAACAAATTTTTAAAAATATTCATAGACATTCTTTTGATAGCACTAAAAGGGCATGTATTTGTATCAAAAATGCCTCATAAAATACAGAGATATTTCAAAAGAAATGGTTGGTGTTGGTTGATCCTTGATTTTCCTTATAAAGTCAGCATAGCATAAAAAATTCAGTATGAAAAATTGATTTTAAAAGATTGATTGTGCCTTGATGGTACACTGTTATTTAGTTAATATATGCTTTCTGTGCTACAGAAGATACAGTATATGCTATTTATTTCGAACAAAATATTCAAAAATAATTGCTGACAAAAGCCACTTTACAGAGGTACATCTTGTAATGTGAATGTTAATATTGTGGATAGTTATGCAGAAGTACCTATTGATGTATTTTGAAGATTCTCATGGAGTCCAGTGAAGGTTTTCATTTTTAAAAAGGAAGAAAGAGAAGCTTGCATAACCACTGAGTATACCTTTTCCTAAAGGGTTATATGATATAAAAATTTGGCCTTTTCATGTCTGACTAAAGTTTCTAAAACATTACAAAGACAAGAAGAATAGGCCCTCCACTTAAAAGGAATTTATTATGTATGAGATGCATTTCCAGAGTCATTTTCAAATTTGTCATTTTTTAAACAACTGATGCAGTAATTTATAAGGAAAAACAATCCATTTTTGTAATGGGACCCAACTTAAACCCAAATACTTTTCTGGTTAAGTTATGCAAATCTAAATAAGTTGGTTTAAATTGATGTACTTTAGTTTACTTAAAATAAGGTCAAATCTATCAGTAGAGTTTGAGATTAAAAAATGTTTTGAGGAAAATATGTGTAATAAGATGCATAAGGATTTTGTCATTCATTGCTTACTTTCTCATACTTTAACATGTTAGTTTTTGGAAAGGATATAAATTACTATCTTTTAAAAGCCCTTAAAGTTTTTTTTATTCATCAACTAAATCATAATTTCCCTTTCCTTTTAAATAGTGCCTTATTACACTGAGATATATTTCCTAGAACACTATATACAATTTACTTTTACACTTCAACAGTAGTCAGAAGACCCTGAATGATAAATTAGGAGACATCTTTATAGAAGTGGAAGATAGCTTCCACTAGTTCTAGTTCTAGAAAATAGTGTGCTAGCAGTACTGTAGTATTATCATGTTACACTTCTAATGCTTCCAATTAGTGATCTTCTTCTACTGATATAACAGCAAACATTGGGTCAAAATGGAAGGACTTATATTCCAATCCTGATGCTTTTAATTACCCATATGACTTTGACCAAGTCAAAATCTCTATTCTTTTATCTGAAAAATGAGGGAGTTAATTTCATGAACATTTCCTGAATGTGTCCATTGGCAGTTTATGTATTTGTGAGAGGGAGGGCTCAGGGTTTATGGGAAAATTTTTTCTTTGCTACTTCTTTTCCTTGTGATTCTTTTTTAATGTCTGAATTAATTGTGTCTTCTGGTTGAATAGTATAAGGGTAAAGGTTGATTGACTTACTCATTCAAGCTCCACTTAAAGTGAAAAGATGCCTGATCAATTAAAAATAACAAGGTGTTAGGGCTAGTGATCTTTATATTTCCTTCAAATAAAAAATTACACAATCTTATTGTAAATCCTCAATAGTTATTTTAAACTGGTTTGGGTGGGATTTTTGTGCTTTTGTTTTTCCCACTCTTTCTCTAGCCCTAATGCTTTATGCCAGCACCTGCCACATTAATAGGTATCTAATAAATTTTTATTGACCTAAAAGTAATCATTTTATCATAAAGAATTTTATATGTATTTATTGCAAATAAGCTTTAGCACAAAAAGTCTTTAATTTTTAAATATCTCCTTGTAAAATGTTTTCTAATGTTAGCATTTTTTGTCTTTATTAATTTGATTGTTTACTTTTGGATTATAAAATTCACTTCCACAATCCCTTGAGTTTCAAATTTTCTCCCCCTTTCTCTCCCCCCCCACCCATGGAGGCATGCAATCAAGTATAGGATCTGCAAATACTGTCACATTAGACATTAGTCACATTATAAAGAAGATTGTAATGGATGGAATGAACAATGGGAAGGATGAAACAAAACCAAACAAGAAAAAGAAAGAGAGCAGGTAGTTTGCTTCAATTTATATTCAAACTCTGTTCTTTCTAGTTTTTTCTGTGAATGTAGACATCTCTCTCCATCATGAGTTTTGGAATTGTCTTATAACCCTGCATTGCTGAGAAGAGTCCAGTCTATCAGAGTTGGTCGTCACACATACGTTGTATCTGTAATTGTGTACAGATTTCTCCTGGTTCTGCTCTTCTCACTTAGCATCAGTTCGTATAAGCTTCTCCAGGAAAATATGAAGTCCATCTGCTCCTCATTTCTTATAGCACAATAGTATTCCATTACATTCATATACCATAACTAATGTTAGCATTAAAAAAAAAAATCAAGTGTTAATTCTCTGTATTCCAAGTATTTTTAAGTCTTTCTTGAAGATATGTAGGTATGGGATGAGTCTTCCAAACATTTTAAAAAGCCTGGTTTTGTCCTCCTTCTCTCTCTAACTTTGTATTTTCATTTAAAATTGGATAGATATTGTTTTGATTCTGCAGACAGTTCTCAATAAACACGCAAAATAAAACAATTTATCATTTCTTAACAGAAAAGAGATGTTTCCAAGGGTGTGCTAGATCCTGCTTGAACCAACTTGTTACATTTTTAGTGTGGGCATTTATACCTCAGAAATCAACAAATGCTACAAATCAGGGCTTGATTTAATATTTTATTGATTATCTAGACTTAAGAAAGTTATTGTAGAAAATGGGAAAAGAATTTTTACAACTAGTGTTTCTGATAAAGGCCTCATTTCTAAGATATATAGAGAACTGAATCAATTCCCCAATTGATAAATGGTCAAAGGATATGAACAGGCAGTTTTCAGATGAAGAAATTAAAGTTATCTATAGTCGTATGAAAAAAAAACCTCTAAATCACTATTGATTAGAGAAATGCAAATCAAAACAACTATGAAATACCACATCACACATATCAGATTGGCTAACATGACAAAACAGGAAAATGATAAATCTTGGAGAAGATGTGGGAAAATTGGAATACTAATGTGTTGTTGGTGGAGTTGTGAACTGATCCAACCATTCTGGAGAACAATTTGGAACTATGTGCAAAGGGCTGTAAAATTGTGTATACCCTTTGATCCAGCAATACTACTGCCAGATCTGTATCCCAGAATCATCATAAAAAGGTAAAAGGATCCACATGTACAAAAATATTTATAGCAGCTCTTTTTGTGGTTGTCAAGAATTGGAAATTGAGGGGATGCCCATCAACTCAAGAATGGTTAAACAAGTTGTGGCATATGAATGTAATAGAATACTATTGTTCCATAAGAATTGATGAGCAGGTGGATTTCAGAAAAACCTGGAAAGACTTACATGAACTTATGCTGAGTGACGTGAGCAGAACTAGGAGAACATTGTACACAGTAACAGTCACAATGTGCAATGACTAACTTTGATAGACTTATCTCTTCTTATCAATGGAAAGATCCAAGACAACTCCAAAGGACTCATGATGGAAAATGAGGTCCACCTCCAGGAAAAGAACTATGGAGTCTGAATGCAGATTGAAGTATATTATTTGCTCTTTCTCTCTTTTTTTGTGTGTCTTCTTTCTCGTGGTTTCTCCTATTGGTTCTAATTCTTCTTTACAACATGACTAATGTGAAAAAGGTTCAATATGAATGTATATGTAGAAGCTTATATCAAATTACACACCATCTTGGGGTGGGGGGGAAGGGGAAAGATGGGGAGAAAATTTGTAACTCAAAATCTTATGAAAATGAATGTTGAAAACTAAAAATAAATTTAAAAAAAAGTTATTGAGAAAATATTATCATTGAATATTAGATTTAAGTGTGCTATGTGTATTGTTTTTCCCCCCAGAAGCCAATTGTTAAACATTTACTAGCACAAAAATGGGCATGTCCTTTAACTTAGAAATTATAATATTGACATTGACCTTTGTACATAGTTTTAAAATCAGGAAGACCTGGGTTCAAGTGTCACTACTGACACTTAATTGGTTATATAACTGTGAGCAAGTCTTTTAATCCCTTAACACTTTATGTGATCTCTAAAACTGTAAGTTGAAGAGAAGGTACAAACCTACGTTGCTAAAAAAGGAATTTCTTTCTTACCAGAGGTTTCCATATTCCAGTAAAATCACCAGTCCAGTTCCTGTCCCTTTGTTGACTTTATTTGTCTTTTTATATTTGTGATATGTACTTTTCTTTTGACTTTTACCTTTATTATGCATTAGACTATACTTCATGCAAATCTTTCCATGTTTCTCCAAATTCCTCACATTCTTAGTTCCTTAGAACGCAGTAACGTTTCATTATATTTTTGTATCATAATTTCTTCATCCATTTCACAATTTCTGTGTGCCAATTTTGTTTGTAGCTTTTTAAAAAATCTTAAATAATGCTCCAATGAACATTTTTGTACATGTCTTTCTTTCTGTTGATAATATCTTTGAGATAGAGGCCCAGTAGTAGAATCTTTGGGTCAAAAGTTATGAAAAATTTACAATTTTTGTGTCTTTTTTATTTTTTACGTAATGTTCCTTTCTACCTTCATTCTGCATGTGCTCACAGAATTAATTTGGTATAAAAAATAATACAGATATTCTAAGGTATAGTGTGTAATGCTGTATTGCCTTAAAAATAGAACAATGAAAGATAGTGGAAAATGGTCAGAAGTACAAATGCATAAGGAAAATGGCCAAAAGACCACGGATAAGAACTAAGGAAATAGGTGCTATAACAATGTTGGGAAATGCAAAAAAAAAAAAAAAAAAGATAAACAAGATGATTCTAGGGAAAGATGATTCAAAAAGTTCATTGAAGAAGAACAAATAGTGGCTGGCACATAATTAGATGGCACCTTTGTCTCTAGGGCATGGTAGTTCCAAGAAATAAGGAAAAAGAATCAGGATGATTAGGAAGAAACAAATGCCTAAGCTGGTAATTGGGGTAGTCTGTAGGCAACAGAGTATCTTAGGGTATAGAGGAGGTAGTGGTTAAAATGTAATCAATGTATATCAGTGAAGCTAATGTAACAAGAATTTTCAAAAGAAGAACTTCCAACTCCTGCAAGAAAAGGAAGAATTTTATACTAAATTTTATAAAATTGCAGTTCTGATTATCAGATTCTCCAATGATTTCTCCTTTACACTTTGGGTGAAATGAAACTCTGGGTGCCCAGTGAATTGGTATTGACAGGAAAGTTCCAAGACAGAGTTGATCAGGACATGGTAAGAATTTTTATCCAAACCATTACCAAAAAAAAAATGGATTGGAGAAAACACCCTTGGTAACTGCCATACTTGTTTTTGAGAGTCTGTGGTCCAGTCAAAATGAAAAAGGTCTGCTACAGGTAAGGCAGTTTAAACTAATCACATTTATAGAAGTGGGTGCCTCCAGGTTTGCAATAGATCAAACACTAAAGTGTATAACCTTATACTAAGCAGGAAAATATATCATATTGTTATGTATTGAAACAACTTCTTTCTTTTGATAGTATTTATTTCCTAGAACCTTTATCCGCATTGAACAGAAAAGTAAAGTGCTGAGCATCTTGTATTTTCTTATTATATACTTATTGATTGGTTAACTTAAATTCTCTAATTTGCATGCTTTCTCTTATGTTTTTCAATGTGCATTTATCTTTTTTTATTGTAAATTTTAAATCTATAACCATTTAATTTTATGGCACTGCATATACGTACACACACACACACACACACACACACACACAATTAAATAACCATGGAAATTGGCTAAAAAGCCTGGGAAATTTTTGTAATTTTATTAAGTCTTACTTTTGTAAAGAAACAGTGAGTGAACATCATTGGTATATGTTAATAGATTATATGCAATAGCAATATATTGCTTTTTTATTGCCATTTTAGAAGCAGTAGATTCATGTATAGTTATTACTAGCTATACCATCTCTTTTTTTTTTTTTATCAAAAGAGGTTCATGCTATTGAATCATTACTCCAATATTTATCATTCTTATTGAAAATCACTAGACCTAAATCTATTGGTTTCTCTCTAGATTGAAAACATTTGAACTTAGAAAGCACAGTATTTCCTAAGACATTTGTAAGTATTCATCATGGATATTAAAATTACAGTCAGGCTGTGTGTAGTGTGAGGAGTGATTAAAAAAAATCTTTAAACATATGGTAAGCGGGTTACCAATGCTATCCAGGTTTGAAGATGCTGAATGTTCATATAACTTGTATTTGAAATTTTGATGTGTATTGCATTTGTTACTGAATATCAAGAATACAATTTTTTGCTCATACAGAGAGAGTTTAAAATGGAGTCTTTTGTAGAAGCATACGGTCTGTTTAGAATGATATAACAGATGCTGAATGTTCACATATCAAACAAAATGCCAGCTTTCTGTAGAAAAGAGGTGTCAAAAAGTTTCTTTGTACCTTTAACGCATGTGATTATGTAGTACAAAATGCAGAGTTTGTAAAATTTCTTGAATATACAGGCAAAAAAATGAATAATTCAAAACAACTCATAAGTTCTACATTCTATTGTACCTTTTATAACGCAGGCAGAAGATAGCATTGTGCTCCCAGTAGAGCTGAATTTGCACAAGTTACACCTCTGAAAATGCCAGATGGTCTATGGTCTACTTTTGAGAGCTGTCACATATGTAAAGATTTGAAAAAAGAAAGACAGCTGAATGAGAGCAGTGGATCATTAAAGGGAGAGTGAGGGTCCCTAGGCGTCACTTGTGTTTTAAGAAGCATTGTGTCGTTTCCCACATTACCTTTTTTTTAAAGCAGTACACAACCTTTCTATAATAAGATAAAAAAATGTTTCTGTTTTAGACCAAACGATTGTGGCTTAATTTTCTAACTGTCAGGCACTTTTGTTCTTTATGTTAGAAAGCAGTTACATGTTTCCTAATTGGATTCAAAAGCAATTTAGCCACAAGATTCAGTTCTCCCCTGTGAAAAGTTATCCATAAAGCTAAGAGAAATTTAAATGGAGGTGACCAGCGCGTGGGGGTTCATCCGGCTGTATTTGGCCGGCGTGCCCTGCGTGCCTACCAAAATCATTCGGCCAGAAAGTTCTGTTTTAATGTTAAAATGCTGAAATGAAAGACTTTTTCAGGGACGCGGCATTAATAACAAAAGCTGCAACACAGCCATAATAAATTGAATGTGAAACGATACAGAATTAAGACTCATTTTTTGAGGCTGCTCTTTGGCAGACTCACTAATAGAAAGTTGTAAATATGGTTTCAGTATTTTAGATAGTTTTGAAGACGTGAATATGGTTCATGGTGTTTTTGATGGTTTTGAAGACATAAGTGTGGTATTATACTACGATGCCTTGAGAAATTAAACCAATTTAGGTGGTTGGGGAAAGGCCAAATCTATCAGTTTTAAGAACTTTATTGTTTTAGCCATAGAAGTATCTTCTGGTGTTTTTATTTTTATTGTTGACATCATTTATCTATTGCTTAGGAATCTTTATTAAATTTTGCCTGTAGTACATGTCAAGAAGCTTTTTTAGGAGCTTAGCCATCTTCTTAGAAGTGGACAGTGCACTTTCATAACAGAGTTCTCTTCTGCACTTTTTTTTTTTTTTGCTTTTTTGGAGAGGGGAGAGCAGAGTAATTGGAGTTAAGTGACTTGCCCAAGGTCACACAGCTAGTAAGTGTTAAGTGTCTGAGGCCGGATTTGAACTCAGGTCCTCCTGACTCCAGGGCCGGTGCTCTACTCACTGTGCCACTTAGCCACCCACAGAGTTCTCTTCTTTGAACTGCTATTACTGGTGAAAAATGGGACTAAAGTATTTTAGTTACTTTGAACTCAAATGAGAAGAAGGGTACTAGATTGGGTTTAATTGTTTCTAGTATTTTTTTCAATATATATGCATTCCTAGTTTTAGGCTCCATCACAGTCATCAGAATGCCATTCTCGGTGATAAAGGAGGTTATGTGAACAGCTAATTAATCACTAATTCAAAGGACTAAACACATAGGAAACAGAACACCTTTTACAGAAGCCTTGATGGTACTTTATGGCTTCGAGAGGATGTGTGTCATTGTCAGAAGAGCAAGTACTTTTTAAAGATATGAGACATTGTCAGAACAAAAATAGAGAGTCGTGATACTTTTTTCCTACTGATACTGTATAGTATTGGCAAAGTGAGTAACAAGATTTTTAGATAATTGGATTTCTTGCTTTAGAAAGCAATTGGTAATTGATGGTAATAAAAATAGTCTGAAAAAACTTCTGGGTATCATCTTTTATCAACTGAAAATATCGTGAGGCATAAATTCCTTTGGAATTTACACTGTGCAAATAAACTATTTTGGGGGGTATAGTTAAAGCATTTCTGTTGCAGACTAATAGAAATTGATGCTGTTTTAAAATGTTTAAGTATGTTAAGTATGTTGTTAAGTATGGCTTTGGTATTTTAGGTAGTTTTGAAGATATAAATATGGTTCATGGTGTTTTTGATGTTTTTGAACATGTAAGTATGGTTTAGGGTATGTGTATATCACTTGGTATGGGTACAGTAACTGAGGCAAAATATGATGTGATAAAATTATTCCTTCACTTAAAGTTAGGCCCTCCTTGTCTTGGATATTTATTACACTTTAGTCCATTATCTGCCAAAGTCCTATTTTGTTGCTTTATTGTGTCCTAGAAGACGACCCTACTTTCTTGAAGGCTATTTGATCAATAGTGTAAACACTGACACCTTTTACCAACCTGGAAAGTCATTAAGTATGGATCTGTCGATAAAAGTACATGTCCATTTTCTGAGATTTAGCCTTGCTAAATTGAACAAAGATCATTGCCAGGTTGGCTGCAAGATGATTAATTTTTTGGCTATAGCAATGCCTAGGTAGCACAGTGGATAGTGTGCCAGGCCTGGAGATGAATCTTCCTGAGCTCAAATCTGGCCTCAGACACTTATTGTGTGACCCTGGGCAAGTCACCTAATTCACTTTGCCTTATTTCCTCATCTGTAAAATGAGCTGGAGAAGGAAATGGCAAACCACTCTAGTATCTTTGCCAAGAAAACCTCAAATGAGGTCAACAAGGAGTCAGACACAACTGAAAAATGACTAAACAGCAACAAACTTTTAAAGACTGTCTATCCATTGAGTCACCTAAGGATTGCAGTCTGCATTGTTGGTGAAAATATTTGCACCAGTGAAATCAAAGATACTCTTGAAGAGTTGAAGTAAGTCCTGGCAACTCCCTACTAATTACTGTTATTTTGTTAATTTTATTGTGAATTACTATGTTATTGCATTTTTACATTATACCATTTTTAAAAAATGAAAATATCTATATTTTCAGTTCAACAGACATTTATTAAGCATCTATTAGGTGTAGAACACTGTGTTAGGTAGATAGGAAGATGTAAAATTTAAGTAAGGCATGGCAGTCTAATGATAATTGACTGTCCAAATTTTAAAAGGAACATGATCTTGTTTGTACATTCCAAGGAAATCCTAGAATCATAGAGTTATAGTTAGAAGGGACCTTTTGAATGACTTAGTACTCCTACTTCCTTAGTTTATAGATGAGGAAATTGAGGGTTAAGTATTTTACACATCATGATATAATATAATGATATTTATATAATATAATTATGATATAATAACACATGACATTATAAATAACAGGTAGGATTTGAACGTGACTCCAGATTTAACCATCACATGCTACCTCAACTAAATCCAATTTAGAAAGAATAAGTTTATCTAGTTCAGTCACTTCATTTGATCCCATTTGGGGTTTTCTTGACAAAGATATTGGAGTAGTTTGCCATTTCCTTCTCTAGCTCATTTTACAGATGAGGGTGAGGCAAAGAGGGTTAAGTGACTTGCCCAGGATCACACATCTAGTAAGTATCTGAGGTGCTCTATCCATGGTACCACTTAGCTCCTAGATACTGGGGATATGGAGTAAAAAAAAAAAATCAATAGCACCTGCCTTCAAGGAACTTACATTCTACTGTCTCATCCATGGTTATTAGCATGAAAACAGAGAATTTAAAGAGGGAAGATATTTGGAAGATAATTTCTTTCATTCCCCAGGTCCAGCACATAATTTTTTCCAATAGTATATTTTAGAGTATGTTGTCTCATTCTTAAGGCCTAGATTATTTCTTCCATGACTTATTTTTAAATACAGTTCCATGATTGAAAATTTCCTATTATCAAAAATTCAGCTTCAGTTTGATCTTAAAAATTATTCCATTACTCCTAGTTCTATCCTGAATCTCACATTTGACAGCCCTACCAGTCAACCAATCAACAGGTATTTGTTAAGTGCCTAATTTTCAAGTATGTCTTTGTGAATTTTGCCAGTCCTTTTCCATAATTTCTCTCCTTTACCATTTGAAATATGTGTGTGTGCACGCACACACACACACACACACACACACACACATATATGTGTGTGTATAAGAAAACTTTGTTTCCTAACATTAGATTTCTGCCACATTAAAATTTCCTTCTTTTCTTCATTTTAGCACAACCTCAGCGCTTGCCTGAGCCCCAAACTTCAGCACAGGAACAAAGTGAGGAAGACTTGGGCAAGATAAAGAATGGTCGTACAAATCTGAGAAATGGAAATGGAATCCACAGTGGGGTTAGACATGTATCTATAGATAACAGAAAACTTTCTGCACCTGTTTCACAAAAAATGCATAAAAAAATTCAGTCCAGCTTGTCTGTAAACAGTGATATGAGCAAGAAGAGTAAAGTCAGCGCTGTCTTTTCTCAAAAACCAGGCTCATCACCTGAAGGTAAGCCAAGTCCTGGGCAGATTTTGTTTTTTATTTTGATACTAATTGAAATTCATTCTTGCTAATAGCAGCAGAATCAATGAAACATAACTAAAGTCACTACAGAATTGTATCAGGAAAGGACCTTAAAGATGATTGGGTCTAGTTCCTCATTTTTCACTGAAAATGAAGTATAGAAGTTAATGTCAAAGCCAAGGCCAGAACTCAACTGTTCTGATTTCTCTGCCCATGCTCTTCTAATTTTATTTATTTTTCAAAGAAAAATAGAAATTAGGACAAACTACAAAGTAACTTCCCCATAGGAAATCATTACATATTTCAGCAAAGTGACAACTGACTTACCACTTTTAAGCTCTCATCATCTCTACAGGTAAATTCTCAAAAGTGAAGAGTAACTCCAGTCTAAAACTTTAATAGCCTAAAACTTAAAATCTTAGTGTAGTTTTAGACTATTGAAACTTAAAACTACAATATGACTTTTAGTATACCATATAAATGACTCCTATTACTTTACTATCTCTCTCATTAATACACAGACACACATATTATTTAAATGTCATATATAGAATAGAGACAGGAACTAGACTCATAATTTTATTGGCATAAGAAAGGATCACTTCCCTTTACTAAAGCAGGTCAGTCCCTACTCTGCAACTACGGTTAGGTAGAAAACTGGCAAGTTGAGTAACTTCCCAGTGTTACATAGCCGATATGTGTCAGAGACAGATCTGGAACCCTGTCCTTCTTGACTTCAAAGTTAGTTCTCTATTCAGTACACCAGACTTCATCTATGTATATAGTTACACTCACTTTACAATCAACTATAAGTCTCACTAATCATATGTTGTCTGTTAGAATACCTCTGGTCATTCCCACTGAGAAAAGTTAGACTTTTCAAATATTCCCTTGTTTTTCATTTCCACTGCCATGAACAGTGGACTTTATTGTCACCTGTTGATAATAGCTAATAGATAACAGATAATCCTAATTCCTGTTCATCTCTGCTGATTGCCTTCTCATTGCAGCTATGCCTACCCCAATCTTGTAGCAGGCCCAAAGTCCCCCGCTGAAGGTACTAGGGATAGTTAGGTGGAGAAGACCTGGGGACATGATAGCTTTCTTCAAGTATTTCAAAAGCTGCTATGTGGAAGGGAATCAGACTGTCTTTGCTCGGCCTCAGAGAGCAGAACTCCAAGAAATGAGAGCACATTGGCAGAGAGGCAGATTTAGGTTGGCTGTAAGGGAAAAAAAAATTATAACAGTTTGACTTGTCCAGCAACAGGGGCTGCCACAAAAGATTCCCCATCGCTAGAGGTCTTGAAGTGTTAACTGTTCAATTATTTGTTGGAAATGGTGTTAATTGGATAATGTCTTCTACAGGTATAAGTTATACTAGATGACTTCTGACATTCCTTCCAACTCAGAGATTCTGTAGATTTAACACCAAGATTTAATTTAAAAATCTTTGATGAGTCATAAATAATATTAGATAACAACTTATTCTCTCTTACTAGTGTAAGTACTTTTGAAATATTTGTTGTTTTACCTACAAAACCTTTTTTTTTTTTGACTGGAAATTCATATGAATTTTTGCCCATATGTGTCCCTCTCAGGTATTCCTTTGTCTTCTAGGCCTTCTTCTTCCTGTAATGCTTGGCACCTTTTAGTTTAGCCTATATCAAATTATATTGGCTATGTATTCATTTCTGCTAACTTTCTTTTTCAACTTCTATTAAAATCTAAATAATTACTTCCTGTTTGATGCCTGTGTAAAGCTGAGCACTCTTCATTTGTCAAGATGGATTTTACTCACAAATAGGAAATTGTGTTGAGAATTACCAGTAATGAATTGGAAGAAACTATATTACATTTTGCTTACCGGTGTTCTAAATTCAACTGAGTTAAAGTGTTAGGTTGATCAAATGATATGATAATAAGCTGTCTGCATAGTTCTAGGTCAGTGACATTACTTCCCAAACTAATTAGATTGGAAGGGACATGATTGGCACTTTAAAATGAGTTTGACATGTAAGATGTGTGGTCAGCTCTGAAGCACAGGTAGGCTGTTAACTAAACTGACTCTCTGAGGGGTTGAGAATGCAATGCAATTTTATTTAGAAGACTTCAGAATCTAGGTGATCAGGTGAAATAATGCTATGTCAAAGAGAAGTACTATATATGTGTTATTTAAGACACCTATCATTTCATTTTGTCTTTTTCCTTTTAATCTAGTCACTTTTTTAAAAGCATTTTCCTTTAATTCCCTTGCCTTTCATGATAGCTTAAAAATCTACATTCTTTATGAAAAGGCAGACTACTTAAAAATTTGAAAGTATTTTAAGTATTTACAGTCTGTATTAGGGCTATAAATAGTACTTAATAAAAGTTTGTTGATTGATTAAAGACATCAAGTAGACGTTATTAGAATAAAAATGCAAATGAATACATTACATTTGCAAAAGCAAAGAAAATTCTGCCCATATTTGGAGGAGATAAGTGCCCTCATTCTGTTCCTGACAGAGTAGTACCAGGGGGAATAATGAAACTGAGGAAACATTGCCCTTGATGGGTGGATTTCAAGTAAGGCTAATCCATGATTTGATTCTTAGTTTGAAGTAATTTAGTTCTTGCCAGTTCTTCTGGTAACTCTACCTGACATTTTTATAGGTTGTCTTTTTTTTCCCCTTAACATTTATCTTAGAGAGGCTTAGCCTTGAATAGGTTAGTACAACTGTACCTCAAACTCCGTGGAAAGGAGGTATCTTTCTATTTCTCAGAAGGCCATTTATTATATTTAGTGAAGAAGAAGCAAGGCTAATATATAAATACTCTCGATTACTACCACAGTCCTGTATTAATTTTACTCTCAGACCTGATAGCTAACATTTTACAAACTCTAAATCAATTTAACAAAAGTAAATTAGACTTTGTCAAAGCCAAGGATTTCAGAAGTATATAATTTAGACCATTTGCTCTTCCCAAAAATTTTTTTTTACACATTTCTGTGAGGGCCTGTGAAATGTCCATGGATAAATTGTATATATATGGTTACTATCCTGAGGAAAATTTCCATTTTGCAAATAACCAGTTTTGGAAGCACTTTGCTAAAATTGAAGAGCATGTATTATATGCAACAAGCATACCATTTAAAAAGATGGCAATCTTCACAGTCCAAAATGATTGGTTTTTGAAAGATGAAGAAATTAATTTTCACTGCTAAACATAATCTTAAAACATAAATATTCAGATTTTCTTTTTCAAATGGTAATGTGAAAATAAAATAGTATCAGAAATGGGGCCTTCATTTTTTTTTTAAGATGAGAAAAATGGACATCAAAGGAAAGTAATTCAGGACCTTGAGTCTCACTAGTTACCAGAAGACTTAATATTATGTTATTTCAATATAAAATATAAGTAGGTTAAAAATAAAAACAGCATTCACAATTTCCTCTGAAATGAAATTTCCTTATTCTCCCCCCCAATTGAAATCATATACATTCACTTACAATGCATTAAATTATATCTTGTGAATTAGACAAAGAAGTTAGTTGTGATAAAGTGTAAGTCATTCTGGTTTTAAGTATCAGATATTTCGTTTGCCCGCTGTTCGATCTTGAGCCAATCTCTTATCTGCCCCAGACCTCGTTTTCTTCATCTATAAAGTGGGAATAATAATGCTTTTATTGTCTTTATTGGGTTATTTTGAGGATTAGATAAGGAATGTATTCATATACTAGTCTTTCTAAATCATTAAAGCATGATAAAATGTCATTCATAATACCAAGAAATTAAAAAAAAATTGTTGATCTTCTTTTGCTTCTGTAGCACTGAACTGAGCAACATACCCAGTTTTGCTTGGGTATCTTAGACCTCATGGGGATTATAGTGTAGTAGAGGGATATGGCACATCCTCAAATACAAAATAATAGGTATTAACTACTTTAGAGATGTCTTTCTTAGGTAAGGCTCACATGGCAAATGATTGTTATCAGTGGAGATCAGGGAAGGCTTCCTGGAAGAGGCGGTATTTGAGTTGGACTTTGAAGTATGGCTAGTGACTCAATAGGTGAAAACAGAAGAAGAGAATTACTCTAGGCATAACAATGTTTGAGTAAAGGCATGAAAGCCCATCCAGAAGCAGGGGAGATGTTAAGGGACTAGAGAGCAGTCATGTTTGTCTGGAACTTCAAGAGGGGATATTTTAAGCTAGGCAAAGAATAGGAAAAGGCTAGATTGCAAAGGTAAGTGGTACCAGATCATGGAAGACCATGAATGTCAGGCAAAGAAGTTTGAATTTTACTATGTAACCAATAGAGAGTCCCTGGAGAATTCCAAACAAAGAAGCTACATGACTAGATTTCTACTTAAGGAAGATCAGACAGAAGGTGAGTGGTGTGAAGGAGGTGGAGGGAAACTAATGAATAATTCATGTTGTTGTTGTTGTTGTTCAACCTTATCCAACTCTTGTGACTGCAATTGGAGTTTTCTTGACCGTGATACTAAAGTGGTTTACCATTTCCTTCTCTAGCTAATTTTACAGATGAGGAAACTAAGGCAAACAGGTTTAAGTGACTTGCCCAGGATCACATGGTTAGGAAGTGTCTGAGGCTAGATTTGAACTCAGGTCTTCCTAGATTTCAGGCTTAGTGCTTTAAATACTGTACCACCTAGCTGAATAGTTTATAACATCAGATAATCTTTTCAAAGTATTTTTGGATTAAATGTGGTGGTTGATGCCTATAAATTCCTCTATGAGAGAGTATAAAGCTGGTAGATATCTTGAACTTAGAAGTTCTGAGGCTATGCCAATTGGGTGGTATTATGTCTGGCATTAATATGAGTACAATTAATATGAGGTACTGCCTGATGTATTGATTTTACCTTTCTAACATCTCTTGTACACTCCCCTTTCTTTCTTTTGACATTGCTACCAGCCTGGTACAAGCCCTCATCACCTCACACTTGAACTGTTACAACTATTACAATAAACTGCTGGTGGTTCTGCCTTCCTCAGGTCTGTCCCCACTCCCATCCTCCATTCAACTGTCAAAGCAATCTGCCTAAAATACAGGTCTGATCCTGTCACCCCACACTTCACAAACCCACTGGCTTCATGTCACCTCCAACCTTAAACATAAAATCTTCTTTTTGGCATTCAGAAGCTTCTTTTGCCTTTCTAGTCTTCTGATACCTTGTTTGTATATACCTCTACCCTGTGCTTCTTACCCATGTACTCCATGACCCAGAGACACTGGTCTCCTTGCTGTGTCTTACACAAGATACTCTTATCTCCAGACTCTGGGCATTTTCACAGGTTGTCCCTCATGCCTGGAACTCTCTTCTTTTGAATTCTCAGTCTCCTAACTTTCTTCAAGTCCCAGCTAAAATCCCGTCTTCTACTGGAAACCTTTCTCAGTCTCCCTTAATCCTAGTCCGTTCCTTCTGATAGTTGATGATGTCCAATTTATTCTAAGTGTTTTGTTGTTATCTTCCCCCATTAAATTGTGATCTCCTTGGGAGCAAGGACTATCCCTGAGTTCTGTAAGAACTTATGCACAGGTGGTAAGAAATAGAACAAACTGATATGTAGGTGAGATGCTGTCACTCAGGCCCAAGATGATCTCTGCTTGATATAGGTCTTGGGAAACAGGCCAAATGATGATTCATTAGAATTAGGTTAGAAGGCATTAGTAATTCTATCAAGAAGTTATGAACTAGGTATATTCACAGATAAACACAAAATAAGTTTAAATTGGGTAGGTTTGAGAATTTAACAGTAGTCATTAAGCCAAGTAGGCACTAATTTGGAGAATATTTTAAAGTAAGACTTGTTTCTATAGTTTATCAATCAAGAAATATTTTTTTTGAGTGCTTATACTTTATAGCTTAGAAAACACTAGTAATCATAAATGACTTCAGACTTTCACACTTTGTAGGCTTTCACCTTCCGTTCTTAAACTGGCATAACACTACAGGTTGTCAGTATCCAGAGAAATACACTTCTTTAACCACACAGCTTCATAAGTTCACCCTTTTAAAAGTTGTTTTCTTTTATTATATAAATTATATCTGAGCTCAGATTTGGAAATTTTTATATATTTTTTATAGTTTGAGACATTGACACTCTTCCTTCCTGCCAAAAAAAATAGCTTTCTCTATGCTTTGCTTTGCAGGGACTCTTGTTGTGCCAAAGTCTCTGGTATATGCTAAAGTTCTTTATCTAACTTCAGTTTTAAAATTGGGTGCTTTCTGTGATGTTGTCTAAAGAACCCTAGATGGTGAGGCAGGAATAGTAATAATATAAACTAGCATTTATTTGCACAGCACTTTAAGGTCTACAAAAGCATTGTATAAATATTACCTCACGGAACCCTCACATCTCTGGTAGATATGTGCTGCTGTTAATCCCATTTTATAGATAAGGCATCTGAGGCAGACTGAGTCCAAGGTCATAGAACTATTAAGTATCTAAGTAGAATGAAATTAAGTCTTCTTGACTACAACTGGCTTTCTATATACTAAGTGCCACCAACTGCCTTAAAAGGCTAGCTTTTATAAACCCAGTCCAACTAATGGACTTAGCTTTGTGACAACTGGAAAAGTCCCCTAACCTCTGTGGGGCTCAGTATCCCCTCATTTTGAAAATGACTTGATTGTCCTAGATAATCTTTAAAGATCTCCTACCCTTATGTGGAGAGAAGATGGAAGTTTTAGATTTGTGATTAGTTAAGGGAACTCTGGGTGAGGAAACTTCTCCTACCAACAACAACCTGCAACTGGTTTGCAGGCTATATTGTCTTAGAATTTCCTGGAGGTACTTAGAGGTAAAATAACTTGTCCAGGATAATAGAGCCAGTGCTACATTGATAAGACTTGAACCCAGGTCACAGTGACTCCAAAGCCAGCCTCTAGTCCAGTCTCTCTTATAGCCCTAAAATGGAATGACTTTATCGTTGTCATGTTGTTTTGGTTGTTGTTGAGTTGTTTCAGTTGTGTCTGACTCTTCATGACCCCATTTGGGGTTTTCTTGTCAAAGATACTGGAATGTCTTGCCTTTTCTTACTCCATCTAATTTTACAGATGAGTAACAGAGGCAAAGTTAAGTGAACTGCCCAAGGTTACACAGCTAATAAGTGACTGAGCCTGAATTTGAACTTGGGAAGAAAAGTCTTCCTGACTCTGGTCCCGGCACTCTGTCTACTGTGACACCTACCGACCCATTGTTGTAACAAGTAACTTTTTAGCAATTGTTTAACATTTGTAGTTGATATTTCCATAGGGTGTTATGATTTGTAAAGCCTTTGTGTATATTGTTTCATTTGATTCACATTACAACACTGTAAGGAGTTAGTGCAAGTATTATTCTCCCTATCTTACAGATGGGAGGACAGAGGCTCTGGGATTAAATGCCTTGTCCAGCGTCACATGGTTATAAGTGAAAGAGCTAAAACTTGAAGCCATAGGTTATGTTATTGTTGAGAAAGACAAAATCTCCTAACTCTGTAGGGGAACAGTAGGACCTCATTATCAATCTAAATAAATCTATTAATCTAAATTTAATTTTAAAAATTAAATTGACAGTGGACCAAACATTTGATTGACTGATCCATTCATTGAGTCATTCAATAAGTGTTTATTAAACACTGTTTCTGGGCACTGGTGATATAATGACAAAAATGAAACCATTCCTGCCTTTTGGGAGCTTATGTTTTGTGGGGGGTGGAAACAGCGTGTATGTAGATACATACAAAAGATTTTGGTTTTTATTTAAGACTGAATAGTCTTTGGTGACATGAATTCAGTATATGTTTCCACCAAAGTATTAATCACTTTCATGTTTATGGTTTAGATATGTATGTCTCTCAGACATTTGTTTCTTACTGAAATTATTCTGTTTTCTTTTAAAATTCTTAATGATTTCTTTCTTGTATAAAGATAGATGTATTTCATGAATATACATTTTCAAAAAGGCTTTAATCAATTGTGCCTCCTGTTGAGACAGGTAAGCAGCATAAACCATTATAATCCCAAAATGTTCTTTCCAATTTTCTTTAAAAACCACTACTAGAAAATAAATGTTATGCTCACACACATTAAAAAGTGCTGTTTCTTGTTAAGTGCCTTTAATGGAATTGGTTGGGGATAGGTATCTATGTGGGGAAACATTGTATAATTTATTTAAAGATTATTAAATTATCATATTTCTCCTTGTTTTGGTATAATTAAATATTTTCATACATACTTTACTTTTCTGATTGCATCATTCAGGTGGAGAGTTTTAAGACTAAATGTTTAAGATTCTTGACCTTTTAAGTAATTATGGTATAATAATCTAGTATTCTGTAATATTCAAATTGCTGATGGTTTTCGTTATAGGCAAAGGGACTCTCCCTGCCAAATAGAACAGTGATAAATCCAAGTATGTTTTAGGCTGGCCAATTACCATCAAAGGTTTTTTGTAAAACAAAGTTTCAACAAAGTTGTTCTCAGTAGCCATTTTATCTTTGGGTGGCATTTGCCATTATAGAAATAGCTCATATTTGACGTTGTAGGTTGAACATTTATGAAGACATATACACCTTATCTAAACATCTCATTGGACACAATTTCAGAGACAGGATGATGAGTATAGCAATATATAGAAGTCACAATGATCCTTCTCATTTTCAGTTGTAGCTACCTATAAATCTAAAAATTCATGAATAATTTTGCAGCTTATTAAAAAACATATCTTATTTTTATAGTGTAAGCTTCTTGAAAGTCGAGATGGTTTCATTTTTTTGTCTTTGTATCCCCAGTGCCTAACACATAGTGGGCTATTAATAAATTCTGGTTGGTTGATTGGTTCAGCAATCCCATGTTAACTTAGTCATATCCTTCTCAGTACTCTTTGAGGAACATTATTATACAGTTATCAGTAACTTAGTTCCACTTCTGTTAACACCAAAATTCTCTCTGTAAAATTAAGCAAACATTGCAGAAATCTTATTGACTCTGCAGTCACGTACCTGGAAGGGCCATGATTCTTCAGGGATGAGTTCTGTTATCTAGGAAATGCTCGGGTTACTTCCTGGCTATTTTGGCACCGAAAATGCATGACATAGTAAGAGAACTCTCGTTTTTAGGTCACTATGGAATTTCTGTATTATTTTCCACCCCTTAAATGGTAATCCAACTCTTGACAAATAGTTTTTGGCCCTGGGAATGCCATACATAACTGTGGGGAAATTGGCACTGCTCCTGCAAGTATCTGCATTTGTATATTTTCAACCTTTTTAGCACTCACACTCTTTCAGTATTCTCATTAATGAATTATTTCAGAATGAGTTGTACTGATAGCCGCATCATTTAATCAACACAGAGATCTTCTACCAGTCTATACCTAAGCTGTCTAGAGCAGTGGTTCTCAACCTTTCTAATGCCGTGACCCTTTAATACAGTTCCTCATGTTGTGGTGACCCCCAACCGTAAAATTATTTTTGTTGCTACTTCATAACTGTAATTTTGCTACTGTTATGAATCTATCTGATATGCAGGATGTATTTTCATTGTTACAAATTGAACATAACCCACAGGTTGAGAACCACTGGTCTAGAGGAAACTCATGTATGAGACATTATCCCTTCTTTCAAGGACCTCATGGTCAAGGAATAAAAGGGGGAGACATGGACTCCTTTTAGCTATGGAACTTTCACCCGAGGGCTCCCAGTGTTTGGATGACTGGGGAAGGTCCCATGTGACATGAATACCATCCTCCCTGCCCTTGCCTTATACCAGCCTCTGTCCAGTCCTTAACCATAAATATAGAAATTCTTCCATTACTAGTGGAAAGGATGTACTGGTCTCTATCCATATGGCTCAACTCACCTCCTCTATAGCTTTTCAAACCCAAATACCCTTCCCTGGCCATCACTCACCAATATATATAGTCTTTCATATGAAAATGTAGGTTTCTCAAATGGAGAAACTATCTTCAAGTTTATATTTGTATCCCCAATACTTAGAACAGAGCTTGGCACATAGTAAACATTTAATAAATGCTTTATCTTTAAAATATGAGGTATATCATAAGTAATATATTAATGCTGTAATAAAATTGCTGTGCAAGTCTATCTCTTTAAAAAAGAGATATTTAAAGTATGTTTTAAATAATTAATTCCTTAATGATCAAGGACTTTTTCATATCATTTGAGTTGGGCATTGAAGGGTGAGTATGAGATGAGGGGATTGAGGTAGAGTATTCTAGGGTATGGGAATGGTGTATGTAGGGGTATGGAGATGGGTAAGTGTAAAGTTAGTTGGCTAGGTAGTGCAATGGATAGAGCACTGGACCTGCAGTCAGGAAGATCTGAGTTCAAATATAGCCTCAGATACTTGACTAGTTGCATGGCCTTAGGCAAGTCACATAGCCTCTGTCTGCCCCACTTTCCTCATCTATAAAAAGGGAATAAGTAAGCACTAAATAAATGATTATTGGATTTGGAGTCAGAGTCGGACAGAAGGTCAAATCTTGTCTCTAACCTTTAGCCCAGGTGTGAGTATGAGTATGCCTTTTAGCTTCTCTAGGACTTAGTTTCTTCACCTTTAAACCTAGAAGGCCGGATTAGGAAACATCTAAATTTGGGCTCTAAATCAATGATCCTGTACTCTTGATTCCCTAGCCCCAGGTTCTTTCTCCTAATTACACTATTTCCAGAATAATGTAGATTGTAAAACAAGTAAAATAACCAAACTCTGGAATTAATATTTAGATTGTAGAGCTCTGGATTCTCATTTAACCTACAATTTTAGTTTTTCTTCACGGAAGAGAATGAAATATACTCATGGAGGATAAAAGGATGGTATGATCTGGTGGTGTAATCACAGCTTCCAGAAACAGATTTCCTATGACTTCTGACAGGAAATAGCTCTGAATTGCTCCACATACTTGGGTGTTTTTGGATGCTATCTTGTTTTGTTTTTCCCAGGCACTGACTGGCCCTTTCATTCTGTGTCACTAAACTGATATGGGAGAAAGGTCTTGCAATATTGCTTTCTAAAGTAATATGTGTCAGACCTTTGGAAAACAGTATTTTAATAAATCTAATTCTACAGCCAGTACACTAAATGGAACATGAGCATTACACTGGCTAGAAATTATTTTTAAAGAGTACAGACTATCAAGAACTCATCCATATCAGATAAAGAAGAAAAGGGTTGATTTTTAAAGTGAGAATTTTCAACTACTTGTTGATAATTGATTACATTTTCCACAGTAGCATAAACACATTAAAGTGAAAGTTGTAAATTTATAGAGAAAAGAGTTTAAATGGACTTTGATGGAGTGTAAATAAAAGTACAAACTACTATAGAACCTTTAATTACAACCTGTTGCCATCTATTGATATGTAATTTTGAGATAGCCCTGTTAAATGAAGTATAAAAGACAGTTTTGTTTTTCTAATAGTTTCTAATGGCTGATATGTTACGCATTTCATTGTTTTTTTTTAGGACCAGGAGTTAAACTTTTATTTTGTGATTTGGAATAAATTCTCCACATGGGCATTTTATTGTAAACCCAGTAGAAATTAGAAAAGTGCCAAGTCCTAGAAAGTTTTCCATCCTTCTTCACAATTCATGTTTTAGAGGTTTTTGGTAAATAATGATTACTTATTCTTCTGCACCACAATCCTTTACTCCCCTAATTCAATTAACAGTTGTATATCTTGCATATTTGAGGGAGAGGTTCTCTGGGTGAAACTATCTTTCTGAGGCATAGCTCTTTTTGTAAATGAAAATTCCAGGCAGATAGAGGATCTTTCTGTTGGTGGGTGTGGAGGAAACAGAACAATGGTGGGATTGCTGGGTTGGTTCTGAAAGAGAGGGAAGTATTTTCCCCAGGGAGATAAGAAAGAATCTCTTTAGGCTCTGATGTAGAAACAAGTTAGATAAATAGGACCAGACTAAGCAGGTTGTTGGGAGGGAGTCCATGTAGGAAGAGACAATAACTTGTAAACTCACAGAGGTGTAAGATGTTGATTTCCTTCAGTTGTATCTGACTCTCTGTAACTCCATTTTGGGGTTTCCTTGGCAAAGATACTGGAGTATTTTGCCATTTTTTTCTCCAGCTCATTTTATAGATAGGGAAATTGAGGCAAACAGAGTTAAGTGACTTGCCCAGGGTCACAGAGCTAGTAAATGTAGGAAGCAGGATTTGTACTCAGGTCTTCCGGACTCAGGGCGGCAGCCACCTAGCTTCCCCTAAGGAACCTGAAAGGATCCTCTCATCCATCTTGCTCATCAGTGGTGAGAAAACAGAAAACTATCCTTATCTTCCCCCTCCCTCCCCCCCGCATCCCAAACTCTCTACTTCTTCCTTTTACTTTACATTTCTGGAACCATAATTCAGTCATTACTTTTGGAAAGAGTATGTCAGTCAAATACCTATGTCACCACTCTAATTTTTTTTCAATCAGCAAAAATCTACCTTCTCTCCCTTCTACTGACTCTCCCTACCCCCAAATGAAAAAGAAAGAAAAGGAAAAACAAAACATAACTCCAGTTACAAATACATGTAGTCAAGCAAAACAAATTTTTGAACTGACCACATCCAAAAAACATTATTTTGCATTCTTGAGTCCATCATCTCTCTGTTAGGAAGTATGGGTAGCATATTTAATCCCAAATCCTCTAGAACAGTGGTTCTCAACCTTCCTAATGCCGCGACCCTTTAATCCAGTTCCTCATGTTGTGGTGACCCCCAACCATAAAATTATTTTCGTTGCTGCTTCATAACTGTAATTTTGCTACCGTTATGAATCGTAATGTAAATATCTGATATGCAGGATGTATTTTCATTGTTACAAATTGAACATAACCCACAGGTTGAGAACCACTGCTCTAGAATGATGGTTGGCCATTATGCTGATCAGAGTTCTTGAGTCTTTCAAAGTTATTTGTCTTTACAATCTTCTTGTCATTTTATAAATTGTACTATTGGTTCTGCTCACTTCATTCTGTGTTAGTGAAAGTCTTCTCAGATTTCTCTGAAACCATCCCCTTCATCATTTCTTATAGTACAAGAGTAGAATGTAAGCTTCATAAGGGAGTTTCTGTATTTGTATTTCCGGTGTTTAGTACCTGTTTGACACATGATAGGTGCTCAATAAATGCTTTTTTCATTTATGTCTTCCTTCATCATCATAATAATAGTATTATACATCACTACTAATCTACTAATAATAGTATCTATCTACCAATAATCTACTACTACTACTACCAGAATTATCTACTAATAACAGTATTATACTTTACAGTCTATGAAGTGTTTTCTTATAACATGTTGAAGTAGATAGTGTAAGTATTATTACTGTAGTTTTAGTGATGATGAAACATTTAGAAAGATGAAGGTTATTCCAATGTCATGAGACAAATAAGTGGCAAAGTTGGTTGTGATTCATGCCCTGGTTGACTTTTTAAAAGTTCCGTGCATGCAAGTTAGCCTGTTCCAGACACATAGGAAAAAAGAAAAATTTAAGTGATTGCTAAATGTGGATACAGAAATGTCTCATGGATCTGTGCTTGGCTATTTAACATATTTATAAACACATATCAACCTATATTTATATATATATATATGTATATATATATATATTTATTTATAAATGACTTGTATTATTAGTACCTTGTAAGCTTAAAGTTTATACATGTAAACTACATTATTGTTATTGGTATTACTACCCATAATACTAAAAACTATTGAGCCATTGAAGCAATTTTTAGCTCTACTAGCTGTGAATTAACATGCCTCTTTTCCCATAGCCCCCTCTAAGCATGAGTGTGAGGTGGTAATTCAGAGTTTTGATTTACATGTTCTCTGATTATTTGTGGCTTTGAACATTTTTAGATAGTTATGAGTTCTGACTTATTCTTTTGAAAATTGCTTCTACCCTTTGATCACCTCTCTAGTGATCAATGATATTTATATATGACACTCTGTATGTATATATATATATATATATATATATATATTCTTTTATGTATATACATATATATAAAATATTAAATGATCCTTATTTATATGTCAAATTCCTATAGATTTGAGATGTCAGATATCAAAGCTACGTGATAGAAAGTAAGTGTGGTACAGTGGAAAGTACTAGATTTTAAGTCAGGAGACCAGGGTTTGAAACTTATCTTTTGCCATTGAAGGCTTATGTGGTTTTATACAAATCTCTTAGTCTTTCTGATCCTTATCTCCCCCATCTGTAAAATGAGGAAATTGAGAATTATATATTCTGTGCTCTCTTCCCACTTTAAATTTATGATCTTATAATCACCCTCCCATTCACAACTTTTATTCCAATTTTAGCTGCATTGTTTTTATTTGTTCAAAGTTTTAAAAATTTTAGATCATTAAACTTGTTTCATCTTTTTTAGTCATTTCTGTCCTGTCTCTTATTATAATTCTCCCCCCCCTCCTATATTTTTAAAAGATATTGTTTTACATAGACTTCCATTTTTTTTTAATGGTACCACTGGAAAATATTTGAAAAACCAGTACTTGCTTTTTCTATTATTTCCGGTACTTATGTTAGCTTATTTCTCCTTTCCTTTCCTCTCTACCATGACCTTTATGAATGGTGGAGGAAGAGATTACAGAGAAGGAAAGACAGTTGCCCTTGAAATGAAATTATTACTTTCTTGAGGTCAGTTCTTTTTTTAAAAAATCCACTCAAGTCATTCAAACATGGAAAAAACTCTTTAACACTTGACTTACTCTATTATTTTTCATGAAAATGCTTGTACCTCAAATGAGGTACCTAGATGTTTGGTCTCTTTAGAGTTAAAAATGGAATAAAGTTCAGTATAATTTATATATCATCATATAATTAATGAAAGGAAACAATACATTAAGAATTTGTTGTTCAGTCATTTCAGTTTTGTCTGACTTTCTGTGACCCCATTTGAGGTGTTCTTCTCAAAGATACTAGAGTGTTTTCCCATTTCCTTCACCATCTCATTTTATAGATGAGGAAACTAAGACAAGCAGAGTCAGGTGACTTTCACTCCAGGCCCAGTGGTCTGTCTACTGTGCCACTTAGTTGCCTGGTGTTAAGAATAGAATGCAACATAATAGGAAAAGTAGAAAGTTTTAGAAAAAATTGCATCATCTATCTAGACCAAGCATGATAGTACATACCTGTAATCCCTTTCATTTGGGAGGTTAATTCTGGTGGACTGCTTTAGCTCAGGAGTTCTGAGTTACAGTGAGGTTAACCCAACTGGGTATTTGAATTAAAATTGGCATTAATATAGGGCATCTCTAGGAGAAAGAGACCATGAAGCTGCCTAAAGTTAAGAGCTAAACCAAATTAGAGCAAGTCAAACAGAAACAGAGCAAGTCAAAGCTTCTTAGGTGATTACTAGTGACTGGGTTGATGAGTGGCTGCTGTACTTCCAGCCTAGATAAAATAGGAAAACCTGGTGTAAAGTATTGTACCATGATTAATTTAGGTATAAACATATGCTTTCCAATAAGTTACAGATGTATCTGGTCCAAATTGGTATGATAAGACTTTAGCTTACTTTTATGGGATGGAATTCACATTGTCACTGAGATTAAGCATTTTATTTTAAAATTGGATTAAATGTTGTTTTCTAACCTAAAATATTACATCTTTTAAAGTTGCATTAATATTCATTGGGGCTACTTCCAAAGACATTTTGGTGTTGGACTAGTACTTAACTAGTAGTTAATATCTGGTGTGTAACAGCTTTTTGGTTTTGCATTTTTCCAGGGTGGTAAAGGAGTAACAGTGTCTTGCCACTAGTGGAAACTAACTAGTATCTCATATCATGGAAAATTTTTTAGTGAGGCTAATCCGGTTCTGGAGAGTATGAAATAAAAACAAATCTTCAGTTCTGTCTCATCAAGAAATAGCTCCTAAGTATTACCAATATGTAAAAGACATTTGTATTAAATATGCTGTGGAAATAATATGGAATTTGGGAGTCCAGAGACTTGGGTATAAATACCACCTCTAACACTTGCAAACTTTACATCCTTTCACCCCTTCAACAATCTGCATCTCAGTGGATACAGCTGTAAAATGGAGATAATAGTACCCAGTCATTTTTCAGTCATGTCCAACTTTTGATGACTTCACTTGGGATTTTCTTGGCAAAGATACTGGAATGGTTTGCCACTTCCTTCTCCAACTCATTTTACAGATGATGAAACTGAGGCAAACAGGGTGACTTGCCCAGGGTCACAAAGCTAGTAAGTGTCTGAAGCTGTATTTGAACTCACAAAGATGTATCTTCCTTCCTCCAGGCCCCCACTCTATCCAGTGCACCACCTAGCTGCCCAAATAGTGCCCATACTGCCCACCTACTGGAGTCATTTTGATAAAAACACCTTGTAAATTTACCAAGTGCTACAGAAATGGCTCTTGTTATTAACGTAAGGTCCCTGCCTTTTTCATACACACAGTAAAATAGTCCAAACAAGTAGGCCTAATTTCAACAGGTTAATAAACAACCATTATTAAGCACTTACTACATGCAAGGTATTATGTGAGTTGTTTACAGCCTAGCCAAGGGAGACATCTACAAATAGAGTTATATGCAAAAGTAAAATGTAGGGTGATGGGAGGGAAAGGCATTAGCAATTAGTGAGCTTAGGAAAGGAATGGTGTAGAACAGGTATAGAAGGTGGCTTTGAGTTAACTCTTGAAGGAAGCTTCTCCTTGTGAGAAAAGGAGGGGAGGAGGTAATACATTTCAGCCATGACCAATAACCAGCAAAAATGCACAGAGATAAGATTTGTAGTTTTGTGTATGAGCAACATCAAGAAAGATGAGTTTGGCTGGTCTAATATGTGTAGAGAGGAATAACATATGAAAAAGGAGGTTGGAGCAGGTTGTAAAGAGCCTTAAAAGACAAAAAGAAGTTTATAGAGGTAACAAGAAACTTGTGGCATACATTAAGTAGGGAAATAATATAATCAAAGGGGTATCTAGATGGCACAGTGAATAGAGTGCTGACCCTGGAGTCAGGAGGACCCAAGTTCAAATTTGGCCTCAAATACTTACTAGCTGTGTGACCTTGGGTGAGTCCCTTAATCCTGCTTGCCTCATTTCCTCATATATAAAATAAGCTGGAGAAGGGAATGGCAAACCAGTCCAGTATCTTTGCCAAGAAAACCACAAATGGAGTCACAGAGAATCAGAAACACCTAAAACAACTCAAACAACATTGTCAAGGTTCCAGTTCATTTTTCCTCCAAATGATTTGAAGTGAATTTTCTTTGCAGGGAAAAACACACAAACAAACAGAACCAATTTCTGTCTGAGTTTTTCTGTCATCTCATACTTCTTTTTATGTGTGTGGCAGACTTTGTAGGGGTAAAAGTGAGAGAGACCTGCCTGGGGGTACATGGACTGGGTAGTGATAGCTGCTGTTCCCACCTGGCACTTAGATTGAGGACAACAGGGAAAAACCATCAGCTGTTTTCTTTCTGCTTGTCCCCAAGAGCTCTGGGGTGAACTCTTATGAATCATATGCCATTGTTGTCGAGTAAAAGCTCTCTGATTCATGTGAGAATGAGGTCAGAAGTATGCTGTGTCATGCCATACACGTCATGAGCTACAAGTCAGCTTGGTTTCTGAGCTATGTGAACATACTCTTCTGCCCTTAATGAATGTTTACACTGCAGCACATTTGGACATTATTAAATGTTTCAGTTGAAACGTTTTATTTTCTCTCCTTTTTTACTTTTCTCTCTCATTTTAAAATTTTCTGACATCTTTGATGAATGTCACAAAACAAACAAGGGTCTGAGCTACTTCCTGGTACAGTTGGGAAAAGCACCAACTGAAGTCACTAGGTTCAAATCTACTTCTGATGTTTGACCAAGGTACTCAGACTCCCTGGGTCTCATGAACTTCCTTTGTAAAATGAGGGGGGTTGCACTAAATGGCCTCTAAGGCCCCTTACGGACAGCTAGGTGGCTTAGTGGATAGAACACCTGACTGGAGTCTGGAAGAGTTGAAATATGGCCTCAGGGACTTACTAGCTGTGTGACCCTGGGCAAGTCACTTAACCCTGTTTGGGTTTCCTCATCTGTACAATGAGCTGGAGAAGGGAATGGCAAGCCACTCCAGTATCTTTTTTTTTTTTTTGCTTTTTTGAGGGGCTTCTCCCCCTCCAGTGTTAAGTGTCTGAGGCCGGATTTGAACCCAGGTACTCCTGACTCCAGGGCCAGTACTCTATTCACCGCACCACCTATGTGCCATACCCCAGTATCTTTATCAAAAAAACCTCAAATAGAGTCACAAAGAATCAGACAAGACTGAAAAATGGCTCAACAACACAAAAGGTCTCTTCCACCTTTAAGGCTGAAATCCTGTGGTAACTCCCAGCCCTCCACCTATGCTTCTAACTTCAGCTAGTCTATTATGCTAGTAGAAAACTGTTTTCTAATTTCATGCATAAAAGAATAATTGTATTATTGCATTATATATATTATGGTTATTACTTATTAGATCACTAGGACAACTGGCTATGTGTATTGCTATTACAAAATATCTCAAAATAATGCTTACTTTTTAGAAACAGCATTCCGAAAGTAATTCTCCCACTCACTCTATAGCCACTCGCCAAGTTACAATTATCCTGTTAATGAACATCTCTGGATACCAGCAAAGTTTCAAAGTGGGGAGGAGGGGAGAGAGAGAGGAGGAAGAGGAAAGGGGTGGGGAGGAGAAAGAGAGCACTGGCATCTTTTCCCAGGACACTACGGTTTTTCTCCCATACTTGCTATGGTATCCCTGCCGAGAGTGAGGCAAGTAGCTTCCTGCCCCCACCTTCTCTGGATCCTCTTACTCCTCCCACTGCTCCCTCCCTCATCCTTCCTGTCCCTACTCTCACCCTGCCCTTTTCCCCTCGTCCCACCCCACCAACCAAAAGAGCCCATTATTGACTAAAAGAAAACAAGTCAATTAAGTGGCTTTGTCTCAGGGATCCTCCTTTCCCTCCTCCTACCTCCACAGAAGGGGCAGAAGAGGGAGGAAGCCGGGAGGGGAGAAAGACCAGGACAAGACAAGGCTATTTGAGCCCTGATGCATTTTTGTTGCTTCAGCTTAAAGACTTCATGAGATATTCTGATTTCCGGACACCAAGCTTAACAAATAAACTGTTGGAAGTCAACCTCACCCAACTTACAAGGTTGGAGCTTGATGAATCTTTGCTTAATAAGACCTTTAAGTGAATACTGCTTTCAGTTTTGTCCTCTTTTGGCATCATGAAAAAATGATTAGTGACCTGGCCTCAAAGCCTAGGTTTCTGGTCCTATCTCTGACCGATTAGATGCTGTGTGACCTTAGACAAATTGCTGAATTTCTTAGGCAACTGTCTAAGGACTGTAAGTTTCAGAGAGTTTTTTCATCAAGAAAAAAGAAGGGGGAATCAGCATTTATATAGCTGCTTTACTACTATATGTTATGCAGTTCACTGAGTGCTTTTACAAATATTATCTCATTTGATCCTCACAACAGCTGGGTAAGGTAGATGCCATTATTATCGCCAATTTACAGTTGAGGAACTAGAGGCAAACAGCTAATAAACTGTCCAGGAATTTTTTTTATCAATGAAGTAGCAACTCTAGTCCTTTTATTGTTCAGTCATTTCAGTCACATCCTACTATTTCTGGCCCTTTTGGGGGTTTTCTTGGCAAAGATACTGGAGTGCTTGGCCATTTCCTTCTACAGCTCATTTTACACATAAGGAAACTGAGACAAATAGGGTTAAGTGACTTGCCCAGGGTCATAGAGTTATTAGCAAATGTCTGAGGTTGAATTCGAACTCAGGACTTCCTGACTGCAGGCTCAGTGCTCTAGCTGCCCTTCTTAAATGGAGGTTTTGGAGTTCATGGCTCTTCCCTTGTCCCCCACCTCAATCAGAAAAACAGGGTGGAGACAGAGTAGAATACTAAAGTTAATGAGATCTTGCAGGAGTGGATATTCCCAATCATGAGATTTCTTAAGGCTGGCAAAAAAGTTAGAGAAGTCTCAAAGTAGTGCAACCAGGTGTGAGCCGAGCTTCCTCCTTAATTAGCCACAAAATCATCTTGTTTTAGCCTTTAAGCAGATAAGACATTGCCCTTATTTTATGGATGAAGCAACTGTGGAAGAAATGTCAAAGTGAACTGGTATATAATATAGTCCAAAGAACATAAAACAGGTTGATTTAAAAACAAACTTGGGATCCATGTGACTATTTTCCATTTTAAACTCCTTCACCCCCAGCCCCTTGTCTTATATCAGGTAAAATTTACTCTGCGTGTGTGTGTGTGTGTGTGTGTGTGTGTGTGTGTGTGTGTGTATACTCTATATATGTATATACATATATATTTACATATGGAATTATGGAATAATCACTAATTATTTTTTTTAAAACAACTGCTTAATTTTCTTTTTTATGAATGTAGGTTGTGAATCTTCTCTAGAGGTAGTCATGAAAGGACTTTTTTTGAGGACCTGGATAATATCTTACTCATTTTTGTATCCCCCTTCCTCTCCCTACAATGTCATGTGGATAGTAGGTGCTGAGTAAATATTTGTAGACTTAAATTTGTTGGATTCCTGGATATAGATGAATTATTTGACCTCTGAAGGTCTACAGGCTGTTGTTTCAAAAACTCAGTAAGTCTATGAACTGAACAGAATAGTTTCTTCTTTGTAGTATTCATGGGTCTGACCAAAGCAGTCATATTACTAACTGGCTCCCAGTCCACCTCACAGTGTGCTCACTATGGAGAGGTTCTGCATAATTTCACATGTTCAGCCTCTATTTGATGCCTGTCCTTCCAGTGGGGATGGGTGGTGAGGGAGGAGGAGAAAGAATCTGGAATCTGGAGTTCCATAATCAAATGTTATG
>CM053581.1:477277647-477318245 GCA_028627135.1 Pseudochirops cupreus
AGGACTCATTTCTAAAATATACAGAGAACTGAGTCAAATTTATAAGGATACAAGTCATTCCCCAATTGATAAATGGTCAAAGGATATGAACAGGCAGGTTTCAGAGGAAGAAATTAAAGATATCTATAAGCATATGAAAAAATGCTCTAAATCACTTGATTAGAGACATGCAAATCAAAACAACTCTGAGTTACCCTATCTCACCAGTCAGATTGGCTAAGATGACAGAACAGGAAAATGATAAATACTGGAGAGGATGTGGAAAAATTGGAACACTAATGCATTGTTGGTGGAGTTATGAACTGATCCAACCATTCTGGAGAGCAATTCGGAACTATGACCAAAGGGGTATAAAAATGTATGCATACCCTTTGACCCAGCAATACCACTTCTAGAATTGTATCCCAAAGAGATCATCCAAGTGGGGGGAGAACCCATATGTACAAAAATATTTATAGCAGCTCATCATTTCTTGAAGTGCAATAGTATTCTATCACAATCATATGCCACAGCTTATTCAGCCAATCCCCATTTGTTGGGCATCCCTTCAATTTCCAATTTTTTGTTGCCACAAAATGAGCTGCTATAAATATTTTTTGTGCAGACAGCTTGTTTTCCTTTTTCTTTAATCTTTTTTGGCATACTGACCTATTAGTGATATTGCTGAGTCACAGGGTGTGCACAGTTTTTTTAGCTCTTTGGGCATAGTCCCAAATTGTTCTCCAGAATTGCTGGGTAAGTTCACAACTCCACCAACAGTGCTTTAGTGTCCCAGTTTTTCTAACATTTGTCTTTTTCATTTTCTGTCATGTTAGACAATTTGACAGGTATAAGGTGGTATCTCGGAGTTGTTTTAATTTGCATTTCTCCAATTATTAGTGACTTAGAACATTTTTTCATATGACTTTTGAGAGCTTTGATATCTTCTGAAAACCACCTGCTCATATCCTTTGACCATTTATCAATTGGGGAACAGCTCTTATTTTTATAAATTTGACTCATTTCCCTACATATTTTAGAAATGAGGCCTTTATCAGAGGAACTTGCCGTAAAATTGCCCCTCCCCCCAGTTATTTGCATTCCTCCTAATTTTGATTGCATCAGTTTTGTTTGTGAAAAACCTTTTTAAATTTCATCTAGGTGGCACAGTGGATAAAGTGCTAGATCTGGAATCAGGGAGACTCATCTTACTGAGTTCAAATCTGGTCTCACTAGCCGTGTGACCCTGGGCAAGTTATTTAACATTGTTTGCCTCAGTTCCTTACCTGTAAAATGAGCTAGAGAAGGAACAAGAAAGACCCAAATGGGATCATGAAGAGCTGGGCATGACTGAAAATGACTCAATAATAGTAGCAATCAAAATTAGCCATTTTATATCCTCTGCTGCTCTCTATCTCTCAGTTGGTCATAATCTCTTTCCTTGTCCATAGATCCTACAGGTACATTTTTTCCATGTTCCCCTAATTTGCTTATGATATTATTCTTTAGGTCTAAATCATTTATCCATTTTGACCTTATTTTTGGTATATGATGTTAGAGATCTATGTCTAATTTCTGCCAAACTACATTCCAATTTTTCCAGCAATTTTTATCAAATAGTGAGTTCTTACCCCAAACCTTGGATCTTTGGGTTTATCAAACATTAGATTACTATGGTCGTTTACTGCTGTGTATTGTGTACTTAATATATGCTACTGATGTATCACTCTCTTTTCCAGTACCAAATTGTTTTGATGACTACCACTTTGTAATATAATTTGAAATTTGGAAATGCTAGGCTGCTTTCCTTAACTTTTTCTTTTCATTAATCTCCCTGGTATTCTTGACCTTTTGTTCTTTCAGATTAATTTTGTTACTAATTTTGCTAGCTTTATAATTCTTTGGTAGTTTGATTGGTACAGTCCTGAAAAAATAAATTGACTTGGGTAGAATTGTGATTTTTTTTTTATTATATTAGCTTGGCCTACCTATGAGCAATTAATATTTTTCTAATTGTTTAGATCTGTCTTTATTTGTGTGAAAAGTGTTTAGTGATTATATTTGTGTAATCCCTGGATTTGTCTTGGCAGATAGACTCCCAAACATTTTATATTATCTGTAGTTATTTTAAATGGAATTTCTCTATTTCTTGTTTCTGGACTTAGTTTGAAGTATATTAAAAAGCTGATGATTTACGTGGATAAGTTTATTCTGTATTCTGTAATTTTGCTAAAGTTGTAGTTTTTCTGCTTACCACTTTTAATTTGCTCTGTTTTTGCATTTGCTTTGTCTGAGATCATGATTGGTGCTCCTGCCTTTTTTCTTTTAGCTAATGCAAAATAGGTTCTGCTCCAGCCCCTTATTATAACTCCATGTGTGTCTCTCTGTTTCAAGTATCTTTCTGGTAGACAACATATTGTTGGATTCTGGTTTCTAATCCATTCTGCTACCCACTTCCATTTCATCCCATTCATATTCCAGTCCCAACTGCTAACTCTGCCTTTCCCTCTATCTTATTTTCTCCTGTTTATCCTTCTCTCTCTTTTTATCCTGTCCTTCCTCTAGAGTCTGTTTTGTTTCTGACCACTACTTTCTTTTATCTGCCCTTCCTTTTATCACCTCCCTCCATGTTCTCTTGTCTCCTTCCCCTCTTATTTCCCTGTTGGATAAGATAGATTTCTAATTTGTGTGTGTGTGTGTGTATGAAATATCTATCTATCTATCTATCTATCTATCTATCTATCTATCTATATTCCTTTTTAAAAATCAATTTAGATATGAGTGAGGTTCAAATACTCCACCCTCACCATTTCCACCTCCACTGTAAAGCTCTTTCTTGCACCTCTTTTATGTGAGATAATTATTGCTACTCTTTCTCTCCCTTCCCCCTTCTCCCAGGGCTTCTGTCATTTTCACTTACTCATTTTTTTTATGTCGTTTCAATATCATTGACTCATTCCTGCACTTTCTTTCTATTTGGAGGCCTTCTAACTGCCCTAATAATGGCACAGTTCTTACAAGTTACATGTTCCATCTTCCCATATAGAAAGGTAAACAGTTTAACCCTATTGAATTCCTTGGAATTTCTCTTTCATATTTACCTTTTTTTGCATCTCTTATGTCTTATATTTGAAAGTCACATTTTCTATTCAGTTGTGTTATTTTCATCAGGAATGCTTGAAAGCCCTCTATTTCATTAAATTTTTATTATTTTTGTAGGATTATACTCAGTTTTGTGGGATAGGTTATTCTTGGTTGGAATCCTAGCTCTTTTGTATTCCGGAATATTATCTTGTAAGCCCTCTGCTCCTTTGAGGTGATAGCAGCTAAATATTGTGTGATACTGGCTGTGGCTCCCCAGTATGTGAATGGTTTCTCTTAGCTGCTGGAAATATTTTCTCCTTGCCCTGGGAACTCTGGAATTTGGCTATAATATTACTGGGAGTTTTCATTTGGGGATCTCTTTGAGTAAGTGATTGGTGAATTCTTTCAATTTCTATTTTACTCTTGTTTTAGAATGTCCTGGCAGTTTGCCTGGGCAATTTCTTGATATATGATGTCTAGACTCTTTCTTTGCTTATGACTTTTAGGTAATCTACTAATTCTAAAATGATCTCTCTTTGATCTGTTTTCCAGGTCAGTTGTTTTTCCAGTGAGCTATTTCATGTTATTCTATTTTGTTATCCTTTTGATTTTGTTTTATTGTTTCTTAATGTCTCATGGAATCACTGGCTTCTACCTGCCCAATTCTAATTTTTAAGGAATTTTCATCTTCAGTGAACTTTTTGTACGTTTTTTTCCATTTGACTAATACTGCTTTTTAAGGAGCCAGTTCTGTTTTTTAATGTGTTATTATCTTTAGGTTGTGTGTGCGTGTGTGTGTGTGTGTGTGTATGTGTGCGTGTTCACATGCACACCCATACCTCTTTTACCAAGCTGTTAATTATCTTTTCATAATTTTCTTCCTTTGCTTTCATTTATTTACCTAATTTTTCCTTTACCGTTCTTACTTGATTTTGAAAATCATATTTTAGCTCTTTGGGCTCGTGTCCAATTTACATTGGACACTGTAATCAATATTGCTCCTCAGGATCCCTGTTCTCTTGAAAAATACTATTCCTCAGGGTCCCTAATCCCTTGAGACCAGAAGTATTACTGTTTCTCAGGGTTTCCACTTCCATTTGACCAAAAGTACTTCTTACCCTTGACCCAGAAGTATGTATAGATAATGGAGCTACCAAACAGTGTCTGGTCCTTTTGCCAGTGCTAAAACAGAGATACCTTGCAATCTCTTTCTCACTAGTTACCAGGTCCCCTTGTCATTTCTGGCTGTAGGGCTCCCAATGCGGCTACATTTTCTTTTACTGTACCACCACTGGTGTTTTATCCATGTGACCTTCAGGTCAGCCTCCTCCCCTGTGTCACAGATCTCTCTTTCCTATCTCCTATATTTTCTTGGACTGGAAAAAAGTCTTATTCTGACCTTTTGTTGGCTCTGCCACTCAAGAATTTGATTTGAAGCATTTTTAAAAAGTTGTTTAGAGGGGAATGTTAGGAGAGCTCAACTAAGTGCTTTCTCTACTCTGCCATCTTGGCTCCACCCCTACCTCTCAGCAAAAGTAAAAAGAATGGAAGGGGAAAGTTGAAATAAACATGTACATCTTAAAATGAATATTTGGCTTAAAAGACTATCTAAAAGATCAAAAGTATAAAAAATGTCATTTTGCTAAACCAAAGGTTTTTAGTTTCAAATTTTTATTGTTACCTGGAAGGTATGGTTTACTGATATATAGATGTTATCACTAAGTTCATCAACATATTGAAAATATGCTAGGAGAATATTTTAAAAATAACTATTGTGTATATTGATTCCTTATTAGCTAAAATCTTCCCTATTGAGCATATTTGTTTTCAACAAGCCAACCTTCTTCCCTATTGAGCATATTTGTTTTCAACAAGCCAACCTAATATGGGTAATATTGAATATTTTTACACTAAAGTAGGATTTTACTTTTATATTGTACAATTTAGTTTCTTGTGAAAATGAATAGCTAATCTTTGAAACATAGCAGTAGAGCTGGAAGTCAATAGTTCCCCTCCAGATAAATAACTGAATCTCCCAGGACAGATGGTTGACTTAATAAGAACTTCTAAAGATGAATATGCTGTAGCTTAACATGGTAGCCAGTTCTGCCATGGCTCAGTCAAGAAGTTTTTCCTCCTCTCAAACCACAATCTCTACTGTCCTTAATGCAAACCCATTTGTTTCTTGTTGAGTCTTCCATAGTTTCCATTTGTACATGTTGCATTTCTAGTCTCTCCCTTTTAAAGAGTTGAACCATGAAAGGATCCTTTTGGAAGCTTCTTTAGATAGAAATCTTATGACACTAATATTTATGTAGTATCTCTCAAAGTTGAAAATTTATAGTAATTTTCTACTTTTCTCCCCTCAGTACTCTTATTTGAAAAAAAAACATCCAGTGATTGTCATCTGCTGTTTAATTATCAAGACAAGATTTCCCAACTCAGTGCATTTTCTCTAGCTGTCTCCCATGCCTAGGATTTTTTCCCTTTCATCTTAACCTCCTGACTCCTCTGGCATCCTACAAATCTCAGCTAAAATCTAATTTTGACAAGAAACCTTTCCCATGTTATTATCTCCAGTTTGTCCTGCATATATCTTATTTCTACTTAGTCGTTTTCAAGTTTCTCCACTTGATGGTAGGAACTGTTCATGCATTTAGCCCAGTGAGAGCATACAGTAGGTGACTTAAAAAAAGTATTGACTTAAAAGTTTTCAGATGAACAGTCCTCATTGGAGCCAAGATGGCAGAGTAGAGAAAGCACTTAGTTGAGCTCTCCTAACATTCCCCTCTAAATGTCAACTCTCTCTAAAACAGTTCACTCTTAATGAGATGAGTATGTCAAAGGAAATCCACAAATATTGCAAAAAAGCACAGTCCGGGTTATTTTTAGTGTCATTTGTTTTTCACAATGATAGATTTTGGTTTTACCGTCTCTTCCTGTACAAGTCTCTTCTTTCTCATTCCACTGACTTGACCTAGAACTAAATAACCTTTGAGGCTCCTTCTATCACTAAAATTCTGTGATCCTCATGGTGGAAGTGGTAAAAAGTAATATAGTCACCCAAGGTAAGGCATCCCAAGGTAAAGAATCAAAGCAGAAGTTCTGAAGAATCTTTACATGTTGATGAGCAGTCAAGAATTGGATATAACATAAAGTGTTCTTTACTTTAATAGGGAGTCTACTTCTAATAACTTTTTCAGAAAGTGAGAACAGCATTAGTTGCCACCTGAGTCTTGCCTCAAAGCAGTGTTACGTTGCTTAATGTTTCCAGACTATTTCTTTCTTTAGTTTTTGAGGGAACAGATAGCACTATAGAAACTGAATACTTGCCTTCTTTGGTAATAATTTTCCTTAATAAGGTCTTCCTGACACTTTTTAAAAAACCTTCTTGATCTAACTCATTTTCTTCCCCTTTGTAGGAAAATGTTGCTCGTTTTTGGCTGTGTTCTAGCTAAAATGATATGTGGCCATTTGGGACAGGGTTCTGTGTAATACATGCACACCAGGCCAGTTTATTCAGGCTGTAGGTCAGTCTAGGGCTCTAGGCCAGAAACACTTCAAGGCCTCTGGCTTGGAGACACTGAACCACTTGAAACTGAGCTACTGTGCTGTATTAGTAAATATTTCCCCACCCCCACACACTTGAGGAGCGCAATTCCCTAGAGATGTCTGGGCCTCATTCCCCACAGCTGGATTCACAGAAGCTAGATAAATGACTTAGTAAAGTCTGCTGCAATCCAGGATGACTGCATCCTCTTCTGGTCTACTTTCTAATTTTGTGTGAAGAAATTGCAGACTTTCATATTCAGTCTTGTTCCCTAAGCCCTGATTTCTATGTGTAGCCTTTAAATAAAATAATATAGGGAAAGAATAATGATTGGACCTGAATGGAGCTTCCATAGTACAGAGAGTTGTCCTGTCACAGTTCAGAGAGCAACCTTAGCAGACAAAGAATTTGGAACAACTATTAGTGATGGATAATTTTGACTGCAAATCCTCATTTCATCCTAGTGTAACTTTCTAAATTACTAATAGCTAAAATGTGAGTATTGGGTGCTATGGGATTGGATTATCTGTGTGCGTTGTAATTTACCTTGTAAAGGCTGAAACCTTTAATGTTAACAAATGTTTGGTTATTATTGTTAATCCATTACAATCATATGTATACACACACACACATATATATTTCCTTAGTTGTATGCATAATATATACATAGTTATACAACTTATATTAGTTGTATATAACTGTTGTATGTAACACAATATTGTATCACACATAATCTTACTTGGTATTGTATGTAATGCAGTTATATTAGTTCTACATCATTTCCTTAGTTGTGTGGGTTATGATGTATATATAAATTAGGGAGCTCGGGCAGTTGGAAGAGGCTTTTTAGTTATTCTTGATCAAAAGAAACTTTGTTGAGGTTGGCATATAGATAAGGAGTTCATACCCTAATCTTTATTAACTCAATTGTTCATAGCTGTTCTCAGAATTCATTGCCAGTTTCAGAGATATTCAGGGAACCCTGTTTAAAAAAATTTAAATATACATATATATTTTACAAAAAGGAAACCAAAGAAAAAGAGTTATACAGAGTGAATGTTTCTTAACTTTCATTGCTTATTTACTTGTTTTATAATCACAGATTTTCAACAACGTTTTGATTGAGGCAGTACATTTTGAGAATTTAGAAACATTTAAAATAGCCTTTTTTAAAAATAAAGAAACCAGTTGTTGGTGCTTTTCTTTCTTTTTTTTTTAAATTATCGATTTATCTAGAGCAAAGCCTAGCTCTCTTCTGTAGAAGATACAAGTGTTGCCGTTCGTCATTTGGGCTCTCTTTAAAAAGGTTGCACTTCTTACTTCTGCTAGTTTCAGAAACTACTCAGTGTTCTTAATCCAGATACCTTTAGTTGACTGAAACATGACTGTTCCTGTTCGTTTCAATCATTGCATTTTTTCTTTTCTAGAATGTGTCTAAAGATTTGCTTTTATATATTTTTTGCTATTTCACTGTTCATATATTCCTTTGTTTTACCATAATTAACAGGAGGCTTTAGTCTTGCTCTTGCTGAGCTTTGCCTTTTTTTTTTTTTAGTACAGTGAATTATGTGAACTCAAAGCCTTCCTTTCTTGAAATCAGTCTGTTTATTAGAAGTCCAAACATTTTGGAAGTAGCTTGTGCACAGGACTTCATAAAGATATAGAATATTAAATCTTCTCCAACAGGAAAAGAAAATGACATTTCTTGCTGACAAAGATTCACATGATTGTACGTTACGGGAGAAATATCTCCTTTTTGAGGAACCAATAATTCAGAACATTTGTGTTTCTATATTTGTATTTTCTACTCTTGTTGTGTTTTTTTTCACTATTTTCGTAAAATACTTTTCCAGGGGAAAAAAAGTTCATATTAGAAGTACTCTTGTCCTTTTTTCCCAATTTACATAAAAATACAATCCTACTAATTCTCATAGTATGATTGATATTGTTTTGTTTACCTTATAAGCAAAAAACAAGCTACAAACAGCAATTACTTCCTCAAATTTACTTTTAGTTTTCTCTTTGTCTGAGGCCACAAATGAACTTATGCAGGAAAACAGTTCCAAATCACAGAAATGAGATGGAAAGAGGGTGTTGTTTGCTAGGAAAAAGAAAGACAAAAAATGCCCCAGATGATTATATCTCTTCAGTTAGAACCTAGTGTATGCTGCATGCTACTAAAAGCTTTATGCTTGTAAAGTAGAGAAAATGAAACTATTTCTAGTAAAATTTTAGTCTACTTTTTTAATCCTTTATCACTTCGATCTTCAAAAATCTGTTCCTTCTGGTTTGTGAGTTCTTTCCGGTATCTATTCATAGAAATCTGTTTCCAGAAAAGGGGCCTACATTGCTTTTTCCAGTAACAGAGTGATTGTTCAGAGAAAGTTTTATGAACACTTTACTAAGAACTTAATCTTTTGAAATCCTCCATTGGACCTAGAGTCCCCATCTGGTTGGTTTAAAGTCTTGATCCAATAGTGCCAAGGATGCAGTGGTGTTTCATTATTGTCATTTGTCATTTCCAGATTGGCATATCTTTTTGATTAAGAGAGTCTCTGATTTTTCAAATAGATTAATATCTAAATTTTATCAGGCTTTTACAATGAGTGATGTCACTTCTCAGTATTAAATCATTTATCTAAGCCTTTTCTTATTTGCTGAGAGTTAATAGTTGCTCTCAATTCTCTTCTTAAAAATTAAATTTCAGAATAATCTTTGGAAGGCAAAGGGACCAGGTCTGAAGTTTTAGACAGTGAGCAAAGGCTAAAAAAGATAGATGGGCAACAAGTCAACCAGCAGGAATTTTTCGTATTTATATTGTCTCTCTCCCCGGACACCATTTATAATGCATCATCCAATTTCTAGAAACAGCTTTAACCTTACTACAGCAAATGGAAAGAATGACGAAAATAGGCCCTGCTCCTAGAATGAAAAAAAAAGTCCTCATTTTCAAAACAACAAATAATTATTTCCACTACGCTAAAGCTAGACTCTGTTTCCTGTTTAAAATAAACACTTGCTTGTTTCTTTTTTGAATTATAATTAGAATGTCTCTAAAGTTGTAGTGGGGCATTCTGACTTCTCAGTTCTAAGGATATCGTCTTCATTTTCCTGTAAGAACATTGGACTAGGAAGCAGGAGAATTAGGTTCTAATCCTGGCCCTGTCAATAACTAGCTTTGTGACCTTCATCTCTCAAGGGTTTTGTTTCCACAGGTATAAAAATGGGGAAGTTGGACTAGATGATCTCTGAAGTCACTTGCATCTTTGAATCTTGTAGACATAGAAAGGAAATATTAGCTAACTTAGAAAAAAAGAATGTCCTGACTATCTGGAAAGGTTTCAAGTAAGACTCAGTGATAGCAAATGTTTGTCCTCTAAGTCCTAGCTTAACTAAGTTCAGAGAGGTCACTACATTGTCCACAGTATGAATTTTTTAAAATTATAGCCATTTTTGAAACTATCTACTTAGTGAAAGATGGGTTGCAGTATGCATTGGTAGAGGGTGTGTCCACACTATTGAAATAACAAGTTCTCAGAGTCTTTAAGTTTAGCATGAAATATAGTAATGATAAATATAAAAGAGACATACCAAGAGCTGCAAATTCATATAGGGAAAGAGCTTTAGATTTAGGTTTGAGAGACTTAAGTTCTAATTCATAATCTTTCATTAATTAGCCATGTAACCATTGGAAAATAACTCCATCTGTATGTACCCCAGTTTCCTAATCTGAAACATGATTAGACTCCTAGATCCTTTCCAGTCTTTAACATTTCTTTTAATGAACTATTGGTGATGGGGATGAATGAAGACTTCACGGAAGAAGCACATATTGTCCAGGGTGTTTAAGTACTGAGCATTTGAATTAGGAAAGTGGAATTGTAAATTACAAGTAGGGCATGAATAGAAGAGATTTTAAGGGAAAAGAATTGGCATGACTTATCTACTTGGTGGAGTAGTGTGTCTGGGACAAGATGGAAAGGCATCAAATATGCTTTCAACCACGAGTAGTTCATATATATATATATATAAAATACACATACATATTGAACACATCCAATAGGCAATTTGAAATACAAGTCAGCAACTCAGGAGAGAGTTGGAATTGTAGATTGATTAGGGAATCAGCTGAAGCCATGGATGTAATTCTTCCCCTGCATGTTCTATAGTCATGGATCCTACCTTCTTTTCTCCAGGCTCTCCTATCTCTAATCTTTGAAGTTTTCTTTTGTCTTTGTATCCCCGGTACCTATCCCAGGCCCTTACATTTTGTTCACTTAATATTTTTTTAATTTTAACTTTTAAAATTTAATAATAGCCAGAAAAGTTCTATGTAGAAAATTGAATACAAAAAATGTATTTTAAGTGAAACTTCAAATATCTGTTATGTGCAACTTGCTTTTTTTTGTTGTTGTTTTTCTTTTAAAGAATCTGAACTTAACAAACATAAAATAAAATAAGCATTTCCATATGTATAGTATAACAAAAGAAGGGAATTTTACATAAAACTATGGATCTCTATTATGAACTTTTCTTTTAATTATATAATAAATTCAACGTGTAACTTTCAAAATTGTCTTACTTCTCTGTAATTCTTTCTGGCCTTCCTTCTCTTCTATGTATCTTTTAAAAAACTATTTAGTGACCCTCTTTTGTTTATTTTCCTTCTTTCTTTCCTTCCTTCCTTCCTTCTTTCCTTCCTTCCTTCCTTCCTTCTTTCTGTGTCTCTCCTCCATCCCCTCTTTCCCTCCCATCACCCCCATCAGAAGAAAATATAAACAAAACCTTTGTAACCAGTATGCATAGTTAAGTAACACAAATTCCTACATTGGCCAAATCTAAAAATGTCTTATTTTATGTCTTGGGTTCATCACTTCCCTCAGGAAGTAGGTTCATGCTTCATAATCAATTCTCTAAAATCATGGTTGTCATCTTGTTGATGAGAGTTCTTAAATCTTCCAAGAATGTCCTTTTTAATGTAGGTATTGCTTAAATTATTCTCCTATTTCCTTTCACTTCTTTCAGTATCAGTTCATACAGTCTTCCTAGGTTTCTTAGAAACCAACCATTTTGTCATTTGTTAATGTACAATAATATGCCTCTTCAGTTTCCAATTCTTTGCCCTATGTGTATAGATAAATATTCAAAGGAGTAAGTTAAAATATATTTCTGTCTATGGGTCCTTTTTCTTCTGTCTTTGATCTTTTTGAGATATAGACCTAGTACTGGTGTCACTGAGTTTGCTGAGTATGCTCTTAATGTTTTTGGATGTAGTTCCAACTTTTTTTTTTCAGAGAAGCTGTACCAGCTTCACTAGCATAGTGCATGTAGTATGGCCATTTTCCTGCAGCTCCTCCAATGATTTTTTACTATCCCTTTTTGTGATCTTTGCAAGTCTGATGGATATGAGGTAGAATCTCAGAGTTACTTTAATTTGTTATTTTCCTAATCATTAGTGATTTGGAGCATTTAAAAAAATATGGCTATTGATAACCTGGATTTCTTCCTCAGAAAATTGTTTATATCCTTTGACCATTTATCTTTTGGGGAATGGCTCTTGTTCATATAGATTTCAGTGAGGTCCTTATATATTTTGGAAATGAATCCTTTTCAGAGAAACTTACTCTAAAGTTGTTTCCTCCGAGTTAGCTGCTTCTTTTCTATTTTTAGCTGCATTTGGTTTTGTTTGTGAAAACCCTTTTTTATTTCATATAATTAAAATTGTCCATTTTATCTTCCATGATTGTTCCTATCACTTGTTTGATCATGGATTCTATATGTAGATCTGAAAGGTAATTTCTTCTTTGGTAGTTTATTTCTGATGTGAACTTTTATGTCTGAAACATGTATCCATTTGATCATGTATATAGTGTCAGTTCAAACCTGAATTTCAGCCAGGTTGCTTTCCAGTTTTTCTAACAGTTAATGAATTCTTACCCCCAGCAACTGAGGTTGCTTTATCAAATACTGTGGTATTGCATTCATATGCTTCTGAATTGTATCCACCTCATATATTCCATGTATCAATCACTTTCTTAACCAGCACCAAATCATTTTGATGATTACTGCTTTGTAGTATAGTCTGAAATCTAGCACTACTAAGTCACCTTCCTTTTCACCTTTTTTCCAATTATTTCCTATGAAATTCTTGATCTTTGTTTTCAGATGAATTTTTTTTCCCTAGCTCTATAAAATAATGCTTTGGTAGTCTGGTTGGAACAGCACCGAATAAGTAAATTAATAAAGGTAATATTACCATCTTTATTATATTGGCTCAGCCTATTCTAGTTATTGAGGTCTGTAGATTTCCGTAGAGCATTTTGGAGTTTATTCATGTAGTACCTGTGTGTGTCTCTCAACAGGTGGATTCTCAAATATTTTATACATTCTGTAATTATTTTAAAAGTAATTTCTCTTTCTGACTCCTTCTGCTGAGAGGGTCATTGGTAATATATAGAAATTCAGATAATTTCGGTGGATTTATTTCATGTCCTGTTTCTCTGCTGAGGTTTTAAATTGTTTCAGTTAAGTTTTAGTTGATTATCTAGGTTGTGGTTTCTTTTTTTTAAGTAAATCATAATATCCACTGAACGCAAGTTTTGTTTTCTTTGCCAATGCTTATCCTCTTGTTTTTTTTTTCTTGTCTTAGTCTATAACAAACATATCTAGCACTGTATCAAATAGTAGTGGTGATATTGGCATCCTCATTTTACTCACATCTTATATTTGTTATATATCATGCCGGCTCCTGGTTTTAGATAGATGCTTCTAATTCATTTATTTATAATATGGAATAAAGATTCATTTATTCCTATGTATTCTAATAATTTTTTTAACAGAAATAGGTGTTGTATTTTGAGAGTTTTTTCAACATTTTTAGCTTTTTTTTTTTTTTTGGAGGGGGGAGGGCAGGGCAGTTGGACTTAAGTGACATGCCTAAGTGACACGGCCAGTAAGAGTTAAGTGTCTGAGGCTGGATTTGAACTCAGGTCCTCCTAACTACAGGTCCGGTGCTCAATTCACTGCACCATAATTTTTAAATTATCGCTCCTGGATCTATTTTCCAGGTCAGTGGTTTTTCCAATGAGATATTTCACATTGCCTTCTATTTTTTTCATTTGTTTGGATCTGTTTTATAGTATCTTGATTTCTCATAAAGTCATTAGCTTCCATTTGCTCTAATCTAATTTTGAAGGAATTATTCTGTTTAGTGAGTTTTTGAAATTCCTTTTCCATCTGGGCTGTTCAACTTTTTAAAGCATTCTTCTCCTCACTGGCTTTTTGGGCCTCTTTTGCCATTTGAGTTAGTCTATTTTTTAAGTATTTTTTGGGGGGGTCTCCTTTAGCAGGCTGTTGACTTGCTTTTCATGATTTTCTTGCATCATTCTCATTTCTCTTTCCAATTTTTCCTCTACTTCTCTTACTTGATTTTTAAAATCCTTCTTGAACTTCTCCATGGCCTGTAATGAGCTCAGATTTTTCTTGGAAGCTTTTGATGCAGGAGTTCTGACTTTGTTGACTTCTTCGGGTTGCATGTTTTGATCCAGAAAGGATTCTATGGTCTGATTGTGCTTCCTATGCTTGCTTATCTTGCCAGCCAATTACTTGACTTTTGAGGTCTTTGCCAGAGTAGAACTCTGCTTTCAGAATGCAGAGAGCTATGTTCCAAATTGCTGCAGGTTTCACAGATGTTGTCAGAGCTATGAGGAGGGCGCCCTCTCTACAGACACCCCAAGCTCTTGCACACTGGCCACACCCCAGGACTACCACCCAAGACTGCAATCCAGATCCAAGCAGGTCAAAGCTAGAGAGATTACCCTCTAAATGGTCTCTTGGTCCCCCTAGGCTCTGTAGGCCAGGAGCTCCAGAGGCAGCCACATGGCAGCAGCTGCTGCCATGCCTCTGCCACCTCTTGCCCTGGGGTCAGGGGCCAGACCGCAACCTTCTGTCACCCAGTTCCGACAGAGTTCCCCAGTGACCTTTTACTTTTTCTTTGGTGTTTATGGGTTGAGAAGTCTGGAAACCACCACAGCTGATGGTGATTCACTCTCCTAAAGTCTACTCAGGCCTTTCTGTGCCACTGGTCGGTGCTACCCCAAGTCTGGTTGTGGGCGGTTCACATGAGACTGTGTATGCCTGCCAGCTTGGTGAGATAGACCCTTTCTGTAGGCCTACCAGGCTGCCTTTAGCGGGAGATTTGTTTCTCTCTGTCACTTTGTGGGTTCTGTAATTCTTAAATTTGTTTAGAGTCATATTTTACAGATACTGGAGGTGTTTGGAGTGGGAGCTGCACAGAGTTCCTGTTTTTACTCTGCCATCTTGGCTCTGCCCCCTCAACACTCTTAATTTATGGGTGAATATGTTGTCTCAGAGCAAGTGAATTTATCAAGTTTGCTAACTTAGCTTTTTTTTTTCTTTTTGGTTCAAGCTTATGATTTCATTGGTACATAAAATTCACAGAACACAAATTCTTTACACTAATGCAAGTCAGCAACTCGTTGTGTTGTTGGGTTATCACTTAAGACTTTTATCACATTGGTTATGTTTTTTGGGGATGGGGTTTGACCCATAGTTTTTCCCATTTCACAAGAGAGCTCTCCTTTACTTGATGATGTCAAGTCTTTCTTTGGACTTCATATTTATACTAATTTTCTATATTAAGAAGTTAGTCTTATTTTTAATATATAAATTCTCTAGCACAAGATACTATATGCTATCGCTTCACATATTTCAAGGGCTATTTCACTGTGTATCTAAATTGAACTTTAAATTAACTTGTTGTGGCAATGTTTAATGATCTTTATTTACTTGGGAGTAGATATTTACTCATCACTACAGAACTAAGCCACACCAGATCTTTCTGGTGGAACCAGATTCTTATCTGAATACATAACATCATGTAAAATTTCTTGCTTAATTAGAAACCAGCCTGGGAACTGCCAAGTTAGAATGAATACCCACTATTATATTAACATTTATATTACCAAAGTCTTTACATAAAGCATTGGCACCCACCTTAGTGCCTGTAGGATTCAGCCAGCATTCTCATAGGCTTGTTGCAGACAGACCTAGCCTGTCTTAGAAGCAGCCTGTCACAACTGGGCTGTTGCTTTAAAAAAATGCTATGTGGGTTTGCAATAAGTGTTAAGTAATGCCAATAATAAACACAAGTACCAAAGACTCAGCAATGTCTCTAGGTATTCATCAGGGTTTTATGAAAGCTCAGTTGTTTCTTCATCTCCAGCTGACTTTTTATAAACTGCCTCTATAAATCTTGAAATGTAAATAGTTCCAACCATAATTGGAAATGAACAGTATATCAGCATTTCATGATTTTAATGCAAAGGTGAGCACAAAGGAAGATACTGAAATATATCCTTGAAAGTATGACTTGGGGTTTCCACTGAAAGGTGCAGAATATGTGCTTTATATTTGATATACTGGTGTTTTGCTTAAAGAGCTGTTAACTCTTTAACATTACTCATTTATTTCAAGGGAGCAGATAGATGGTGCACTGTACAGAATGCCAGGCCTGGCCAGAGTCAGGAAGACTCATCTTCCTGAGTTCAAATCTGGTCTCGGACACTTACTAGCTGTAAGATCGTGAGCAAGTCATTTAACCCTGTTTTCCTCAGTTCCTCATCTGTGAAATGAGCTTGGGAATAACTCACTACTAACTCACTACTAACCCAATATTAATGAATGAATGAGTAAAAAAGTGTTTACTAAGTATTTAGAATTTCTAGCTAAGTGCTATCTTTCCCACCCAAATTAAAAAACAAAAGAAAAAATAACATAGTCTCTTAGCTTCTACTCCCCTCGATGGGGAGTTTTTCCTTATTATAGTGTAAACTCATTGAGGAAAAGGACTATTTCAAGTTGAGAGAACTTGTTTAAGTATTTTGTTCAGACAACAAATTCTGAGTTAGTTCAAAGTGCTGTTTGAGGTGTCCTTTCTTAGCAGTGACACAGTGCTGATTTGTTTACTGCTCCCAAGTGGCGGAAAGCTCAGTAAATGGGGTAGAGGTGGGTAAGGGATATGAAGGAGTGTGAGCATGGTGAAATAATGGCAGAACAACTGCAATGTGGGGTTTGGGTCAGACTGGAAATTGGGAAAGACTCCTTGATCAGAAACTTACGGCCCTAGGTGTTAGAGAAAATGCAGCTCCTTTCACTTTTAGACTGCTTAAATAAATCTTTTCCCTTATATCCTCTATTGATTCCATTTTCTAATTATGACATTTCAGGAGCCATGTGATTATTGGGGATGATCTTTGTTCCTTTTTAGCATTTGATAGGAAAAAGGGACCCTTGAATGGCACTCACGTTGCTACTTTTTAAAAACAATCTGTTGTCATTATTCCTCTATTGACATGTATTATTATTATTTTTCTTTCCCTTTCTCTTTATGGTATACTTGACAATTGAACGAACATTATGAAGATTGCTGTGTTCACTGTATCCTGGCCTGCTTGTTCTGTGAGTTCCTGACCCTCTGCAATATCGTATTAGGACAAGCATCATGTGGCATCTGTACATCGGAGGCGTGCTGCTGTTGCTGTGGTGATGAAGTAGGAGATGACTGTAACTGCCCTTGTGACATGGATTGTGGTATAATGGATGCCTGTTGTGAATCATCAGACTGTTTAGAAATCTGTATGGAATGCTGTGGAATTTGTTTCCCATCGTAAATATTTATCCCTTATTTTATTTTGTTCAAAACTGGAGTTTTTGTTGTTGTTTTTTTAAAATTCTCCTAAAGGGGGGGAAAGCATCACAAGATTCTCATGAAACAACCCAGTTACTTGCACTGTTTCCTCCCTCTTTTTAAAGCATCTTGGAAAACTCCATATCATAACCAAATGTGTATGGTTTTATGTGTGAAATTGTAACTACTATTTTTTCTTTAATATTTTTTCTTTTCTTTAACTAATGGGAGATTTTGAAAGAAAAAAAGACAAATATTCATTTTTCTCCTACTTTTTAGCTAGATTTGTGATAACCATTCCTAGAAGCTCCTTCCTCCAAACACATTTATTCTGAGTATTTAAAAAAGAAAATTTATTTTTGTTATTTGTCTATTAATGTTTAAAATGGACTGTTCTTTGTAGTTTAAATTAGAAAGAACAAACTCAAAGCTGTCTTAAAAACAAAATTGTGGGAACTCAGATCTCAGAGGCTTTCCACATTTGTTACTTGAAGAGTTTAGTTTCATACCAAACTTTAGAGGTCAAGATGAAAACTCTATACTCTTAATCAGTTACAATTAAGTATGCATAGCCATTTTAAAGCAGTAAGAAATACAGTATTTAGAAGAAAAAAATGTTAGCTAAGATTTACCAAAATGTGTATCTTATTATAGCTGATTATAGTATTTTTGGTTTCATTATGATATTTTATGTTGATAAAAGTAAAAATTTATGAAGCTGATACAGTATATTCAGAGTGGGGAAATGCCAGTGCCAACATGAGGAGGAGCATTGGTAAATTTGCAGTTTAATTTGGGACTGCTTTTTTTTTTGTGAATGTTTGCATTTTTGGAGTTGTTTTGGTTTCTGTTGGATTTTAACCAGTTTTTAAAACATCAGATTACATAAAAGGAAGTTACTATAAACCATTCCTTAACAATGCATTGAAAATTCCTGTTTCCACCATTGTGACTTGACTAGATTTCAAGATTTCCAGTCTTGAAATTAACCAAATCATCAACTACACATACTATATATTCACTTTATGTATTAGGAAAGTAGGAATAGACAAGGACAGTTATAGCTGACTTGAGACTTGCAACATTTGGGTATGTTCTGTTAGAATGAGTATGTTTTCCTACTATGTGTTTCCTACTGTGTTGATTTTTCCAGATTGTTAAGTTTGGTTCAATGCAATTTTTTGTAGAGGTCATGGAAGTACATTTTTGGATTGAAATTTCTTGCTATATTATCTAATTTATTGCTTGCCTCATTCCCATTCCCCATTGTTGTCCTTCGTAATCAAAGAGGACCAAAATAACATCACAGTGTCGGGTCAGTGTACAGTGTGTCTGACTATGGCTGACCAAACTAATTAACTGGACCCTTTCCAGTCACCTTTTAGCATAGATAGCCTTTTAAAAAAAGGCATTGCTACATTGGTCTTGGAAATGCACGACCACAGGTTCCAAGGACAGAAGTGTCATCTGTTACCATATGCCCTTCATGACACATAGTTAAGAGTTATTTCATGTATTGTTGCTGTTGAGTCATGTCTGACTCTTCATGACCCCATGGACCATACTGTTCATTGGGTTTTCTTGGTAAAGATACTGGAGTGGTTTGTCATTTCCCTTTCTTATGGATTAAGGCAAACAGAGGTTAAGTGACTTGCCCAGGGTCACACAGCTAGTGTCTAAGGCTGGATTTGAATTCAGGTCTTTCTGACTCCAGGCCTAGCCTTCTTTCCACTGAGCCAGCTAGCTGTCTTATTTCATATATTGTAGAACTTAAAATAAGCAAAACAGCAAAAACAAAATGTCTTCACTCACACCTGTGGTGCATTTTTCAAACTGAGGACTTCTGAGCAATTGAATTTAAAACAGAGTGCTAATAAACATCTTCCTCCCCTCTTTTCCTAAAAAATGCCTTCTATTTGTTAAATCAAATATAAGAGCTTTGTAGGATTTTATACATAATCAGAATCTCAATATTTATATGTACCCAAGCCTAACATTCTATATATTCACTAGATATATGAAACATTACAGATTATGAGTATCATCTGTATAGACATATAAAGTCTCCTAATGACCTGGAATTATCAGATTATTTCATTTTTTTCTCTGAAAATAATTTTTGACTGATGTCTGATATTTAAATGTATTCTGCTATTTTCTATAGAAATATCAGCACTTTTGTAATATATGTCTCTATAGCAGAGAACATTAGTTGGATAGTGGGATTTCATTTTTATATTCTCAAAATTCTCTTTTGTCTATTTCAGACAATCATTTTCTAAGCACCTTGCATAATAAAAACAAAGCAAAAATAAAAATAGATAAATGTGAACTTGTACTTTTGAGCACCATTTCAGAATTTCTATGTACAAAATGTTCTGTTGGATACTATGGAAATTGTGATTAAGTTCTGTAGTTTACAGTTAAAGTTGTTTTCTTTTTTTGGAGGGGGTTTCTAAACCCCCTTTTTAAAAAATTGGTAATGCGGTCTTTGAATTTTGTATTAACTGGATCTTGTATTATGCTAAAGAACACTATTTTGAAATAAAAGAAACAACAGCTTTATGTTGAATCATTTGCATATTTTCATGTCAAATTGTTTCACTGAGTTTTGTTTTCTCTTTTAATGTTTTTCCTTATGATTTAAGACTGGAAAGTTTGTTTTACCCTGTTACATTTTTTTTTCCTGAAGACTGACTTTGTTGGTTATGTCACTCAAATGTGATATATGGACATAAATGAACCAGTGTGAACGAATAGCCATAGTACATTGTGATATCAGAGGTTTCCTGTATTTAAAAATTGGTCATAAATTTGTATAAACTGAATTTGACTTGGCAAATTTTCCATCATCAACTTTAAAATTTTCACTTTTAACTTATTAAAAAGCTAACTTTTACTGTATGATTAAATAGACTGATCATTCACAAGGAGAACATCGTGAGTGTTAGGTTTAATGGATCTCATGAGAACGAAAATCATCAGAAATGTTCAAATTATTCTAGAGGATTCTCCATTACATTATATAAGTAATATTTAACTTGATATCTGAGGATAGTTGGTGTTTGACTAAACAAATGATTAAGCTCACTGTTTTAGGAAGCCCTTGACTTTATCTTAGAGAATAATAATGTTGATGTTTGTTTAATATTATTCTGGATAAACTAACTCTATTCACCTGCAGTAGGCTTTCACTTCACCTTAGCACTTTTTTTCTGAACTAGACTATGGGAACTAGTTGGTGCCAAATTTGCAGATTTTTAGTGGAGTGCCCCTGGGGATGATATATGCTTGACCCCTTACTATTTAACATTTTTATCAAGGGCTTTCATGAAACCAAAAATGAATTTCTTATCAAAGGAGCAGATGACACAAAGCTAGGAGAGATAGCTAACAGATTTTCTGACAGTCATAATGCAAAAAAACCACTAGTGGACTAAAACCTAAGATTGAGTCTATTAAAGTGGAATTGAATAAGTACAAGTGGATGGTCAGGATAATTTATTAGAAGTTAGAGGTTATCTAACATAGTGCCATATATATTTTTAGAAGAAGTTGAGACACGAAGAAATTAAATGACTTGCCCACAGTCACTCAGGGAACTTTAAATAGAAGAGTCAGGATTTGAAACTAGACCCTTTGATTTCAAATTCTGTGCTTTTTGTCCAATACTTTTTGATCCCTTTGTAATACTTGAGTTCAGATCAACTCACAAATACAAGATGGGGGAGGTCTGGCTAGTTAGCAGTTCATCTGAAAAATGTGGAATTAGTTTAAGAGGATTTCAAGTTAATATAAGTCAGTGGTACCAATGTAGCCATCAAAGAAGCTAATGAAGCTTTTGGTGCTTTAGCCATTTCAGTCACACTCTTCGGGACCCCGTTTGGGGTTTTGTTAGCAAAGATACTGCAGTGATTTGCCATTTCCTTCTCCAATTCATTTTACAGATGAGGAACTGAGGCTATTAGGGTTAAGGCACTTGCCTGGAAGTGCCTAAACTCTGGAAGATGAGTCTTCCAGACTACAGACCCAGCACTCTGTCTTGTGTGCCACCTAGCCGTCCCTATTGAAACTTTAGCCTGTGTTGAGAAGTACAGAATCCCAAAGTGAGTTGATAGTCCCACCATATTTTCCTTTGGACAGACCACATTTGTAGTTTTGTGTTCAGTTCTTGACACTACATCTTAAGAGAGACATTGATATTGTGGAAAGCATCCAGAGATGGCTGGCTGGAATGGTGCGAGGTCTCAAAGTCATCATCATATGAGCAGCAGTTAAATGAATTAAGGATAATTAGACTAAAGTTAAGAGTACTAAAAGGAAAGACATATTAACTGTCTTTAAGTATTTAGAAGGGGCAATAGATTTGTTCTGCTTGACTCCAAAGAGCAAGAATTAGTATCAGTGATTGGAAGATGCAGAGCCAAATTGAGGCTTGATCTAAGAAGGAACATCTTCTCAATAAGTCAAGTTAGCCAGAAGTAGAATGTACTGCCTTAGGTGGTAGGGAACTGACCATTTCTAGGGAACTTTAATCAAAGGTTGTATGATTGCAGGTCAGTAATGTTTTAAAGGTGAATTTTCTTCAGGTGTGAGTTCAGTTAGATATCTTCTGAGGTCCTTTCAACTTTGAGCATCTATAAATAAAGGCAATTTCCTATAATGTCTTTCATATTTTTTTCTCTTTACTAATGTTAGTCATGTCCCATGTTTGTAGCAAGGTGGTGTAGTGGATTGAGATTGGGACTTGGCGTCATTAAGATCTGAGTTCTAATGTGGGTTACTGGCTGTGTGATCCTAGGCATGTCACTTAATGGTGCTCAGTCTTATTTTCATAATTTAGCAAATGAGAATAATAATAATAATGCTTATCTCAGAGCAACAAAGATCAAATAAGATCAATTGTGACATATAAAAGTTCAAGAGACATAGTTTCTAGGTAATTAACAGTCATTTTAGTAATTATGGCTAGTGGATAATAAATAAGAGGGTCATTTGTCTTTCCTAAACCAAAGACCCCATGTAACCCACTTAATGCTTTTATGCCTTTGGAAGACTGGGTATTCCTGGGGATGGACATCAATTCTGGTTAAAAAGTAATGAGAGAATGAATATTGTAATGAGAGGTGGGCTTATTCTAATGAGGATCTGGGGGACATGACTCATCACTCACTCTTGGTCAAAGAGACTTATCCATACCCATGCCACCCTGTCTAGGGTAGACTAGATAGAAGGGGGAATCTATTTCCCCTCAGACGTGTCTGACTAAAACATAATGGGCAAGAATTCACCAGTTCACCTAGACTAGAATTTCTTTACCTTTTGATCAGATCTGAGTTTTCCCAGTTGGATACATTTCACCTAATATTTCATATTATCTTCAGCACTTCCCTTCAAAGACTGGCTGGGTAACCTATACAGGCTGACTTCTGAATGAGGAGATGGGGAAGGGAAAACCTTAGTCTTAATTTAATAGTTGGTTATTAATAAAGAGAAAAATAATCATTTCTCTCAAAATGTAAATCACATTGCAAATCTTAAAGATAAATTCTAGCTAGCTATTAAGTTCAGTTAGGTATGAATCAAATGCTTAACAATCATAAAATTAATGTAGAAGTCAGAAATTATATGGTTTTCTTTCTTAAATTCTAAGCAAATGGTTATTATCAAGTTGTAAAGTGCGTCAGTTTCTTCCTGAAGAAGGCACTATTGTTTCCAAGTCATTCCAGAACTCACCCCCAACCATCCTTTATAATGAACAATTTTTTTTTAACAAAAACAGTTCAGAAAAATTAACCAACATTTAAGAAAAAATAGCATGACATGATATGCAGTTTTCTACACCCATGGTCCCTCTTGTCTGCAAAGAAAGGAGGGAGATACTTTCTCATATCTCTTTGCTGGGGCTAAGCTTGATAATACATAAGATTATCTGTTAATTATAACCAAACAACCAGAGTCAGTAGATTTCTTTCTGCATTCAACTAGATTGTGGATCCTCCCTCCCCCCCACTCCCTACCTTTGTCTGAGAAGAGAACTTTAAACAACATATCCATACTACTGTTACCTTCTATTTAGCAGAAAAATTCTGAATTGTGAATATAATTTGGGGATAATCTTTATCTCTCCTTAATACCTTGCACTCAGTGGGAATTCCAGTATTGCAAATGAAATGTTGTTCCCAAAATACTGATAAGGTATATGCTTTCTGCACAATTTTTGAACACGGCTTAGTTAAGGACATAATTATAAATTTTTTATTTGTGTGTCAACACTTTAGATTTTTTCCAAATAACTCAACTTTATATTATTTTCAGTTCCAAATCTCTTCTTTTCCCATTCTCCTTCCTGACCCATTGAAACAGCTAGGAAAACAAAACCCATTACAAATATGCATAGTCATTCAAAACAAATCACCACATTAGGCATGTAAGGACACAATTATTAACAAAACTGGTGAGTGAAAATTTGAACAAATGCTTTCTAAGTTTAGCTTCAAAAATTGAAAAGATCCCTAAGTGCTGATTGTATAAAGGGGTTAGAGGCAAAGGAATTAAGTTCCAAGACCAAGAAAGAGGGTGCATAAAAGCCCCTGATCCATTTGACACAGTTCATAGCCTTTTGCAGAAAGAATAAAGCCCTGTTGAGCAAGGAACGAAAAGATCTCATTATATGAGGAAACCAAGCCATATTGAAGACTGGGCACTAGTAACTATTTCTAAAAACAGCCCTGCTGTTTTATATTGAACCAATCCATTTCTTAACTTAGTAGGTAGCAGTGTAAAGATGGAGCCAATCAGCTTGATCCTGTACCAATTACAGATGTCGAAGTGTGGTTTCAAAGACCTACAAATAGTTAATGTAGCCAACTGTGTTGTAGTGAAACAAAAGAAGAGTTAAATGTTCCATCCGGAATCCTAGAAATCATTGTTCACTATGTGCCTGATTTCCCAAGTTGTAAAGACTACATCGTAGCATCATTTAATGTTGACTTCAAAGGAGAATCCCCAAATCAGAATGCAAAATACTTCCAAGAACCTAACAGTGCCTCAGAGATGAGGAAAATAGCCTCTAAAAGTAGCAACCTCAGATGACATTGCATCTGTTATCAGCTATGCAGCAATCAGACTTTATTGGTGGTAGTTTTACAGAGAAGGACGATATCTATAGATTCATAGTATGTTAAATCTTATTAAATCCTCAGAAAGAATAATTGGGCATATTTACACAATTACATTTTTGTAAACTGTTACGGCAGCTTAACTATAATATTCTTGTACAAGTACATTCAACAGCAATCCAAAAGCAATTTAACTTCTGAAGACTTTTTATCTAATTATTCACAAATTAATGAAGAAAATTAAATTCCAATCACTGAAAAAATGAGGCAAGGGTAAGAATCAGAACTATAGATTAGTTAAAGCAAAGATGTGCAATGCATAACAGAATTAAAGCATTTCTTTTATTCAAACTCAGTGCTTAAAAAAGAACAAATCCATCATCTTGAAATTTGACTTGTAGCTTGACATTAAAAATAATATGAGTAGAATTTTCAGTGGGGTAAGCACAAAACTAGTTCAAGTAGTGTCACTCTCAATTAACGTACTCAGGTGGTGTGCCCATTAAAATTCCCACTTGTGGGTTCAGCTCACTATGCAAATGGGGTCATTACCTGGAGAATTTAATTGGGTATGACACTGGGAGTAGGAATTTTCCTTTCAAAATAAACCTACTTGCACACATTTTCACTAGAATTCTGATGATTATATATGCTTCATATTGTTTTGCTCTATAAATATTTACTAAAAATCAGGCTGTCCTTGCTTAATTTTCTTTTACAAGTGACTCAGAATATATCCAAATGATTTTTAAATGGTTTTGTGTGTGTATATAGTAAGGCTGGTTAGAATAAGCCTTTTGTAAGTTATGTTGTTTATCAAAATATTTTTTTATAAATCTTTCGTGTCTTTTTAAACCACCTTTCACTTGTGGGTACATTTTCAGTGAATGTTTTCATCATTCAAGGACAAGCATTCTTTTCTCAGTGCTCTTTGGCATTTATCTGGACATTTGAATAATGAACAGTTTAAAAGTACCACCTAAATTGTTGTCCATACACTAAATTCCAACTAATAATGCTGTGGAGCTGCTTCTATAGCACTTCCATAGTTCTTTGTGAGTGCTGTGTAAACACAGAGGCCCAGGTGGAAAAGTTAAGTGTCTCATTCAGTAATCAGAGCCAGAGGTGTGATCACTATTAATAATAATAACTGACATTTATATAGTATTTTAACGTTGGCAAAGTACTTTACATACATTTCATCATTTGATCCTTGAGATATCCCTGTGAGGTAGGTACTTATAGGAAATTATCCCCATTTTAGAGCTGAAGAAACTGAGGCTCAGAGAGTCTTAGTAATTTGCCTTTGGTCATACAACTAGTGTCAGAGGCAAGATTTGAAATGAGCACTTTCTGATTTTAGCTCCTGCTTTACAAACACACTGTACCCTACCACCCCTATTTAGTACTCTTGATTCTTCTTAAAGAGCTCAGACATAAGACCATGATAATAAAAGTATAGCTCAAAAGGTGATGTGTAGAATATAGACTCCCTATAGTCTACGAAGAAAATGTATTCTAAATATGAATGAATGAAAAAGCCTTTATTTAGTGCTTATTATGTGGAAAGAATTGAACTAAGTGTTGGAGATATAAACAGGGAAGCAAGACAATCTCTACACTCAAGGAGCTCATTTTCTAATAGAGAGGTGGGGGAGAGTTACAACTGTGGGTTGCGTGGACAGATTCCCAAGGATTGTAGGTGTTAACAAGAAGGTGGTAATGTATCACCTTTAACATCATTCCCATTCATAAAACCCTATCTTTTCTGACTTTGAACATCAGTGCCAAGAACTTTGTTGGTAAGAGTTCTCTTTTCCAAATCTTCAGTAAACTGTGGCTATTGAGGCAGTGTGTGAAGAGAAAGTTCTTCATCAGGTCTAGGGAATGGTGTTGCTCCTAGGACTCTTGAGTTTACCTGACAGTTAGTGGAACCTCTGGAATTAGGGGTTCTGTGTTTGAATCCTTTAATCCTTTAACTCTGCTACTACCTGTGTGACTCTGGGAATGCTACTTAATCTCAATGGATATCATTTTCTACATCCATAAAATTGAAGTGGTTGATCAAGGTTGCTTATGAGGTACATTTCAGCTCAAAATCTTGTTGACTAGGGCTTCTACAAGTGAAGCACAGAGATTATAACTAGTATTCAACAATAGCATTTTGATTGGGTAGAGTTTTAAGTAGTATAGTAAAGTGGTAACGTGATCCTGTAAATACAGTACTACATTGGGTGACCATGAACTTAGTTTTTTTCTCCTTCCTGATCCATGAGTTTCAAATACGTAATTCATAATATGACCTTGAGGAAGGAATAATCACATCTACTGCCTTACCTTGAGTATTAAGGAAATCTCAGGAAAAGCACTTGCAAACCCTTGGAGGAGTAGAACTATGCATTCGAAATGTTTATGACTGTGAGATTATATAGGAAGCAAGGATTTTACCATTAGTTGGTTATAGGTTCAAACCCAATGAAAATATTTTTCTTTTCTTCAAATAGAAAAACATCAAAACCAATTTTTAAACAGAAATAAACACAAATGTAATAAAAAAAAAAGGCTGGTTGACAAGAAAATATCATAGTAATCATTAATGAACCATTGGGCAGGATTTTTAATATCTGTAACTCTATGGGAAATTTCCCATAGAATATCAAATATGGGCCCAACTCACAGACATACCTTTTTTTCTATGATATTTCTAATTGTGCCCAGAGGCTAAGAAAGAGTTGGCGCATCCAATAAATATAATCATTTACATGCATGGAGCTCCCTTTGAAGTTAATAGGACCTTTGGAAAGGGGAGTTACTCACCAAGAGAACTGAGCCCAATGTGAACCAAGTCCTCTGTTCTTTGCATGCAGAAGTATGACAAACTCATTTTGGATTTGCTTACTGCTTATCTTTCCTTTGTGAGTGAAGTTCAAATTGCATTTGAGTTGAGTACCATGTGAAGAGGAAAGGAAAATCAGTGGGGGTAGACACACCATGATTCTCAAACTGTTTGGATTCATTCACAAACAGCTCTCAAATTCAACTACTGGCAAGCTTCAGGTCCATTTGTGTAGGATCCCTTCCCCTTATTCCCTGCAGAAATTAAAAGGGGCTCACTAAATACTGATGCAGATAAAGTGATGAAATATCAGATATGACTAGCAGACATTTATTGTTGCTCCCAAAGTGGAATTGATGTGACTCTTGCCCAATTTTTCCAGCTAGCTAAATAGAAGAGTTCCTGTCCCTGGAGTTTACCTTGCTTCTCACCACTTCCCCTAGTCCTGTAGAATTAGGTACAAGCCCTCACTGAAAGGCTTCCTAAACCACTGGGTTTTCCATTGATCTCACTCCCCATACCTAATCACTCTTTTAAGTTTATCTGCTGTCCTCTTCCATTAGAATATAAACTCCTTGAGGGCAGGAGCTGTCTAGCATGTTTTTATTTGCATTCCAAGTGTTTAATCTAGAGCCTGACTCATGCTGCCTCAGTTTTTCATAAGATCCTCACATTCTCTCTCTCCATCCCCCCCTTTTCACGGACACTAAGGTTTTACTGCAGATCCCCCTACCATGCCAAAGCGACTAGCCCTGCAAAGAAACACATTGATAACAAATAAACACAGAAATTTGTAGATATAACTAACAGCTGCAGGCAGTTCCATGTCTACACTACCATCCCTGCTTTTTATCATGGTAGTTTAAAGGATTCACAGTATCTGACATAAATCACAAATGAACTGTGTAGGTCATGCACATAGTATGGAAAAATAATACCTTATTTTTGCATGGCATCTTCATCTTTTAAGAATACTGTTCCATCAATTATATGATCTTCATTACATAAATTTTTTGAAGTTAGCATGGCATAATGGATAGATACCCTGAGAGTATGGAAAAGCTGGGTTCATGTCCCCCCTCTGACAAAATACTGGCTATGTCACTGGAAAATTCACTCAACCTTTCAGTGTTCCTAGGAAAATCTCTGAGATCATAAGTTGCTGAGTAGATGCCCAACTCTGTTGGGAAAGGGAGTTTCCTTACTGGGAGTTCCCTATGCCAAGGGTCCAGGAAAAATCATGTTAGTCAGGGCAGGGATTGTTTTCTCTATTTTACAAATAATGAAATTAATACACAGAAAGGTTACCACAGAAAGTTAGTAAAAGAGCTAGAACAAAAATTATAAGCTTCTTGAGGTCTGGGATTGATCATGAGTTTTGTTTTGTTTTTGTCTTTTTATCTCCATAGCCAAGCACAGTGGCTTAAAAAGGTGCTGACTAATTTCTTGTTGAAGAAAATGAATGAATGAATGAATAAGTGAATGGATAGATGGATGGATGGATGAATGGACTATAGCCTAGGGATCTTGATTACTCATTAGAATATGGGCTCACCAAGATTTTGCCCAGCCTACAAAATTTCATTAATAACACGGTTAGTCACCTGGCAACCTTATTTTCTGGTCATACATCTTTATGACCCTATCCTCTGTGTTGTTTCTACTCCACAGTTATGCACTAGAAATTTGTTGTTCTTTGCATGATATTCAATTTTGTCAAGTGCCTGTCAGGCACCATGTTAAATGTTAGAGATATAAAGACAAAAATGAAAAGATATTTTTCCTTAGGGAGCTTAGATTCTAGAATCAAAGTTGTTTGTCCTTTGTTCTCAAAGAGGACCACGACATCAGAGAGGTGATGCCATGTCATGCAAGTGAATTGGATTTAAGTGAGGCAGGGCTGTGCAAAGTCACCAACCTCACTTTCTCCTCCAGAGCCATCTGGGCCCAGTGGCAAGATATAGATTAGGATGACTGGAGAGGGCCCTGGATGCAGTGGGAGATCTTGGCCTTTTTAAGCAAAGGTCTTTAACAGGTATGAGTTTAATTGAGGTAATGCCCATATAGCAATTAAGGCTAGGTAAGAAATGAAGCAGAAAATGGCTTCTTTTAAAAAAAAAGTCAATCTGGGAGGGGAAGACCCTCAGGGTTTCTAGCCAAAACAGAAACAATTACTATTTACATTCATTCTGAACCAATCAGGGCCCAAACAATGATCAAATGGGAGTTGGTCTGGTACCTACTGTTGGTCGATCAATGAGAGCCAGAGTGATTTGGGTTTAAGGCAGGATCCTTAAGGAAAAAAAAATCTAGCCATAAACCCCAAGATGTCTTGCAAGCTTTCAACAATCAAAATTGACTTTCTTTGGGTGGCTAGGTGGCACAGTGAATACAATATCGATCCTGGAATCAGGAGGACCTGAATTCAAATATGACCTCAGACACAACACTTACTAGCCGTGTGACCTTGGGCAAGTCACTTAGCCCCAATTGCCCTGCCTTCTCCCCTCCAAAAAGCAAAAAAAAGACAAAACAAAACAAAATTTACCTTCATAAGGGTATGATACCTAAAGAGGTTAAGGGTAAGGGTGCTTGAGACTCCAAAATACCAACGTGCCAGTTCCTGCTGGTTTGACTCAAGTCTTCTCTGAGCCAAAGAAAAGCAAAGTTTATTAAAAGTTTGCCATATTGGGTAGATTCTTAAGGAGCCTTGGTATCTGTGATGCTTGCACTGGGCAAGTGGGCCAGAATCATCTGACACAGAGTAAATCTGTACTAGGTCATTCTATGGCACTCTCATACACATGGAGGCAAGATGGAGTCTTATATACAGAAAGGTTGTGGGAGGAATCTAGGGGTGGTCTAGAGGAGGGTTTGGGGAGGGTCTTCAGGAGGAGTTAATGAGGTCAGACTCCAGTAAATGAGTGAAATTGCTGGAGGCTACTTGGAGACAACAGGCAATGTTGGGCTAGGCCAGTTCAAGTTCAACCCAAAACAGTTGATTTGGGTATAGATATCTTGATAGGCTTAAGGGTGGGAAGCAGATGGACAAGGGAGGGCTAGGCTAGTAAGAGTAAGAGATTTGGGCCTTGCTATAATGAAAGGCTTATGGCCTCAGGCAAATGCCTCATCAGGTGGGAAGATTCAATCAGAGTTCTAGGGGGTTCCCAGAGCCTGCACTTCATCAATACCTTATGTGGAATAGAGGGAAGGGAAGAGAGAGAAAGAGAAAGGAAGAAAGAAAGAAAGAAAGAAAGAAAGAGAGACAGAGAGAGAGAGAAAGGAAGGAAGGAAAGAAAGAAAGAAAAGAAAAGAAAAGAAAAGAGAAGAAAAGAAAAGAGAAGAAAAGAAAAGAAAAGAAAAGAAAGCAAGCTGTATTGTCCAACTAGCTAGTTCCAGTTGGGTTCCTAGTGGGGCAGCTCTTACTATGATTGACAGAAGCTATTGTTTGCCCTTCATTCTCGAAGAAGACCATGATATCAGGGAGGCATGCCATGGCATGCAAGTGAATTGGATTTAAGTGAGGGAGGGTTGTGCAAAGTCACCAGCCTCACTTTCTCCTCTGGGTCCAGTAGCAAGAAACAGGATTTCAGTGGAAGATGGATGGAGAGGTTGGGGGTGGGGGAGGCAAAGATACATTCATACACATACAAATATATATACACAGAGAAAAATATAGATTTTGAACTTAAAAGCAGAAGTCATCTAGTCCAACTCTTTCGTTTTACTATTACTCAGAAAGATAAAATGACTTGACCAAGGTCACACAAGTAATAAGTGGCAGATCTTGGGATTCTGGTTCAGGTGCTCTGGCCCATATAGATATATGTATAACATAAATGGCAGATAAGTTATATGAAATGGACAAGTTACTGAAAAAGTATTGGGAAAGAAAATTCTCAGGCTGGAGTATGTATAAACTTATTTGACCTTTATTTTTTTCTTACTAAATTGTCATTACTAATTAGTTTTTAACTGATTGACCACTGGACCTTTTTGTTTGTTCTTAATGAACAGTGGTTTTTCTAAAACTTCAGTATAACTAGTTGGTCCAGGTTTTGGGTGAAGTGCATATTGAAATTTTCTTATCAAACGGAGCCACAATCTTTTTCTAAATTAGTTTTGTTGAGTTCTTACAGGGTTTTCCAAATCTATTCTGACTGCTTGTTTCTCTATTCACAATAAATTACAAAAATTAGTTTACAAGAAGTTAGATTCTTGAGGTTCTTTTTTAAAACTTTGAAAGGTGAAGGCTTTTTTTTCCTTTTTTAATCAGACCTTTAGTTTCATGGGTATATACTCCCAGTGAGTAAACTCCCTCTAGTAATGCAGATCACCACAGTCTTTACAACTTTTATTGTTAGAGAGCAGCCTTGGGGCACTGAGAGGCTGCATTTTGTCCTCCTCAGAATCACATGGCCAGTATGTGCTAGTGGCAGGACTTGAACCAGGCCTTCTTCACTTACAGGTCTGCTCTCTATCTACACTACCTCTCAAAGACTTCTCATGAATATGTTAATCTTCCTGGTTACTATACCAGATGTTACAAAAAAGAGGGAAATGGAACAAAATGGCTGTACTCTATAATTTTCTCTCTGCTTGCTTCTCTCACCACTGGTAGACATAAGAAGAGTTGGAGGGACCCACAATTTAGATAAAAATTCAATTTATGTTTGGCAATTGCATTTTAAAATGCATGTTAGGTTTCATAGGTAGTCAAATAATTAATTATCAAGTGACTGGCCTACTGGGGATAGTCCTCTTTGAACCTAGGCTAGTCCTTGGAAAGCAGACACAGCACATTGCTGGGACCATACCTTTCTACCATGGTAATACATATCAGAATTTGCATTCTGTTGATGTGACTTTTAAGAACCTAGGATCACCAAGACAATCCCAAAGGATTCATGATGAAAGTCACTATTCACCTCCTGAGGAAGAATTGATGTATTCTGAATACTGACCAAAGCATACTATTTTCTCTTTCTTTTTCTCCCTCCCTCCTTCCTTCCTTTCTCTTTCTTTCTTTCTCTTCATTCCTTCCTTCCTTTCTCTTCCTTCCTTCCTTCCTTCTTTCCTTCCTCCCTTCCTTCCCTTCTCATTCTCTTCCACAAAATGACTAATAGAGTAACATGTTATACAGAATTGCATATGTATAACCTATAGTTTACTGTCCCAAGGATGGGGGAGAGGAGGGAGAGAGGGAGGAAGAGAATTTGGAATTCAAAATAAAAAAAATGTTTAAAATAGTTTTTACATTTAATTGGGGGGGGTGGCGGAAATAAAGAACCTAGGACCACCTCTATGCTGTGCCTTGATGAGACATTGGAGTAACTCTGTCCATATTTAACGGGTCCACATTCAAGCCACTCCTTAAACTAGACTTTTCCTATTCTCTTAAATGTCAAGTGACAATTTTTGTCAGTACCTCATCTTGTACTGAGCTTACTTCTTTCCTCTCTCCCCAAACTTTAGGCGATTAGTAAATAATTATGTTTAGGTTTAGGGAATGAAGGGGAGTCCAAACCAACATGCTAAAACTGAAACTTTCCAGATTCTTAGAAGAACAGAGTTTGGTTTCAGTAGTGCTTTAAATGGGAATGCTAAACATTGGCAAGATAAATGTGACTATACTGTTATTTTCCATTTTTCATGCATGCTGAATGTGGATATTATATTTGGTTTTTCAAATGTAAAAAATATGTACTTTTAAGAGGCTTAAGTTTAAAGTATGATTTATTATGGCGAATTATGTGGACTTTGACAAAAATTAGAAGTATCACAATAACTATTTATTGTTGAATATTACTATTAAATTAAATTCAATAAACATTTTCAAGCATCATCTTTGTGCCAGGTATTGTGATAAGTTCTCCATTTTCAAAGACAAAACAAAACAATTCCTGCCATCAGTGAGCTTACATTCTACTGGGATACTGTAATATGTATACAGATAAATACAAAGAAATACAACATAATTACAAGAAGCAGCAAGCCCTAACATGCAGGGGAAGAAGGGAGATCTAGAAAGGCTTCCTGGAAGTAAGTTGCAATCAGATCTCCGGGGCTTCATTGTTTAATTTGTAATCATTTCTTCTCCGAACAGCACCACATACAACAAACTGCCACATATAGGGAAAGCAAACCAACAATTAATAATAGACAACATTTCCCTTTTTTGTTTCCTTCATTTTAAAGAATGGACATTTTGAAATAGTTGAAAAGTATCAAAATACCAATGTCTTATAAATAGAAAAGTTGCTTTTCTTTCTTCACCTTCAGAATTTTTATCATTTTCCTAGGTGGGGAGACTTCCTTCAAGAAAGTTTTCCCTACAGGAAAAGGTGAGACTATAATATATTGCATAATTACATTCTGAGTTCCCATTAATAAAGTATTATACCTGTAATTTTTACAACTAGAAGTAGCACTGTGGTTGTCATATATTACAGTACACACAGTTTGATTGTTGCAGAGTAGACATCTGCCAGAAACATTTCAGTTTAGCATGATGAATTTACCTTAGCCCTGTCAAGAATCACATTACAATGCCAAAGTATTGCTTTGAATATAGGTTGAAAAACAGAAATAAATTTGTTGAGGTAGGGTTTCAAATTCCCTCAGAATCATGTCATTGCTGATATTGTGGCTAGGCACATGTGAGCTCCAGGTACTCCATGGGGGATTCACCAATAGTGAATGTCACTCATTTAATCATTGCAGCTAAAGAAAAGATATTGTTGACTGTGGGTGATACAAGAAGGTTATCAGCACCACAGCAAGGATTCTAGCACATTCAATTTACATGAAAGTAGAAGGATATTTAAAATATAATCCATTGCTGAGACATTTAAACACATTAGCATAGGAAGGGGGTGCTGCCTTCTTCCCCCTGAGATTAGTCCTGAGTAGCTTAGTAAACAAGTGACAGATTTAGCTAAATCCTTCTTTTACACAGCCCTTCTTCCAGACTTCGATGGAGCTATGATCTCATTGATTTGGTACTCTCTCTGATGATATAGGTCACAAGTAATCTATCATCCCTTAACCTAAGCAACTTATATTTATATCTTCCTGTTAGTCCTTCATACAGTGTCCAACCAATGTGCTGGGGGGGCCTTCCCCTAACTCTCCTGACTTTGCATGAATATGGAGGCCATTGATCAGTAATTTCCAGCTTATCACATGACTGACCCATGTTCTTTTTTGGCCACATATAAGGTCTTGATGACAACCTTCATACTATGTCTCCTGCATTTCTTAGTTGGTAGTAGATTGGAGTGCCTATTCACACACACACACCTCTCTCAGTTGGGTAGTTTTCAATTTTAATTTATTGAAGACAGAAGTATTCTACAGTTTTTAACCATGAGGACCAAATGGATATTCTAAGTCTTTTTTTGAGGAATAAATTTGATGAATTATCAAGAAGAAACCAGAGTCTTACATGATAATAAGTAATATATGAGGTCTATCCATCAGTCAACAAACATTTATTGTTTACTATATGCAAGGCATTGTACCAAACACTGAGGGATACAAAAAAAGAGGAAAAACATGGTCCCTGCCCTAAAGGAGCAAACATTCTAATGGGAACAATATCTAAACAACCATATCTATTTAAGTACTAAAAATGAAAGTAAGGTAGGCATCATGAGATACAAATGACATTTAGGTTGTACTAAGCTGATCCTGGATGTATCTATATACCTCTTGGTTGAAGATATCATAAAAGATTGTGATGGTTCTCACTACTTCTAAAGCCTACCTCCAATGGAGTCCCTCATACTTTTGTTTTCTTTCTAGACTCTAGTGAATTCTATATAGCATTACTAAATCCTCTAGAAGTTATTCTGGATGCAGACAATACCTCTTGGTTGAAGTCTTACCATGTCCAGAACAACTTTCCTGTTTGAGGAACAGATTAAAAATAGCTTCCTAAATAATATCAAAGGGGCGGGGGTTATATATAGATACATATATACAGTTATGTATGTATATAAATGTATGTATATGTATACACACATTGATTTTACTTCACCTGTCTAGATGTTTTACCAGGGTGTGGTCACTGTGAATACTATAGTTTTTTGGAGCCACAGGTGAGAGTTGAGGGTAACCCATTGGTGAGTTGGGGGGATGTCTACCCCAAGCATGTGAAAATTTCCCCCAGCATAAGGGGAGAATAAGAACAATTTGCTCCAAAGGCCATGAAGGCAGCTGAATCAGGTACTGTGGGGTGCTTAGAACTTGGTCAGACATCAAAGACACCAAGGTCATCCACTACGTCCCAGGCCATTGCCAAGGATCTTGACTTTTGTCCTGCCACTGGATTACGACGACTCTGGAAGAGAGTGAAGGTGATGACTTTGTGCCACTCAAGCTCGTTTAAATCCAATTCACTCTTGAGTCAATATACTATAATGTTATTGGTCCTCTTTGAAAACTATCATGGGCCACTTGGGTACCAGCCCCAAGTGTGAGCAAAGACGGGAGAGAGGATTAACCAGGCGGGTAGTTCGTAGGAAAGAACTCTGATTTAATGATGATTTGAATAAGGTTTTTAAAGATCCAAAAGACAAAGATTCAAGTACTCTTATCCTAATCATATCCTGGATTTTTTTTTTATCAATGTAATAGTCCATCATACCCTGGAAGTAGCACGGATAAGATAAGGCTTTGTTATCAAGGGCCCAGGAAGTCATGGGGAAAGATAGTTTACTCTTATCAAAATGTCTTTACAGGACAAAGGATGCTCCGAGAGTAGGCTTCAAAGCTGGAAGCCAAAGACACAATCTCAAAGACATCTGCATAGAAACTGACCCCCAAGAATCAAATACTTTGGCTTTCTACAGAAAATGAAGAACAAACAACAATATACACAGATAGAATATGTATGTATAGATTCTATCTAGAATATGCACATATATGAACAGAATATCACACATATATTCTCTTTTTGTATGTATGTGCATGTATATTATATATGCATGTATATTTATTTATTTGCAGGGTATTCAAAATTCTTATTGCAGTTTTAAGTTTTTAAAGATTAAAACTAAACCAAGATTTTTGGGAACCTGTATCTATAGTTATATGAAATAAATACAGCTGCCTTAATAACACCAAAGGATCAGATATACATAGGTGCCAAACTTTGTGTATGAGATTCATGGTATAATTACCATTAAATTTAACTGCCACTTTCATTTGAAAAAAGGCTGCAGATAAAAGCAGTTTTAATAACTGCACTTCTACCAGTAATGTATTACTTCAGATTTAACCACAGATATCCTGAATTTCTTCTTCCTAACACCATGCCCTATGAAAATATTAGAAAAGTATTATGTTTGCAAGACCTTGATTTGACATGAATCTTGAGAAATATGTGAAATATTGTATTTTTAAAGGATTTGACTTATGAGAAGTTTTATTCGAAGGAGTGTGGAATCAATTCACAGGGATAGTTTATGGTCCAGAAAAATCTTACAAGGTAATAGGAGAAATGGATATGAGAGAAACTCTTCTGACTGAATGAGTGAAAATAAGCTACTTCTAAAATGATAGACTGAGGTGAAAAAATGAATTGTAATTTCACAATTATCTACTTTTTAATAATTCCATAATATACTTGCACTTTCTTGAAAGAAGTGTTCGTGATATACAGGTGCTAGGCTTGGTAGCCCTCAGTCTCTTTCATTCCTTACTAGAGGACCTTATTTAGAAAAAAAATATTGCCTTCATTTCTTTTTCCACCTTTGTAGTACAAAAAGGGATGGCACTGAATATCATGAGACATGGTGATGTGATTTGTCATGTCTTTCAGATATTCTTTCTTACCTCTTCATCCTTTGAAATCTATTTTCATACATAAGATTTGTTTATTTTAATATTGGTTCTCTTAGTTATAGCTATCATGATCATATTATCATCAATGTGAGTGGGCCAAATGTCCCAAGAAATTATGTTTCTTGTATTTGCACACATCATAAAACTAACTCTTCTAATACCTTTATTGTATCCTTATCTATAAGCCATTCATCTATTTATCTTCCAAGTTCTTTCTTCTTCAGGTTTAATATATAACAAAAATACTAAGATTGATATGGTTCAGTTCCTTCAGCAGACCATTCATTGGTCATATAACAAGAATCTCACATTTAGATTCTCAACAAGTTAATTTTTGTAGATGACCTAAGAACATTGTGCAATGTAGTACCCTCTGACCTGCTTTCTACCATTCTGTAACCAATCACAGAAGCAGAAGCACATTATGCAGGATTAAGAGTCCTTTGGATCATCTTTCATGGCCAAAGAATGACCAAATGAGCAGCTTACTAGTGATTAACCTCTTGGCACTTAGCTAGTCTGAGCCTCACAAAACAGAAAGAATTTATTGCTGATACCATATTTTCTAACATGTTAGAACTTTCCAGAGCTTGAATTCTGTTGGCATGGCTTGCAGGGCCACTTACATGCCATGATAATGCACATGAACAGGACTTTTTTGGAGGACATAGAAATCACCAAGTAACATAAAAAAATAAAATTTATATTTTAGTAGACAGAATGGGAATCATTTCATTTTTTTGTTGCTTTTGTTGGAGATGGGAAGGTAGGGCAATTGGGGTTAAGCGACTTGCCCAAGGTCACATGGCTAGTTTTTTTGTGTTAAGTGTCTGAAACAGCATTTGAACTCCAGTCCTCCTGACTCCAGGGCCGGTGCTCTATTCACTGAGCCACCTAGCCATGCTTGGGAATCATTGCTTAATCAGATCTCTGTTATAGAATCAGACTTACTGGAACATGGATAAAAATTAATAAATAATTATAATGAACAAAAATGATAAAAAGATATTACATACAATTAAAATATCTTAATTTTAAAAAATTAATTAATGATGTAAAAATGGGAAATGGATGATGGAAGTACAGAAACCAACTGTAACAATTCTATAAAGGAGTTTAAACCATGTAAATCAATTGCTACAACGAGGAGACAAAAGAACTTCAGCCAGCAAATACTTGATCTTCTTATCAAGAAGAGAGCTATGGCAGTCAAGAAGCAGTGGGATAAATGATAAACCATTTTGAGAAGGATAGTGGCAGATTATGTTTCTGATAGTAATAGCTAAAATTTACATATAAAATATATGTATATAAAATTTTCAAGGCATTTTATAGATATTTATCTCCTTTTATCCTTATGACCCTGAGAAGCAGATGCTATAATTATCCTTATTTTATAGAGGGGGAAGCTGACTCAGACAAAGGTTAAGTAATTTGACCAGGGTCACATAGCTAATAGGTATTTCAGGTAAGATTTGATCTTGGATTCTCCTTCATTCAGATCCAGTGATCTATCCACTGTGCAATGTTGCTATAGCTAGACTACAAGAAGTGTTTCTCTCATAAAAGAGCAAAAAGCAATGAATAAAAGGAATAAAACTGCAAGCAAGATAACACATTTTTAAAAAATGGAAAAATAATCTTTATAGATTTTTAAAATGACAAACTTTTTCATCATTAGGGACAGTGAAGTCATCACATTTGCACTCTTAACATCACAGTTATCAAAGGCATACTAGATGGTAGCATTAGTAGGGAACAAAGAGTGTTTCTTAGGTAATACTATATATTGTATCCCAAAATTTCCCGAAAGATTTGGAAAATAGATTGTAAGATCATTGTTATTATTGTGATTATTGTTTGTTGATTTTTGGGGAGCTAATTACTGAGTTTGTTATATATATGTGCTATCACTTTATTTTTCCCCAATTATGTGTAAAAACAATTTTTAACATTTGTTTTAAAAACCTTTGAGTTCCCAATTCTTTCCCTTCCTTCCCCCAACCCCCTCATTGAGAAGGCAAGCAATTCAATTCAGATTATTATCCCCTTCTCCTCTTTACTTTCCTGTAGGGTAAAAGAGATTTCTACATCCAATTGAGCATGTACGTTGTTCCTGCTTTGAGCCAATTCCAATGAAAATAAGGATCACTCACTCCCCCTCACTTTCCTCCTCTTCCCCTCCACTGTAAAAGCTTTTTCTTGCCTTTTTTATTGTGAGATAATTTGCTTTATTCTACCTTTCCCTTTCTCCCAGTGCATTTCTTTTACCTGTTAATTTAATTTTTTTAGATGCCATCCCTTCCCATTCAACTCACAATCATGCCCCCTGTCTATATATACTCCTAACTGACCTAATAATGAAAAAGTTCTTATGAGTCACAAGTATCATTTTCCTATGCAGGAATGTAAACAGTTTAACCTTATTAAGTCCCTTGTGATTTCTCTTTCCTGTTTATCTTTTTATGCTTCTCAAGTCTTATATTTGAAGGTCAAATTTTCTATTCAGCACTTGTCTTTTCATTTAGAATGCTTGAAAGTCCTCTATTTCACTGAACATCCCTCCCCCCCGCCCCCAAGGTTTATATTCAGTTTTGCTGGGTAGCTGATTCTTGGTTGTGATCCTAGCACCTTTGTCCTCTAGAATACTATATTCCAAGCCCTCCAGTCCTTTAAAGTAGAATATGCTAAATCTCATGTTATCCAGACTCTGACTCCATGATACTTGAATTGTTTCTTTCTGGCTGCTTGTAATATTTTCTCCTTGACCTGGAAACTCTGGAATTTGGCTGTAATATTCCTGGGAGTTTTCATTTTGGGATTAGTTTTAGGAGGTGATCAGTGGATTCTTTCATTTTCTATTTTATGCCCTGGTACTAGAATATTGGGGCACTTTTCCTTGATAATTTCTTGAAAGATGATATCTGGGCTCTTTTTTTTGGCCATGGCTTTCAGGTAGTCCAATAATTTTCAAATTATCTCTACTGAATCTATTTTCCAGGTCAGTTATTTTTTCAATGAGATATTTAACATTGTCTTCTATTTTTTTCATTTTTTCGGTTTTGTTTTATTGTTTCTTAATTTCTCATAAAGTCATTAGCTTCCATTTACTCCATTCTAATTTTTAAGGAATTACTTTTTTCTTTTAAAAAAATGTATTTATTTACTTTTAATTTTCAACCTAGATTTCCATAAGATTTTGAATTACAGTTTTCTCCCTATCTTTCCCCTACCCCATCCTCAAATAGCAAGCCCATTGAATACCCCTTCCCCCAATATGTTCTCTCTTATATCCTCCCCCATCACTTCCCTAACTTTCTAGTAGGGCAAGATGGATTTCTATACCCCAGTGCCTGTATATCTTATTTCTCAGCAGCATGTAAAAAAACCCAAATATTTTTTTAAATATTTATTTTTAAAACTTTGATTTCTAGATTCTTTTCCTTCTTCCCTCCTCACCCACCCCCACTG
>CM053581.1:477318745-477345452 GCA_028627135.1 Pseudochirops cupreus
ACTCAAAAAAAATTTAATATAAAAAAAATAAAAAAACAACCCATTTTATAAATGAGAAAAAAATATATATATACAATTATTATTATTATTATTATTATTAATTACATCCAACTGGAACTTGAGATACACAGGCACTGTGGTAGGGAGGTCCATCCTGCCCTACTGGAAAGTCAGAGGGGTGAGGGGGAAGGACAGAGAAGAGAATAGATTGGGGGAGGGGTTATACAATGGGATGGCTGTTTGGGGGTGGTGGGTAGGGGAAAGATGGGGAGCAAAATGTGTAACTCAAAATTTTATGGAAATGAATGATGTAAACTAAAATAAAATTAAAATAATTTAAAAAAAGAAAAAAAGATTTTGTTGGGCATCTATTTTGTGGCACTGTGCTAAGTGCTGGGGATATAAAGATGAAAATGAAAACAGTTTCTGCCTTCAAGGAACTTACAATCCATGGCAGAGAAAAGAACATTTATAACACTACTTGAGCAAGCGAAGGATTTACGATTTTGTTAGCACTGAGAAAGTCTCTTCATATGTACTTATGCTGATCTTTCTGTCACAGATATTCATGTCTATGTCATAACACTGTCATGACATTGTCAATGTCATAGACATTGTCAATGTCACAGACATTGCTGCTTGAGACATCTAGAGGGTAAGTGACCTGCCCAGGATCAAAGAGTTACTAAGTGGTAGACGTCAGCATTTGGACTTAGATATTTAATTCCTGAGTCCAAGTTCAAAATTCTTTACTATGTCATACTTTTTCTATTATGGTTAGACAAATCTAACCCCTTTTTAACTCCCACCTCTAGATTCTACTCTTCTCTTCTTGGATCAAGCAGAATAAGTCTAAATTTTCTTCCAATTAACAATCCTTCAAATGTCTGAAGACATTACCATTTCTCAAAATTTGCCCTTTTCTAGCTAAACCTCTCTAAGAGGTTCTTTCAATTAATGGCCATATGGCATAGTTTCAATTTGCTTCATATCTTGGTCCCTACTTTTTGAAGATGAACTAGTTTATCAACAGTGCCACTAAAAAAGAGTGCCAAGAAATGAATGCAGGATCTCTAGATATGGTCTGACTACAGATAAAAAAGTGGAACTATAACCTGATTATATTCCTAATCTAGAATATAGCTGTGTGACCCTGGACAAGTCACTCGATTGATCCTAGCCTAAGTTTATTCATCTGTAAAATGGTGATAATAATAGCATCCACCTCATAGGATTGTTATGAGAATAAAATGCAATAACACGTAATTGCCTTAAATATATCATATATATGCTAGTTATTATTTATTATCTTCACAACAAATGACAATTAACTGATTTTCTCCATATAACCATAATTACCTGTAGTTAAGGAAAAGCTTTTGCTTTCTCTGGGTAATTAATATTTTCAGCTTTTAAATGGAATCCTAGTTTTTTGTAACAGGCTTCAAATCTGTCAAAGTTGCAAATGGTGTCCTGCTTTCATCAAGCCAACTTTAATAATTTGCAGATTGGAAGACTGGAAATAGTATCAAAAGCCACTTTTGAATGTATGGGAAGTTTTTCTATCATCTAGGATCTTAGCAACTGCAAAAAGGAAACCACGCATCCTCCTAGAAATATGGTAGCGAAAATGAAATGCTGGAGCCTGTGTTTTTCTATTGTTATTTATATAAATGATGAAGAAGACAATTTTAAGAGGTTTTCTAGGTCTGAATAAATTGGTAGGCACAATTAGTGAAGGACAATGCAATCAGACCTTGAAGGACTTTGTTTTCCAATGTTGTACGCATTTTCCTTCATTTGTCACTTTATCTGGCAGTGAGACTTAAAACAAGATTTCTGTATTCTGAAAAAAAAATAAGCCAGTTCTGCATAAATAATTTTCTAGATAAGCAATAAAAAATGAAGAGGGACAAAAGTGACAAATACCCGTAAGCTAAAACATCATGCAAAAATAGAGCACACAAAATCTTGTTTTCAATTGGATCCCCAGAAAAAAAACGTAAAAAAAAAAAGATCATGAAATTCAAAGGGGTGAGCTTTGTGGCAAGTATTTCTACCTGAGCAACTCTACTAAAATTTCAAGAAAATGTATATAAATCCAAAAAAAAATGTGCTGGTTAACATGTAGCAATTATATTTTTGTGTGGGTGACTATGTCATTTTGATTCAATTCAGGAAGATTTCATTATACGCCTGCTATGTCCAAGGCATAGTACTAGGGGCAATGTCCGGGACATATGAAAACAAAACCAAAATAATCCCTGGACTTAGTAAATTTTTGTTTTGCTAGGTGGGAATGAGGGATTGCTGTAAGGGTACAACATAAATATAAACATACATAAAATCTGAGGAAGAAAAGAACAAGCTCATTAGGGGAAATCAGCAAAGGATTCACAGTGAAGACGGTACCTGCCCCGAGCCGGGGAGGGAGTTTTAGGGTTCGGAGCGGCAGGCAAGAGGGGATATATTTCAGGTTTGGGAGACTCCTGGTATAGATACTCAGAGGCGAGAGTTGGCGAATTCGGGGTATACATTGCTTTCTGGTTTGGTTTGAACACATAATATTTGAAGAGGACTCTAACGGAATAGAAAGGTAGGGAGAAGCTAGATTGTAGTGGAGGGCCTTAAATGACAGTTTAAGGAATCTAATTTTCCCTAGAGACTACTCAGAGGTAGTTTGGGGTGTGTGTGTGTGTGTGTGTGTGTGTGTGAGAGTGTGTGTGTGTGTGTGTGTGTGTGTGTGTGTGTGAGTGTGTGTGTGTGTGTGTGTACGCGCACGTCCATGCAGGGTGTGACATGAACAGACCTGTGTCCTAAGATTATTGTGTGAAGGATGGATTAGAGAGGGAAGAGACTGGAAACAGAGACATCAATTAGGTGTCTATTATCCAGGAGAGAGGTAAAGAGGGCCATAACCCTCAGACGGTAAGGTGATGATGATAAGGTGGGCATAGTAGATGGGATGGATGAGAGAAATGTTGTGGAAATATAATTAACAAAACTTGATGACTGCTCAGATATGGTGGATGAAGGAGGATATAATATCCAGGTTATGAACCTGGATGACTGGTATGATGGTAGTGCCCTTCACAGGGAAAACTCTGGAAGACACATTTTAGGTAGAAAATGAATTCCATTTGGCACATTTTGAGTTGGAGATACCACAGAATATGAGAGAGATCTATGAAACAGTTGGTAACATTATGTTGGAATTCAGGAGAGAAATAAGGGATGGCTATGTACAGTTTGGAGTCACCTACATGGGAACTAATGAGGTCACCATGAGAAACAGAAGAGTGGAATGAAGAAGGTCAAAATGTTGGGAGAAAATGAAAAATGAATCACTCAAGTTTTCATTTTTATTTACAAACCTGAAATACAACGCTTTAAGAAAAGAGTCAGAAAATACTTATACATGGCGAGCATTGACCAATATTTCCCAAAATGAAATTGTTTCTATCGTAATAGTCAGGAAATGACAAGAGCCCAACAAGGTACATAATTCAGAATTAGCTATCTGTGGGCAATTGATTCCTGATCTGGTTAGAGTGAAAGTCAAAACAGATACTGAAATAGAGAAAAGAGAAAAAGACACTGCTTACAAATGTACCACTTCCAATCTCACCTTTTAAAATTGTTTATTGGCTTTGGAAACTGGAAAGTTCATAAAAGTAAAGAAACTGACTCAATGAATGTCTGTGACAGACAGACCAGAATAATGGAAAGAGAACTGGTCTGGCACTTTAGAAAACTTGGGTTGGAGTCCTGCCAGGTTTAGTACTTGAGTAACATGCTGAATCTCATATTTATAGAAGGGGCTATTATTTACACTAGCTTCCTCACATAGTTGTTGTGAGGAAAGTCCTTTGAAAATCTTAAAGGGCTGCACAAATATGAGTTATTATTAACCCCACTTCTTTTTGTATTTTTCCCCAATTAACAAGTACTTATTTTCTTTCTCTTCCACTTCCCCAATTCACAACATACCTGACATGTGGTCATCTAGCATTTGCTTCAATATTTCCCATGAGAGGGAACTCAACTAGCATGAGGAAGTAGAAAGATATGGTGGTTTTGGAGTCAGAGGATCTGGGTTCAAATGTCATAATAAAAATAACAACAATAATAATAGCTATCATTGATATAGCACTTTAAGGCTGGCAAAGCACTTTACTTATTTTAATTTATTTTATCCTACAGCAGCCCTAGGAAGTAGGTGCTAGTAATATCCCCATTTTACATATGAGGAAACTAAGGTTAAGTGACTTGTCTAGCACACAGCTAGCAAGTATTTGTAACTGGATTTGAACTCAGCTTATCCTGATCCTATCCACCGAAACACCAGTTACTTCACACTAACCATTTATGTCACACCATATATGTGGCATTAGACATGTTGATTAATTTCTTTGGGCCACAGTTTCCTCATCTATAAAATGAAGATGTTGGTTTAGATTATAACCAAGGATTCTTCTAGGTCTAAATCTAAGATTCTGTGATTTCCTTATCTCTTAAGAAGTCTACTCTACTTTTAGCCATTCACTAGGAAGTTTTGTGGTTTGTTTTTTTTCCCTTGTTTATAGAAAGCTTGAATTTGCCTCTTTGGACTCTTAGTCATTGTTCCTCACTCAGTTACTTGTTCAGAATTTTCCCAGGCTGGCTGCTTCCCTCTTCCTGCTCTAGACGTGTCTCTTGTCCTTAGGTTGAGAAAACAGTTGAGAATTTTTTGTTTTGTTTTTGTTTTTAATTTTTTCATTTTATTTTGTCAAAAAAACTTTTGGGGGCATAGGGAATGCGGAACTGCCACTCCTTTTCTCACTTGAAGAGAAATAAAGTTCTGCTCCAACTCTCAAAATATTTTTTCTTTTATTTTCTGTCAGAACCATACTCAGTCTATAAGACGTGAAGTATATTTGCAAGAAGTCATCTTGAGTTCTCTGTATTCTCTTGCCGGAACAGAATTCAGCTTTTTGACACCAGGGATTTGATTCAGTATCATTACTGCACCTGAGAAATCAACATATCACTAGAGAGAGATATGTTATCCTCCTGCCCACTAGATGATCTCCTAGGTGATATTAATGTTTCTAGTGATTTTATTTGCTCTTCCTTGAGATTAGTTCCATCATCGGCGCCAAGCAATAACATTGCATTTTCATCCTAGGAAGCCATGACAGGTGTCATCTGAATGCAGAAAATTCAGGCATAGTCCCTTTCATTTCTTTCTAAAGACTTGTCAGGATTTCTGTTATTTATTTCTTACATTCTATGCTTCCAGGAGTATCCCTCTGCCCACATGGCCAAGTTGCTGTCAAAATGGCTTCCTCCAAACTCAGGTGGCACAATTAGTTTTATTTTTATACCTTAAAGCTAGGCTTACCTAACAGATCCCTGAATTTGTTAGTTAGCAAAGTAGCCAAGACCATAGAGTCTTGACTGAACAGCAAGTTCAGTTTTAGGTTGTTATTCCTGAGAAAAGCAAACTTCAATGACATTTGAAGGCACACTGTTTTCTTTCTCTTCCATTCTTACAATCTGTTTTGGTAGTTTTGTCTTTACTCATATAAATGTACTGAGAAGGACAATGAATTTAGATTCACAAGGGTTGAGCTAAAAATCCCAGCTTCCTTTGTTATTAGGTATGGGACTCTGAATAAGCCAATACACGGGTTCCGGGTTTCAGTTTTATAAAACAAAAGAGTGGTACTAGATGATTTTGAAGGTTTTTTTTTTCTGATTCTAACTCCTATGATTCTAACAGCTAAATCATCATCATAACATTCGCATGTTGCCTACTATATGCCAGGCATTGTGCTAAGAACTTTACACATATTATTTCATTTGATCTTCATACCAATACTGGGAGATAGGTGCTATTATTATCACTACTTTACAGATGAAGAAACTGAGGCAAACAGAGGTTATGTGACTTGCTTACATTGCTGCATTCAGTTAGTAAATGTCTGAAGCTGGATTTGAACTTAGGTCAACCTGACTCTAGCCCTGGTGCTCTGACCATTGTACTACCTAACTGCTCTTATATACAGAGGAGGACTCAATTTCAACTTATTTCTGCCAAACAAAATGAAACTTTTTTTGTTATGCTAAAAAACTCTGCATTGTTCCTTGTATCCACTTGCTATTTTAATCAAAAGTTTTTTTTATTTTACAGTAACTGAATGCCATCTACAGTACTAGTTAGTATGTCTTTAAAAAGTTTTGTTTCTCATCTATGGAGATAAACTATTGGATATGATTCATTTTGGCTTAAGGCGACATCATCATTTTGATGAAACTTGGACATCAAATGATAAAGGACTTTAACGAAAATCTTTCACCCAGATGGCTGCTGAGACTTTATTGGCTCTGATTTTGGAACATATTAGTGGTGTGCTAGTTTTCTAGGAATTTTTCTTCTATACTGCCTGGTGTAAAAGGGTTTTTTCTAGGTTCTGTTTCTGGTCTCCCTCTGATCTTATGTTGTTAAGACACCCTGCACTCTTCCTAAGGAATTGTTATTCTCACCACTCTCTTCACCACTTTTTCTGTTTTTGTTCTATGTACATTGGGGTGTGTGTGTGTGTGTGTGTGTGTGTGTGTGTGTGTGTGTAAGTTAAGTTGTGATGAGGGAAGGGGGATAGGATGGCTAGAGGATCTAATAAAAACAAGGAGAAAAATTTTCACTTGTAAAGTTCTGGCAAAAAAAGTATCTACCATTTCTAAAAGATGGCTTTTTGTATCTTTCTTCTGGATATCAACAAGATCATAGGATCATATATTTTGAGCTGGAAGAGATCTAAGCGGTCATTTGATGCAATCCTTTTAATTTATACATGAAGAAATTGGGGCCCAGACAAGGTGAATAAGACCTGAGGGCATGCATTCAATGTATTCTTTTGAAGAGGAATATGTATATATCTATCTAGGGACAGCTTGGTGGTGCAATGGATGGAGCATGAGGGCCAGAATTAGAAAGACTTGAGTTCAAATCCAGACTTAGACACTTACTGCTATGCGACCTGGGCAAGTCACTCCACCATCTTTACCTCAGTTTCCTCATCTGTAAAATGAGCTGGAGAAAGAAAGGCAAGCCACTCCAATTTCTTGGCCAAGAAAACCCCAAATGAATTGGACACAAATGAAATGACTGAACAACAAATTTATCTATCTACAAAGGTATACAAATGTGTATATATCCATGTTTAAATAGGCATATATGTACATATATATGTATAGGTGTTTTGTTATACCTTGCTCCTAAAATAAGAGTTTTACTCATGTTCTAAACTAATGAAAATTTTTGACTTGTTTTCTAAACACTAGTGAATTACTACCCCATATTTCCTGGTAATGCTATTTACTTGGATCTTGAAGAACTCTGAATTCTAATGGATGTAAATTCTTTATTAAAGTATGACATCACATCTTACCTCATTTTACATTATATACATTCAAGAAAATATTAGCTCTTTTTTCTACATATAACTTTCATACATTGAACAAACTGTTTACCTTTGCTTTCTGCTCTGCCCTAGGTCATGTTTGCAAATTCCATTCCTGATTAGAACCAGCTTTCAGCAGTCAACAGCAACACATTAAAAGGAGGTCAATCCAGATTCCCTCTATGATATCACTGTTTCTAACTTCTTTGTTTTACTTGAAAGGCAAAAAGATTGTTAGTAAAAAGAGTTAATAAAAAAAAAGTAAAATGTAGATGGATTTTCTCATTCATTGAAGGTAAAATTGATTATGGCTTATAATTTTAACACTGAGGCTACTTCTGCCTTATATTTTTTTCTTTTGGTCTACTACTTCTGTTTCCTTTGATGATTTTTCAGAGTCCTAAGTTGAGTCTACACTACAAAAGCAAACTGTAATGTAGTATCATGAAATATAGTTGGCCGAGATAACTGGAAATCAATTTATGGCTGACCAATGCCAATGACGTCCACAGAAGTTGACTTTGAGATATCCTTATCCTTCTAGATATGGCTAGTTACTCCATATTTAGGTCAATTGCTGGCTGAACTATAATAACAATTATACTATAATTCATTATAATTATTAAATATATTATGATTGTTGCTAATTATCGTTCTTGTTATTACTTCCTAACTCCTAGCCTCCAATGGCACATCCAGCCAGAGTCACCAATTGCTCTGAAACATAGTAAAGTCTAGGATGCCAGCACTCCTAAATAGGACAAAAAATGTTGACCCTATAACACAGCAACTCTCCTCACCTTATGCAGCTTCATCAAGGCAGATATTATCTTGGTATATCTTTCACCCTTTTATCCTTGATATCCTTACTTCTGAGCTCTAGGGAAATTAGGGGGTTAACCATAGGGCACTATCTTGTCAGTAGAGTAGAGGGGGCTTTTTGGTTCTAGGTAGGGATGATAAGTGAGTGAGCCAAGCTTAGGATGTTCTTGACTACAATGACTCACTGTCTGACTACTTTGCTGCTTGCTTCATCAACCAGGGCATTGTCCACTCACTCTCTGTTTTTACTTTGTAAACAGATACCCAGTGCCTTCATCAGGCCATCCTGGTGTTTGTTGGAGTCTAGTAGAGAAGTGGGGATAATCTTTTCCTCCTTCTTTGTAAGGATATTTCCATCCTGAGCCTTGCCCACTAAGCCACTTTGCTTCAGTCTAACAATTGAATCTTATACTGTTCTTACTCAATAAAGCACTTGGGACTTAAGTATAAGACTGAGAGATCACTTTTTTTAAGCAGGGCAGTTCCTGGGAGTCAGGAGTCAGGAAGATAAGTCTTTCTGACTCTAAATTTGGCCTCAGAAATATACTAGTTGTGTGACCCTGGGCAAGTCACTTAACTCTGCCTCAATTTTCTTCATCTGTAAAATGAGCTGGACAAGGAAATGGCAAACCACTCCATTACATTTGCCAAGAAAACCCCAAGTAGGATTGTGAAGAGTTGAAAACAACTGAATTTGATTTTTTTTTCCCCTTAAGCAGTGGTATCAGAACAGGTACTGAGCAGGTCACCTCTGCAACATTTCATTGTCTGTAAAGCCACTCTTAGTAAACCTGGGTGGAGGCATACTGCACTGAGCTAGAGATTCTTTTTCTCAAGTCTGAGGGGCAGCTGAGGAGCAAGAAAGTCAGGTGTCACATATTTCTCAGAATGTCTACCCTATCTTAGTGGCTATCTTTGGAAACTTGGACTTAAGCCCAAGATGGAGAAGTTCCTTCTCAGCTGTTACTACTTCTCCATGTTTAAGTCAATTCTGTGTCTACCACACCCTTCTAATCCTCAGATTCTGTGATTCTATGCTCTACATCATCCATTGCCTTCATCATCAGTGTGATAATCAAATTTGTTTTTGTTAAGTTGTTTCAGTCATGTCCAATTCTTCACGATCCCATTTTGGATTTTCTTTGACAAAGATACTGGAGTGGTTTGCCATTTCTTTTTCCAGCTCATTTTACAGAGGAGGAAACCAAAACAAACAGGGTTAAGTGACTTGCCCACAGTCATACCACTAGTTTCTGAGGACAGTTTTGAACTCAGGTCTTCCTGACTCTAGGCTCAGTGCTCTATCCCCTGTGCCACCTCACTGCCCAGGTCATTATCAGAAGAATTTATTTAATATGTAATTACATGTAATAACATATAAAATTGGTTGATTCAACACTATGTTCACCTTTATGATATGTATAATTTAAGAAAAATGACATAATGACTTTGAAAGATTTATCCATATGAATCCTCTTTCTACTCACACTGATACCAGTTCCTCCTCAAAGGCCAATTGCTTTGACAACTGGTGGCCAAATTTTTAGGGATAAGCCTTTTCACTTTACCTACGTTAGTCTTTGGACTATCACTAGACCCATACTCTAGGACAAAGGTGTAAAATTCAAGAAGAAATGGATCCCTGGTGGCCACAAATTGACTTAGAAAATGACAAATTAACATTATTTATGTTTTATTGCATTCCTAATTTAAAAACAACAACAACCACCACCTCCTGATTACATTTTAATCTGGTTGGGAGGAATTTTGGCTACAAATCTGAAACTTCTATTCTAGGACTTTTCAGTTTGTTAGGGGCCACCAGAGCTTGAACTCTGCCATAATCATTTCCACACCATGAATCATGGAGATGCCTCAGACAAAGCATCCACTCTGATGAGGCATATGAAGGAAAAATATTACAAATGAATGTCTAATAGAAATGCAAACAAACTAGACAATTAACATTGAGTGAAGATATAAATATCATGTGGATTTCTTTCATGCCTGGGTTGGATTGGATGACTGATGAAGTCTCCTATAATTCTTAAATTCTGTGATTCTGTGAAATGGTTACAATGATTGAGTCACATTATACAACATTAAAAATACATTTGTAAAGTAATTAGGGGATGTGTCTATAATCTAAATTTCTTCCTCCAACTGTCTTCAAGGAGAACCACACCAAAATTATTCTAGATTTACTGTTTAGCTTTTCAGAGAAAATTTCACAATCTTCTTCAGCAACCCATTTTTTTCTTCTCTTCCTATGCTCTCTTCATGACATCTAGTATCATCTTTGTGCCAAAATAGCCTAGATCTCTATATTTATTCCTACTCCCTCTATTGACCTCTAGTCCCACATTACCAATTTCATAATAAAAATCTTCATCAGGATATCTCATTAGCATTTTAAATAACAGTCCATAATGGAATTGATCACCTACTCCTTTCTCCCTTTATACTTTATTCCTGTTGAGAGAAGTACAATTTCCCCACATCATTCAGATGTGTAACTTTGAAGTTATCAATGCTTTTTTCCTCACTTTCACCCCCAAATAGCCAATCAATTGCCACACTTTGTTGATTCGGCTTCTTTTACATCTGTCCCATTCTCTAAACTTACACAACAGCCACTCACCACTCATCTAAACCACTGGAATAGTCTTTTTATTCATCACCCTGTTATCCATCTCACTCTTCTTCAGTCTTCTATATATCAGTCAAAGTAACAATTCTAAGGCACAGGTCTGATCAATTTAAAAACTTTATTGTAAAACCTTCAATGGCTTCCTCTTAATGCTAGGAAAGAATACAAATTCCTCAGGTTGGTGGTTAAGGTTCCCCACAAGCTAGCTCCAACCCATATTTTCAACATTATCTCTCATTACTGCCCTTCACACTTGGCTTTCCAGCCAAATTTGATGCCTAATTTTCCCCTGAATTTGGCCTTCCATTTCCTATGTCAGTGTGTTTGCATAAGTTTCCCATGTTTAGAATGTGTTCTCTCCAGACCACTTTCTTTCAGAACCCTTATATTTCTTCAAAGTTCAGCTTAGGTGCCATCTCCTCCATGAAGATCTCTCTTAATTCTTCAGGCACTGTACTAAGTGCTGGGGATACAAAAATGAGTAAAAAAGAAAGGTAGTCCCTTTTCTTCAAATTACTTACATTCTGATGGGCGGGTAAACAAAACATAAAAAAGCTGAAATGGAGAAAAGGGCAGGTATCTAGCATGGGGGCATGGTCTTGAAATTTGGAAGCTAGAAACAAAATTTAAAGGGAAAGGAAGGCTAGCCTCTCTTCTCCTCTCCCCTCCCCAATGTAGGCACCAGGTAGAACTCATCAATAAGAGAAGGGAATGGGCCTCACAGAAGGAGGTTCCAGGCTAAGAAGGTCACAGGGTAGTTGAATGTTTTTGGGCAACAAGTCCCCAGGAACTGAGGGAAGTTCCATGATAAGAAAGCATGACTTTCAAGTTGGAAGCTAGAAGTTTAAGCAGATTTTCCAATGAAGATGACCAATAAATGGCTATTCTTTCCTCTGTGAGTGTTTTAATATACATAATTATGATTATTACCCTTCAGCTTCCTTTGATCAGTCTTGAATGAGCTGGTTAGCACCCTATTTTCATACTACCAAGATCCTGAATTTTTCTAATACAGCCAAGTAAGCTTTTTGCTAAGGGAAAAAAACAACTTTTTCTCAAAGCCAGCCAACATCCCAAATTCTGACCAACTTCAGTTACTTAAGCATTCATTGAATGCCTACACAGGAAGAATCGAACCAAGTACTTTTCCCACAAGGTACTTTCCAAAGCTAAAAATAACAGCAGTGAACAATATAGTACAATAATAATTATGTCCTAGGTTGTGTGCTACAGATTCTATATGTTCTATACAGATTCTTATACACTATACAAATTCAGAGAAAAGAACTAGAGAAGGCAAGAAAAGTATCATGGAAAAGGTGAAATGAGCTGGATCTTGAATTTATTTATATAGAAAGACATGGAGAGAGCATTCTACGTGAAGGGAATATCATGTATGAAGACATAAAAGAAGGACTGTGTGTGAACTATTATTCTTGGGGGAAGTGAGATATGGCTAATTGTTGGATTTGTTGGAGAATTATTAGCATTTTTTGGAGAATAATGAGACATGATGTTCTAGAAATAGAACTGGATGATTTTATAGAGTTTTGGGAAAACCAGGTGACTGGAATTAGAGGGTAGAGAGAGATGATGATAAATTTAAAAAATGACACCTAGTTTTCAAAGAATGATGGAAGTTGGGAGTTGGAAAAGAGAATTAGTTTGGGTGGGGAAAATGATGTTTGGTGTTGGACATAATGAGTTTGTGGCGGTGGTTTTGCATGCAAATAGATACATCAAGTGGGAAGTTGCAGGACTGCAAATCCCATGAGAAGGAAGAGCTTGAGGTACAGAAGTGATTAACATAGATGTAAACATTGAAATGAGATCTCTGTGCAAGAAGAGGGCCAAATTACCAGAACTAAACCTTTAAAAAGCCCTACATTTTAAACATTCACCATCGTGTCTGTGGAGTCACATGATTGCAAGGGAGTTATAGTGATGCAGAAGTCCTAGCTAGCACAAGCAACAGAAGCCTACATGGATTGCTTTTAATAAATCTAACTCTGAGTCATATTTTCTCAACATATCCTCTTCTGAAGAAAAATTTCTAAGAGTTTGATCCCCCACTAGTGTTCCTCTTTAGGGATGGTCAGTGACTTTCTTTGTGGAATCCCTGATGTCCTTTGATACCCTGATACTTTGATACCTCTTCTCTTTCAAGAGTTTTATGTAAAAAACACATCTTAAAGTTAACCAAATCATAGCTCTTAGAGCCAGGAGTAACTTATAGTATATTCTACCTTTTCCTATTCTAACCAGATCTAGTACTCACCAACCATTTTGCCCATATTCTAGTTCATTTCACTGTAACCTTTGGAAAACCTTTTTTTATTTTAAAGTCTAATTTACCTTTTGTTTACAATTGCAAGTATGATGGGCTTAAACATGAAAGATATACTTAAAATGAGAATCTAGATTTTTATGCCAGATGCTAAAATCTATCAGACTGTCATTAGAGAACAGAAAAGGGGCCAAAGATGGGTGCCACCCTGGACCTTGAAGACTGAGTCTTTCTATTCTAAATGAATTCATCTGTATCTTAAAACCTTTCAGGCACCACTCTTTCCATCTTCTCACTTTAACAGAAACTTGTCTTATCCCTGATCAGGACTCCCACATTCCTTGAAACACTCACCACTGGAAGACTATGCCTCGTATTTCCTGTGACTCATAGGTTATCATACTCCTCTTTCCTTCTAGATGATTGTTCAGTCTCCATACCTCAATGATTTTTCTTCTTTTGGATTTATATAATGTTCTTCCCATACTTTTTGTTATCATCTTCCAACCTCCAAGTCATTAGTCATTCTCTCAATGTTCTCAATGACTTCAGCACCTGGTTAGGTCTTCCACTTTATGCCATTCCTGTTAACTCAAATGATACCTCCTTTAGGAATTTTCCTATCAGTAACAACACTGATTTTGAGATACAGTTGTTTCTATGTGCCTTCTTTGCACTTCTCAACCCTCCTTCCTACAGTACCCATTAGAGTTCAGAATATAGATTTTATATGGGTGAGGATTGGATTTTTATCAAAACATTACATCTCCCTCAGAAGCTAGTACAATATATTTCATAAGTAGGTTTTTAATAAATATTTCTTGAAGTGAATTAATTGATTTGGAACTGAGAAACTATCTGGTTTAGCCTTTAGGCAGTAAGGAATTCCTATCTTTTTTTCAAATAAAACAAGTAGAATTAAGAGAGTCTGTAACTTACCCAAAGTCATACAGCTGCATTATTGATGAAATTCAGTATTCTTCTTTGACTTGAACCTATGATTTTATTGGCATAGGGAGCTCCCTGATATAGGGAATTCCCTCTAATAATGTGTACTGGCACCTTCTTCAGTTTACTACTCATCAAGAATTTCCTGGGGGCAGATTTGGTCACTAGTCCATTACCACATAGCCAGTATATATCAGTGATGAGACTTGATTCCAGATCTTCCTTGTTGCTTCCATCCCCTACACCAAGCTTCTAAGTTCAGTTTTACCTATCCTTAAATTGGCTAATTTATGACCAGATAACTATAATTGATTAACACAAACCATAAGTGTAGAAGCTATAAAATAAATCTCTATTACTTACTAGTCAAAGTTAATTTTTTTTAAAGAATGTTTTGAGAATATAAAGACATCCTTTGAAGCCAGTGAAATTTTCCCAAGGTGCCATGAAGCCAGGTTTGGTACTAGGATTGGGCAATATGTCATTTTGCCTTTCATATAATAAACTGCAACTTTTGGGTGCTCATGAAATATTAATTAATCCTAATGCTAATGAGAATCAGGCCATGAGGATTATGCTTTCTATTCGTGAATGCCTACTAAGAAGTAATTTACCAATTCATACACTGGCATTCTAAAAGAGTTAATTTGCCATCCGAGGCCAAAAAAAAAATTGGAATTAGGGAAGCAGCTCAGGGGCAACTGGGTAGGATTAGAGAATGGTCATTGCCCATACTAAAATTATGATAGAAGGTTCACTCCTTTTGTCACATTTTAAATCAAGATAAACATCAATACTTAAGGTTTTGCTTATGTGACTTTTTACACATATGTCATCACTGAAAAGTAGCCATATTATGTTCTTCCTTATTTCCCTTTCATCATCCCCATGCAACACTTTGGCGTTTATATGTCTGAGTGCAAATACGGTAGATTCACTCTAACCAATGAGGAAACTAAGCCATTATAGGAATGTTGACAAATACATTTTGTTTAATAGCTATTTACTAATCTTCCTGTAAGTTTCATCTGCAAATACTCAGGATGATGTGGCTCGCTTTGGTTTCATGCCAAACTTTCTACAGGCTTATTTTTCTTCTACTTCCTTTTGAGACTTTATGAGATGATATTACTGTTCTGTTCAGGAATATTTTACAAATGAGTTTATATTGTAAAGTGACATTTCATCAAGCTGTCGTTTGTGTTGACTGAGCAGGATCAAGCAGTTGTTAGCTGAGGCAGTTTCTGAACTCTCTGGGCCTTCTCATTGTGGCTACTGCTTTACATCAATTAAACATTTGAGGTAATGGCGATAATCAAGGTCAATATAGGATCATAGGGTCACAGAGTTAGAGCTTGAAGGAGTGTTGAAAGTCACTGAATCCAATCCTGTCTTTTGGATGGAAGGCAAGGTCTAGAGAAATGAATTGATTTGCTCATGGTCACACAAGGAGGATATGGTAGAACTAGCATTTGAAGTTTATTATGCTCACTCCAAATCTCAAATCTCACTGTACAACACATGCAGGCAATAGCTTTTTCTTTCTTTCCGTTTACTTTTCAGGGGGCATTGATAATTTCATTTGAATAGGTTGTACAGAAATCATGATGGTTCACAATGTCTTCTTTTTTATATATTTTCTTATAATCTGATGCTGGTTTATATCTTTCCTCTAATTAGGTGTTGATCTAAATAAACTTTTAATTGCTGATTTTTTAACGACATATCAGTAACCTGTCATTTTTGTCAGTTAAAATATAATCAGTTTCTCTGTGTGTGTGATCTTGTTTGGTGCTCACTATGTCCAATTCTTTTATATTATTATTATACATCAAAATCTTTTCTATATTATTTAGACATGAGACTTCTACATAGTCTACAAACCTTTGGTTGTTTTTGTTTATCAAAACTGAGCTATTTTCCAACTTATTTTTCACCATTCTTCCATGTATTTGCTTTCACACTGAAGTATCTGAATATCAAAGTATATATTAATTTTGTTTGGAGACTCTTGTCAATTTATTCATAGAATTTCTCTATCTCTTCATCTTTTACAACACATTTTGCTACAGAAGTTGCAACTCCTATGGCTGCCTTTTTAATGATCAATATAAGTGGTAAAGACTCTCATAAATAGTATTTTTGGTTGCCATTGGGACCATGATAAAACATACCTATGAGCTATCTTTCTATTTTGCTGACACTTAACTTTTCTATCTTGGTTTATTTTATTGGGAGCCTATCAGTATTCCTGTGTTTCACTTATTACAAATATGTGTCACTTCAATGGAAAAAGATTTCACATTTAGAGTACCTAGTTAATATTTATAAGTTGGTCATAATGTTGTACATCATTTATCATTTTCCACCATTTTATCACAATCAATAGAAAATCAGAAAGGAATCACACAGGAGTGAAGGGCATTGAAAATTTTGTTTGTTTCGTGAGTAACTATATCTAAAGAATTCACATACTGGTCCATGTATTAGTGATGAGCCTCATTTTACCAACATAGGTTGGTCCTCAGACACCAGACCCACTCTATCTTTGATTACACTCACTTCAATTACATTTAAAGACATCTTGGTATGGTAGGTCCTGCCAGAGCTTATTTTCTGCTTTCATAGATTTCAAGAACTATGAGAAATTGACCAAAAAAAGATATTTAAAAACTCAATCAATTTGAAATCTGTGATAACTCAGACAGAAGCAGGGCTTAAATTTTCCTTTGTGTCATCTAAATAAAAAGAGTTTGCTATGTAAACAAATAGTATATACAACATTATAGAGAGGATGTTTGGCTTATTAAGAGAATTTATTATAGTCATATACCTAAAGAATGCTCATTTGCATATAAACACAATATAAGGCTTATAAAATCAACATTAATGTATTAAATCAAGGCCCAAAGGATGCTACATTGTTATGCTCATTGTGAGGGATAGTGATGTTACAGCCAAGAGAGTACTCGATTGGAGTTGGAAAGCAGAGTTTTGAGTCTTGACTAATATTTTGAAGTTTCATGACCTTTGAAAAATATTTCACCTTTTAATATCAGTTCCAAATCTGTAAAATGGTTGCATGACTTTTGAAAAATATTTCACCTTTTAGTATCAGTTCCAAATCTGTAAAATGGTTGCATGGCCTTTGAAAAATATTTCACCTTTTAGTATTGTCTCCAAATCTGTAAAATGGTGATAATACCTGCCTCAAAAGATTGTTTTGAAGAAATTGCTTTATAAAATTTAAGACTATAAATAAATTTCAGTTATACTTGTTAGATTAATAGCACCTATTTCACAGTCAAATGAGATAAATATTGTAAAGCACATAGCACAGTATTTGTAAAGTATCTGGCACATAATAGGCACCTAATAAATGTTTGTTCTCTTCTCTTCTAGTTACTTTACACTTGAAGGTAGTATCTCTTATTTAGCTTTAAAGATGGAGCAAATATTCTAAAATTTAAAATTTTCACGAACTTAGGTCCTACTCAAATCTGATCTGAATTATAAGATTTTAATGCAGAGAAGCTAAAGATAATAACATAACCTTAAAAAAATCTGAATAAGACTCCGAAGGGAAAACCAATCCTCATTTTACCCTGAGCTTGTTAGATAATACTGCCACCTAGGCATTACCCAGTTTTGATGTCATAATCTTAGCTCTGCTTCCTCTCTGATCTGAGCAAGTCATTTAACCTGATACTTCTCAGTTTCTTCAACTGTAAAATAAAGTGGCCAGATTATATAACCCCTAAAATCTCTTCTAGTTGGCAATACTATGATTATTTGAGGAAAGCACTTTTCAAACCTTAAGATGATCTATAAATACATGATGATCATGATGATGATGATATTCCGATTTATATCCAATAGTATTCAGAAAGAAATGACCCTGGAACATGTCACTATACTTCAATCATTCTTTTATGATTAGTGTTCAATGAATTATTTTTGCACAGGTGGATAAAATGACTATGAAGCTCAGTAGATAGAGCACTGGACATAAAGTCAGAAAGACTTAAGTTCAAATACTGTTTCAGAGACTTAATGTCTGTTTGATCTTGGATAAGTCACGTCACGTGGCCTCTGCTTGCCCCAGTTTCCTCATCTGTAAATTAAGAGTATAAACTAGCACCTGCCTCCCAAGATTGTTATGAAGATAAAATAATATTTGTAAATTACTTTGCAAACTTTAAAGTACTAGATAAATGCTAACTACTATTTTTGTTGCTATCATCATTATTATTATTGCAAGTGAAGGATGCAGCTTCAAGTTTTGTAGACTCACTGAAAGCATTGTGCAAAAACTTCAGTAGCAGACAGGATGAAAGGAATGATATAGTTCTTGTTCCTATGTGGTTTTGATTTATTTTGCCAAGTTTCTATATTTTTAGAGTTTTTCATTCCATGTAGTTTAGGGTAATGAGTGTTCTATATGACATCTATTAAAATAGTTTTAAAATTTGGTTAGTGTTATAACAGGACAACTATTAATGCTAGTTTATATTTATAATGCTCAGGCTAGAGTTTATTTATTGATTTCTCAAGCATAATGTGAGCTTTGTATTTATAGTACAAGGATTTGTTTTTGAAGAACAGTGATTTTTTGATGTATAATACTGGCCACTTGATCAGGATCTTCCTTAGTGTTTAGTAGGGTTACTAAACCTTTACAACATACAGTGACATATTCTACAATTTCTGCTGTTTTCTTTATAAAACATGTATCTATCAATCAATAAGTGTGGAGTCCTTAAGATTAAGCTTTACATAGTTTTTGGAGCTCGTGCTCTGATCTTGTATCTCTATTATGAAACCTTCCATTTCTGTAAAGACAGCTGCTTGACTCAAACAGTGGAATGGCATATTCTTGTATGCTTCTATGTGACTCCTATCAAACACTGCTTTGTCATCACTGTTGGAGGCATTTCTACGGATGTCACTCATGGAAGAAGTTACAGTTTATTTGATAGGGTCTATAGAGTGCTAAATCAACATCTCTTATATTTGGGTATCCTCATTGGTGTATACCTATTGTCAATCTTTATTTTTATTTCTTGAAGTTGTAGTTCATCTGTAAAATTTTTTATTTCATGAAATGGTATCTCATCTGTAAAAATTTCTCATGTGAAAAATTTTGGGAGGGTTGTAATCCTATGAACTTTAAATTTGTTTATCCTACAACCTAAGAACATCTATCAATTTTCTTCCATATTTATGATAAGGAAGTATTGATATTTCTATGGTTTCCATAGGGTGATGGGCTCTGTGTTCTGTTAATATTATCTAAGTAATTTAGATATTTTCTCAATTCATTAATAAGTATTTCAGTACTCAAAAGTTATATGAACATTAATGAGTTTTTACATTAGGATTTCAGTGTCTCCTAACATAAATAACCACTATTTTCTCTTTGATAATATTTTGTCTGATACGTCTTGCCTGGGGAAAATCAAGACATAGGTAAGAATCACTTCATCCATTGATTCTATTTGACATTCTGATTTAAGCCTTCTGTCCTTATTTTTCCTTTATATACATTAAGTTATTATTATTGTTGGTGTTCTCATCTTTTTCAGTGAGACATTAATTGTCCTGGGACAAGTAGTTATCCTCTTACAATTTTCTTATATTTACTATTCTTTTTATGTTCATTCCACATGTGAATTTAGTTTGGTGACATCTCCTAAAAAGTTGTCTTCATCTTTTGTGTCCAGTGTAAGGTGAAGGCAGGTGTAGGTAATAATTCTGTCTATAACGATGCCCTAATTTATTTGTTGAACCCTTGATGATCATTAGTACAGAGATTAGTTATCTGTTAATTTATATAGAACAGGGAACTTCTGGCATATAATTCTATATACCTGATCATATCTTTCTATATGATAGAAAAGGCTCTATGTCATATTGTACCTATGAATTCCATTCCAAGTTTGTTTATTTATAATGAAAGGATATGGCAAGCCAAGGTTTTCCTCTGTCTGCTACTTAGGGACAAGATTAATGGGCTGCCACCTCACCTGGGTCAGCTCTCATGCTGTTTTGTAAATTAACCTCAGTTATGCTCTAGTCAGACCTACACCTGAGAAGTGGAAAGGTGTTTTGGTCCATGCCTTCTCATTTATTCCCAGGCAATATCGGTTGTGCCTTGCATGTTTTTCCTCTTGACTCTCCATTTAACAAGGGCTGCTATGATGTTCCATTCATTTTATTCAGGACAGTGGAAAAATTGGCAAACATACTCTTAGGGAGGGGAATGCAATCACATCTGGTGGCATTATATAGCAAACTCAAAAAGAAACTACTGGAAAATAAGATATTTCAGGGATATTCAGTAAGTTTCTAGAATACCCTAACATACTGTTACTCCTATGGGGGAAAATGTTGCAGTGAACACAGAAGGCATCATTACTGTTAGTTCATTAAAGGTCTGAGTCAAAAATTATGAACTGCTTCACTCCATTGTGTCTCTTGAATCATCCTTGCCACAGGTGGCTGTTGTTAAATTAAGCAATTTATTATTTTCTAAAGAGCAACTAGGGAGCATTTAATACATATAAGTTACATAAGTGTCGTGGCACACACAAGGGCAGAAATATGTTATGGAACCACAGTTTATAAATTGAAGATTAAATAGCTTAATGTATGTCTACATAAATAATTTGCATTGGATCCATAGTGTTCTCTACTTGTTTCACTGCACAGCCTTTACATGTGCTTATTACAACCATTAGTAACACTTTGTGACCTACCTCCCATTGTGCTATATTGTTCATCTGTTAATAATGTTAATAACAACCTTCAGTTGTCCACAAATGACTGCCTTAAGATGTCATTTACTCATGTTTCCTCTGTTTCTCACTGTCATAACCAAAACCAATTCAAATTGTACTCTACATGTATATACAATAGCTCAAAAAAGTTTTGGAAGTTATTTTTAAAAAAGGGATAGAGTAACTAATGCCCGCAATAATTGGTTTTAGCAAAGACTAATTCTGTTATTATTTCCAGTGTTCTTCAGTAATGTTGTGATTACCAAACTTGTTTTTGCTATTTATTTTAAAAAATACAAACCACTCAGTTTAGCATTTAATTCTCTTCACAATCTGGCTCTGACATAGCCTCTCCAGTTTACTTCACATTACAACCCTTCACATATACTACATTCAAGCCAAACTGACCTTGCTATTCTCCAGACTTGACCATTCTTTTGCCCTACTGCTCCTGCAGCTATTCCATTCTCCAGAGGCCCTCCAGAGATCATACCTGGGAGGAGATAAGCTTTTCAGCTTTCCCTGACACCACAGATGCTCATCTTTCCCCCTGCCATTTCTGCCTTACCAGTCAAGCCATTCTCTCTCTGCCCCTACCCTCCAACTACAGACCAACAGTTGACTATTGCCTCAGGAGAGCACATGTCAAGTGGACTATCTCTATTCCTCTACTCACCATCTATGACTTCTCAGACTAAAATTCTCTTTCCTAGTGGTCACCACTCCCCAAGAAATATTACTTCTTCCATTGGGATCCAAGTTCCTTGAGGGCAGGAATTATCTAGCTTTTGTATTTGTTTCCCTAATGCCTAGCTCAGAGCTTAATGAATGCTTTTTTATTTATTCTTTCACTCATTCATTCATCTGAAACTTAGTTGTCTAGGGCCATGCCTTTGTACAAATTCTCTGGCATGCCCAGCATGTAATCCCTCCTTACCTTAAAGCATTTTAAATGTTTTAGCTCTTTTCATGGATGAACTGAGGTGAAGGCTTTTTTTCCCCTGATACCTAAATTGTTTAGTGCTTCCTCACTTCTCGAACGATCTTGTATTGACATCTGTAAATGCTGTATATGTATTATGTAGAACATAAGCTCTTTGAGGGCAGGATTTTTCCATTATGTCTTTGCATCCCTCACACATAAGCTCCTACAATGCCTCCTACACAGCAGGCTCTTAATAAATGCTTAGGGAATTGAATCAAATTTTAAATTAGAGAGTGAGTTTCTGTTTGCTTTAAGCTTAGTGACTGGAAATCATTGACAGATGTGGCAATTTAGGCTACACAAACTCGCCTGGCAACTTTGTAAATGTAATATTTCTACTAACTTATACCTCAAATTCAGTTTCCCCAGGCACTTACTGAAGCCTTGAGAGTCAGATCATTGAAGAAAACATTTCTTGCATGTGTTAGGGTGTGAATAGGTTGTAACACATTACCAGCAAGCAATTACATGGGAGAAGTGCTGTGAAAAAAATAAAAACAAAACCAAAGCAAAACCAAAAATGTATGGTTGGTTAAAAAAAAAAAGAGCCACCTCATTGTTACAGGAATCTGAAGATCTTCCCTGCCCCTAGGCTCTTTGATAGGCTTAAGTGACTCTGAGAACCTTCCCTGATTTAAAAATATACTCTGCCCCCTAACAGGCTGAATGTGATCACATGGAGCCTGCAGCTGGAAGCTTGTTTTTCAGGAATGCTCACACCTTATTACTTTTTGATTGGGCAGTTGGTCAAGAGGGCTGTGACATTCTCTGATCAAGCAGAAGGCTATATATACTGCTGATGCGAGGTTTTGCTTTGGGGCTCACTTTGGAAAGAGTTGTGTGATTTGGCCAGATGAAACTCTGGGCACCCCACCCCCCCAGCTTTGAAAACCCAGATGTTGGTGCTTCCCTCTCTGGTAACTAACTGGGTATGGATGTAATGGAAGCCCATCTGCTGATCTGTTTCTTTGTCTGCTTGTAACTTGTGTTTGTATTCTGTTTGGATTCTCTGAAGTTCAGGGTGCTGACTTTTTCCCCTGAACTAAGCAAATGATATATGTTTGATTGATTAAAGTAAGATTGTTAACCCATTTTGAGTTTTTTTCCTTCAGAAAAGCAGATCTAAGAACGTGTGCTAGCAGCCATCCTGGGTATGCTAGGGTGCTTGCTGATATACTCCTAGAGAAAGAGAGAGAAAGTGAAAGATGGACAATCCTGTCTGCTCCATTGATACCCATAAAACATCAAGAGAAAGGAAGGAAGAATATCAGTACTTTCATGGTGTGAACTCCAAACGTACTGAAGAATAAATATGAATAAGTGTGTCAGAGGATAAATAGGTATGGATGGATTATAATCTGTATTATTGGAGGGAAATACCTACCTTGGATGGATAGCAATCTATTCGTTGGTCCTACAAGCAAAGTCATAATTAACCATGGAAAACATTGTTTAAAAAAGATTATGGACGGTAGTTTCTAATTAGTTGCCTATAAACATATTGGTTAAAACCTTTGAATCATTGACTCCAGGTAGATGGAGTCCATAGTTTTGGCTCTAGATGCCACCTGGTATTAATCTGTGACCCTCATGAACTCATACATTTACAAGTAGAATAGCTCTCAGAGGTCATCTAATTCAACCTTCTCATTTAACAGATGAAGAAACTGAGTCCCAGAGAGATTAAGTGACTTGTTTAAGGTCACAATGGCAGCTTCAGAAAGGGGATTTGAACACTGTCCCAATATCCGGTGCTCTTTCCACTGTAATGAAATATGGTATACTACACTACTTACACTTGTTTTCACTCTTTCATCTCTTATCAGATTCTCTTGCTCATATGAAAACCTTGTACTTTTATTTTAAATTTTTGTTTGAACTTTTTTGTATTCACATCATTGTCAAATTTAAAAAAAAACAGAGAACCATGAGCTCTTTAGAAGTAACTTAGAAAAGTATTATATAGATAGACTGCACTGCCTCTTACCTTCTTTTTGGTGACTAAAAAACAAGACAAAACAAACCCCAGATATTGAGAGTCAGCTTTGACTCTTAACAGCAATATTTTTACTACCACTAGTTTTAAGATGATTGCTTTGTAGATGCATTACACAGTTTTAATCTCTACAACTTCAGCATAAACTACACTGATTTTCCTTACTCAGTTTTCCTATCCTCCTCCGCCATAGGATTAATGTTTCATTTCATTCTCTCTCTCCCCCCTCTCCTCCGTCTTTCTCTTTCCATTTCCCTTTCACCTTCTCCCTTTCCCTACTCTCTCTCTCTCTCTGTCATATACACATGTACATATGCACACACATATACACACACCACACCATGGACAAGACTAGTTGCTGCTAATTTTTTTTTTTTTGCTTTGGCTCTTTAGTCCAACTCTTACTTATGGAACTGATATTAGTAAACATAATGTGTCTTTCCAACTGAGCCTGAAGCAACTGTCTCAGTCTATATACAACACAGGAAAAGAAAAACTCTATAGTCACATTTAAAGATACAATGAGACACAGAAGGAAAACTGTAAGGTTCCCTACTCATGTCCAGAGCATCCTCTTCCCACTAGTGACCACTACCACCTCAGATTTATATGTGGATTTTTCTAAAGTGTTTTTTTCCTCCAGGAACAAGCTAGGTTTCTTTCACCTACGTCTTAAAGTGTCATATAATTAAGAAAAGCAAATTTAGGTAGGCCAATATTGAGATTTATTTTTCATATTTCCACTTCAAATAACCAGATAGAATCTGCAATCTTAAAGACATATTTTTTTCCCTTGTATCTGTTTAGTTAGAGACATGTTTGCTACAAGGAACAGGGATAAGGGTCAATATTTTTATTATATTAGCAGTATAATACAATGACATTATTTCCACACTGAAGTTAGTAGGAGTTTCACAAATCTCTTAAAGAGACACTGATAGAGGTATCATGTCCAGAACAAGGGAAGGGATAGTTCTATTGTACTCTGCCCTAAAACCTAGACCATATCCATAGTATTGGCTTTAGTTTTGGGCACCAGATTAAGAAAGGGAAATAGCAAGTTGGAGGGGGTCTAGAGGCCGCTGAGCAGAATGATTAATTTCCTAGAGATTATAGCACACAAGCATCAACAGAAGGAAATGGTGATGTTTAGCCTGAAGTGTAACTGACTTATGGGAGACATACTACCTGTAACCAAATATTCGAATGGCTCCCTTTTGGAAGACAAATTAGGTTCATTATACTTGGCTCCAGAGGGCTAAATTAGGAACTCTGGGGGAGAATTGAAGAAAGGGAAATTTCACCTCCAAATAAGGAAAAATTTACTAAACATTAGAGCTATCCAAAAAGCTATATGGTGTAGTGGATAGATTATCAGACCTAGAGTCAGGAACATGAGTATTCCTGAGTTCAAATCTGACCTTAGATACTTACTAGCTGTGTGGCCCTAAGCAAGTCACTTAACCTTGTTTACCTCAGTTTCCTTATCTGTAAAATGAGCCAGGAGAAGGAAATGGTAAACCACTCCAGTGTCCTTGTCAAGAAAACCCTACATAGGGTCACAAAGAGTCGGATTTGACTGAAAAGAATGAATGACAACAGAGCTATCTAAGATAGTAAGTCTCAGTAAGTCTCAGGTGTCCATATGGTTTGGATTAGATGAAACTTGAGTTACACTGACACTTCAGATTCTGTGATGATCTTGTGAAGCATATTGGCTCTCTACTGTTAATTAAACATTAATTTAAAAATGTATAGTGTAATACATAATCATTATTAAAAGGGTTGTATTTTTACAATGTTATTATTTCAAGGGGATAGTATAGGGAAAAAATATAGAAGAAAGAGTAACAGTAACTTTTTAAAACATTGATTTTTCCCCCACTCAAAACACAATCAATAGTTATAGGAATAGCTAATAAATATTTTACACCTCTCTGCCTAGCTGTGAGAGAAATAACATGCTTATTTTTATCAATCTGAAAGAATTCCAAGATGTGTATAAATTACTAGAAAAGAAATTACATAAATTACTGGAAAAGAAATTAAAAATAATAGACCCAGTGAAATTCTCTGAATAATTTCCTTAATAAAATAATAAAAATTTGGTTTGTTAATCTTCAGAAAAAGCCTTTGGGGAAATATGAACACACTAAGAAAGTGCTTTGGAACATTCTGGAGACAATTATATTCATGTAATAATGCATCCATTCCAGACAAATGGCATTGTGCCTGTGTGATTACCAAGTTGGAGCAACTTTCGAAGAGTCACCCTTCTCTTAAATGTTTCACAACTTTTGTTACCATAACAACGTAATGTGGTCCTTTACTCCTAAAGAGAAAAATTGCTGTATTTTTCTTTTCCCTGAAGAAGCTTAAAACACGATAGGTGAAATGTCACATTTAATAATACCAAAATTCAGTGCAATATAGAAAGACAGTTGGAAAAAAATTTTTTAAAGAGAGTTCCATTAACCATTGGATTTTTTTTTCCTGGGGTAGTTTAGATTTTTAAAAACACATCTCAGATCACACTCAAATAAATTTGACTGTAAAATGCTTCAAGCAGAAGAAAGTTGTTAAAGTTGTTTTGCAACTAATTTGTTCATGGTGACTCTCCATTCTTAATTGCATAGCCATCTTATAATCCTTCTTCAATTCTGCTTCTTAGAATCCTTTTTTTTCCTTCAAAACAGCTCAAGAGCGACCTTCTACATGAATCCTTTACTAAACCTCCTTAGTAACAAATGCTTCTGAATTCATATATATATATATATGTGTGTGTGTATGTATAT
>CM053581.1:477345952-477357242 GCA_028627135.1 Pseudochirops cupreus
TGATATATAAAATATATTTATATATTATTTCATATTTCATATAAATGCTATACTATACAATATTATTTCTTCAATAATATATAAATAATGTATATTACTTATAAGTTACATATAATAGATACTTGATCATATCATATACTATATGTACACATATATTTTTATATTTCATATATATGCTTTTAAATATATTATACATAATATGTATAATAATAGAGGTGTACAGGTTGTCTCCCCTCATAGAATATAAGCTCCTTAAAGGCTGCGATGACTCATATTTTGCTCTGTAGTCCCAGCACCAAGCATAGTACTTGTCATATAGGATAAAGGCAGAAACAGTATCTGTAATTCATTGATATAGGAATTCTCAGATGAAGAAGCTCATTCTACTTCTGCAGGTTTATAGTTGCCCTTGTGTCTTTCTTACTGAACCATGCATCACCTCACAGAGACATTTGATAAATGTTGCTAAGGACAGCTCATGTAAAAAGTTTTTTGGGGGCCCCTAGGTGGCACAGTGGATAGAGTGCCAGAACTGGATTAAGCAAGACTCGTCTTCCTGAGTTCAAATATGACCTCAGACACTTACTAGCTGTGTGACCCTGAGCAAGTCACTTAAACCCTGTTTGCCTCAGTTTCCTCATTTGTAAAATGATCTGGAGAAGGAAAAGGCAAACCACTCAAGTATCTCTGCCAAGAAAATCCCAAATGGGGTTGTGAAGAGTTGAACATGACTGAAATGATTAAACAACAACAGCATAGTTTTAGGGGCTAGGTTTGTTTCCTATTAGATGATTTTCCAAATAAAATGTGATGTTCTAGGAAATAATGCAGTCACATCATATATATATTATATCATTGATTACTAAAAGAAGAACAGTAAAGGTTTTACTATTTAACTTTCTCAATATCTAAAGCATACACTAGTCTGGATTTTTACTTTAAAAATGCTAATGATATATTTAGACAATATTCACTTGATCAGTATTTTAAATTGAATTTTCTGTAGCAATCTGTCTATACTAAAGGAGTATAGAGAAATAGGATGATGATTATTTCAAGCAAACAAGAGAAATTTAGGAAAAATCCACAATAGCATTTTTCCATACCAAATTCCTTTATCAATTTGATGTGTAGCACCTTGGCCCCTCCCTACTTCACTTGGATCCCCAGATAGCTGCCTCAGACTTTGAGGTATTCTGAGTCAACACCACTTAAAACTACAGCTTATAAGCCTTCACTTCTTTTACTGGAAAGTCAGAGCACATAGTTGAAAACAAAAGACATTTAATCAAACGGCACAGAAAATCAAATGGTAAGAAAAAATTGCCCAGTGCATACACAGGATATATTTTCCTGCAAGTTATCACACTACCCATCTGGAAGGGTACTCATTCAGAGGACATATGGGCCCAGGGAATATGCATGTAAAACTTACACATGGGGATATATGTGGACAGGAAAGTGTGGAAGGGCACAAACCAATCATTCATGTGCCTTTTCTCTCTGTGAGGTATTCTGTCATCTCTTCTGGGTATTATATCTCCTGTTTCTGCTGATCAACATGTTGTCTCTGTCGGGCATAGCTGCTGGACTCATTGTGAAGATCTTCTTTTGGCCTCCAGCTCCCACCTACTGAGGTGTAGTGACTAGAAAGATCCTCCCTAACTAGGCTGATGATCTCTTAGCATATAGCTGAGGCTTTAAGCTGCCACATTCATCTAAGTCAGACAACAAAGTTCAGCAGAAAGCCCCAGGTTAAGATTAGATCTATTCTTTTTACTTCCTTCACCTGGTGCTGATTCAGGGTTAGAAAATTCCTTGTAACTACTGCTCTATCCCTGATTGTGAGTCTATTCTCCAAATCTCTTTATTTCAGGAACTCTACACTGTCAAACCCATAGAGGTTGGTTCAAACAAAGTACAGCGTGTGAAGTGTAGAGGCTGGGGTAACAAAGACCACCTCACTTTCAAGATCCTCTTGGGGTGGCCATTCAAAGTTAGGGCAAGGATAAAAGATCAGGTAAAGGCCTGGACCACGTTTCTGTCACTTCCTAACTGTGTGACTTTGGGCAAGTCATTTAACCTTTCTGGGTCTCAGCTTCTCTAAAATCAAGAGTTTGGATGAGACGACCTCAAGGGACCCTTCCAGCTCTAAATCTATGTTTATATAATCCTTCTTTTATCATGTATATCTACCAGCAAGAAAAAATGTTGGTATGATCCTCTTTTGTTTATTTCTACCCAGCACAAAAATGCTCTCTATACATGAAAAATATCCAAATAAATAAAATAAAATATGTAGTTAATTTCAAGGTACAAGGCATAGCATGTTATAGCTCACCAAAGAAGCGTCTCTCTATACAGGCAAACAAATTACTGCAAACAAAAATAAATAACATATGAGGCTAATTTCATTTAGAACCCTAGCATTTTTTAATTTGTCAAATAACTGCATCTATGGAAAAGGATTCTATGGCAGTGACAAGCTGGTGTGAGACTAGCAGAAGAATGAATCTATCCTGAATGAATTTATTAATTCAATAAGCTCTTGGTATCAGGGGCTAAAAATGAATAATTTGATGGATTTTAAAATGTCATTCAAACTATACCTAAACTATCATTGTTGAATAGGCTTTAAAAATTCTTGATTTGACTTTATTGTACATCACATGTAGAAAATCATGCTCGTTTTTCAGCAGATATTTTTCAGCTTATTCAGTTCATGAAAACACAATATATTGATTTAATCTGAATTATTTATTTGTAACCAAAATTTCTGTAAATCTTCCAAATAAATTCTATTCAATGACATGTAAATATTGAGCTAATTACTGAAACAAAACATAGTAGCTTCCTTACACTAAAAGATCATGAATCTCCATCAGCTTTTACATCATTCTCTTTCAATTTCAACTTCAAAGTAGAATTTATAGTTTACGTTTCTTATACTTTTACATTTTTAAGTTTAAAACATCATACTGTACATTGCTTATTTGGCTTTTTTGTTAGCAGAATGATCTTTGTTTTTTACTATGTATTTTCATAGAACATTTAATTCTTATAGACTTTACTACAATTACACTGATAGAGGGTATTCTGATCAAACGTGAAGTTGGTTTGGATGTCTTCTGAGGCTTAATCTAACATTAAGATTCTATAATTTTATAGTTCCATGGCTGTTATGTGGTACAACGGAAAACTGCTGAATTTGGAGTCAGATGATCTGGATTTAAGTTCTGACCTTGCCACTTATTATATGGATGATGATGGGTAAGTTCCTTAGACTCTTTGGACCTGTTTTCCCAGAAGCTTGGACTGGGTGTCCTTCCTGTTCTAAATGTATGATCCTATTTAGAAGAAAGTGCAATATTAGTGAAAAGACAAAAGGTCTAAGCTTCTGTAGCATTCATTTTTGAGAAGCCACATTTGGAACTATAAACCCTAGAATTCTGGAGAGAAGAAATTACACTCTCAGCATCTCAATAAGAAAAGATGCCCTCTTTTCCTCTACACAGACATTTCTTCCCTGCCACTCCTCAATTTTTATTATATAGATTACTAGCAAATTCATCCCATCTTATTGAATAGCAAATAATAATAATTACAATCCCCCAAAAACATGGCTATAAAGAGAGGAATTTGAATGATTAATTTTAAGTTAGCTTTTAAAATGGTCACATTAGAGGTCAGCATGAAAGATCAATATTAAATAATAGCTGTAAGAGAAGGTGACTAAACAACATAATTTAAGAATGGGATGTTTAACATTGTGGTGTGCTGGATAGACCACGGTTTGGGAGTTTGAGGACCTGGGTCTGAATTCCATCTCTGCTACTAAATAGCTATTTGACCTTTGGCAAGTTACTTCCTCATCTGTCTAATGACAGTGATTGGGTTAGATGATCTCAAAGGTCCCATCTAGCTCTAATTCAATGATCTGTGAATATGATGAATTGATACTTAACAAAGCAATAAGAGAAACTAAAGATACTTGAAATCAATTCTTTTTTAAAGACTGTTGTTTCCAAGGAAAATTTTTATGATTTCTTCCAAAACATTCCTTAGAGTTACTTCAAGAAAATTAACATTGTACAGCATAGACCATCAGTGTGATCCAGGAAGATATTCTTTGTTTTTTCTACACTCTGATGGCATCCACCACTGAAAACATAAGTAATCCACAAGTTGAATATAACCCTTAGAAGCCCCACATGTGCTACTTTCCCTTGCCAAATGAAATTGTCATTTATCACATTTAAAATATTTTATTAACTAAAAATGAGAAGGCAATTTAACTATCAAACCATCAGCCACCTCAGTTTGGGGTCTATCCTCAAACATAGAAGTTCCATCTTTTGATTTTTCACATCTTTTGTCATGTTCTGAAGTGGTAAGAAAATTTGGCAGAAGAATAAAATGTAGAAAAGGGAAGATGGAGATAGGGATAGTTTAGTCATTTTAGCCAACAGAAAAGGAAAGCTTCTACAAGCCAAGTTAAAGAATGCTATATTCATAACTATGTTAAATTTTCTGATACTTCCATGGATCTATGATCTCATTCATGTGGAAACTCCCCATATCAGCACAGACTGGCCTTCTAATCCTGTGGGATTCTTTTCCAAGTCTTAGAGCAAATCCTCCACAGAGTACCTACCAATGCATTGAAGACCTCCTTTGGTCTTTTAACAATTCATGGGTAATATGAAGCAATCAGCTCTTCATCTGCTACTCCTCATTTTTGCAATATGTCTAGTCTATCTCCTTTTCCAATCTAATGCTTCATGGATGATACAGCTTATGCTACATCTTCCATGCAAATCACTCAGTACTTAAATGCTCAAATGGATTCATGATTTCATCACTATGGAGACTCCCTTTAATGATGCAGTCCACCTATGCCAGTCTATCCTGTCCAGATCCTCTCATTAACTCACCCTAGAGGTCTTCCCTTCTCAATTTCTCCTGACATCATAAGGTTACCAGAGGAGCACTCTGATTGTCCACCTGTCATTGTTCACCCTCACCATATGACCAGCCCATCTTTCCTCCCTACATCTATTTCCCTGATGACATCTTTTACTCTTGCTCTTTGAAGTCCTTCATTGGCTACATATTCCTTCCATATACACATGCCTTCCCATACCTGCCATGCATATTTCCATTGCCCACTGTATGATATTAATTTTCAATTCTTCAGAAACTATTATGTTTCATGCCTCACTTCCACATAGCAACAATGGTAGTAGAATGCTGATTTTTAAAAATGAGTTTTATTTTCTTCAGGAGAAGGTTGGGATTTTTAGAGGCACTTTGCAATTTCCTTAATGTGATGTATCCCTCTTGCCTCCTTCTGGTCACCCTGGGACCAACCTGCTATCTATTTGTACCATCTGTCTCAAATATTCATACTGATGAACAAGATCTATAGGTTGGGAGCCTCTTCAAGGGACAGCTTGTTTGAGGGGAGTCCTTAAGACTGTATTTTGCTAAATGTTTTTACTAATCAACCATAAGCACAATTTATGAAACTGTTATAAAAGCCACCTCCTCCCTATGCTGCTCCCCTTCTCCAACAAGCACAACCGTGATTAAACTGCTTTATTATTAGGGCTCTGCCTATTAAATGAATGGTGACACTATTTTTGTTATCAACTGAGTCCTTGTTACCTTTTAGCTAAATGTAACATGTATGTGAGGGGTGGGGAGGAAGCAGAAAAACTCACCCTTCCATAAAACTCCAGACAGAACAATAGGTCTCAGAAGAGCAGGCAGCAACCTGATGCCCTACTTTTCATGATGCAAATAGGTTTTGAATTAGAGATTCAAACCTATTAAAAACAAAAGATGCCTCCTCAGTCTAATCACATGGTTTATAGACAAACAGATTTAGTCATGGAAGGGACCTTAGAGGCTATTGAGTCTAACCCTCTCATTTTGCACATAAGGAAACAGCGGTATAGATAGGAGCCCCAGACTTGGAGTTAAGACCTATGATAAAATTCTGGCTCAGACATTAACTTGCTGTATGGTCCCAGGTAAGTCACTTTAACCTCTCTGTATCTGAGTTTATTTAACTGTAAAATGAAGCATTTGGACTCTTTAGCTAGATCTAAGGTCCCTTTCAACTTTAGATTTCTGATCTTGTAAACCTATGAGTTGAGTAGGCAGCTTTTTGTTGTTAACAGGGTTGGATTTCTTTATTTCAAAATTAACTCATACCTTGAAAAGCAGGGCATCTCAACTGGTTTTCACATCTAGAATAGAGATTGGAATTTAGATTGTTGTTTCTAAACCTCAGCAACATCTGAGGAGCAGGTTATTTGGCCTCTGGAAAGGAGGAAATTAATTTTATGTGAACAGACTAGACCAGAAGTAGTAGGTAGAACTTCAACCTATTAATATAAAGAGGATTCTGACATTTCCCTTGCTCCTACTTTATCTATTGGGAATCATGAAGAACCTAAGCCATCCTTTCAGTAGCCCTCTGAAAAAACAGTCCTATCCTATCAGGACCCTTGTCCTGAAGGCAGGGAAGAGCAGAAATCTTGAGAGAAATGAGAGGGGAGCAATGCCCTTGAGGGAGGAAATGAGTTCCTCTCTTGAGGTGCCAAGGAGAGGAAGGGTAAGCGAATAAGCGTTTGCATCTACTCTGTGCCAGGCACGGTGTTAAGCACTTTATTAATATTATTTCATTTGATTTTTTTAACAGATATTTTCATTTCATTTGAAGGGAAGAGATGAGCAGAGAGGGTAGACTGTAAATATGTGGAGAGGAATTGCTAAAATGAAAAAAGAAAGGACTGGTGGGAGCTGAACAATGAGGACTGCTTGGGGAGTGGAGATTGGCACTCAGAGACATAGCAGGAGGATTATAGTTTTCTGTTTTTGATTATAGTTTTCTGTTTCACCACAAATGGTGAAAGTCTCCTCTTCCTGCCCCCTCAGGAAAATGCCATACCAGCTAAAGATTATCTGTTTTTCTTAATAGTCTATTTTGAAGATTTGTCCATTTAATCTCCAAAAAAAAATATTAAGATAAATTTCTGGTTAACCTAGGCATTACTGGCCTAACTATGCACATGATAAGATTATGTCATCATGAAATATTTCTCTTAGTAGTAATTCTTTGTTTTTAACTCTTATTATGGCTAGAATTTAATATTACCACAACTACTTAAAAGTTCTTTTGAGTTCTTGGGGTTATTATGGCTTTTTTAAAGTTACCATCCTGTTCAAAGTACCATAATAATTTCTAAAAGGAGGTAATATTGGAGATTCATTCATCTGAGAAGAAGACTAACATGGACTACCATAGAAACAGAGTGAGATACACGTTCTAACTGCTGGAATCACAAGCCAACAGCTCAAAACGAACCCAAAAGGCTTTACTGATACATAACATTATAACTCTCCAAAAGCAAGAAAAAGATTAAATTAATCCATACCAGGTACAAGCTGAACCCACAGTGCTCTGGTGGAAGTAGGTTTGGTAACTGGCAGTAAGAAAAAGTTCCTCTCTGAGGTGATGGCCTCAAGTTAATTCCTTCTATCATCGCTCCCACAACTTCCCCAAGCAGGTTAAAGAGTCCTTCTCACCTCTAAACCAGAGAGACAAAATGGACGGTGGTGATTAAGGGAAAAGTCAAAACTCAGAGTGAGATCCAGCCACACCCGGGTAGGGCTCAGAGAAAGGGGAGTATCAGCCAAATAATTCCTATCCACCATCAGTCACTGTTAGACTTCTTTGGGTTCTTTGTGGAGGAGAGGAGCAGAAAGTAGCCATTCTATTTTTCATGCTCTTTTTCTCTTGGCTCCCTTCCAGGTGAGTGGAGGAGCAGCAGTTAGCACGTTTTTATTGACCTCTTCTCTGTGTGAGGCCTAGTTGGGCCTAGGACAGGTATCAGTTGGTAATCTAGTTCCATCCTCTTCTCACAAATGCTTCAGAATCCTGTATTTTTAGGGTTACCGTTAAGAATCATATTCTTTCTCCATAGAAGCATTTTTGATGAATTTGCATGTTTATCCTAAGCTAGGATTTTCCCTGAAAGCCCATGTACTTTCTAGTCCTCATTAAATAATCTCTCTCCATCTCTCCTGAGCAAAATTGTCTATTTATTCAGTGGATTTCAGCCAGTTAAGTGTCCTACTCTCCACTGCTGGGAAGGATGGGGGCCCATTTGTGCCCTCCCCAAATCCCTTCTTATAGCAATCGTGGATTTAATATTATTTTCACTTCAGTTTCAGTATCTTCAACCCATTCACCTACCCATTCCATGATGTAAATCTCAGAAAATAATTTTATCTTCTTGAAAATGAAAAAACAGCATTAAGAGTATGATGGAGACTAAGAGGATGAAGGATAATGAGGGTTACAGCACCAACATAATTCACAATTTGCAACTGAATCCTTCTTATTTTTATTTAAAAGTACATTGCCAAATTTTGCTTATTTCAGAAAAAAAGAACTTACCCACATGCATCCCTTGAAACTATTTGAGTTTGTCACATTTTCCCTACCACCCCATTGACATTAAACACTATGTTGGATGCTGTGTGAACTGCTCTGGTGAAATAAACTAATTACCTTTGAAAATTGCTTAGTGTCTTGATTGAAATCAGTGACACTGGCTAACATTAGCAAGCCTGACACAGAGTAAATGGTAATAAAACTACGTGTGAGCTAAGACACTAAAACACACTTATTTGTCTCTTATTTGAACCCCTCATAAAATTACCTAATTATACTGTTTTAAAATAAGCTTTAATTGATTTTCAGCTTTCAAGTGTCATCACTAGGATATATTTTTATTTTACTGCTTTGTCTTTTCCTTTATTGTTTCACTCAATGCTAGCCCATTGAGATCTCTTTATACAAGGCATTTTCTTCTTAGCCATATTTTATTGAAATGTCAACTAGTCATAGAGTTTCCTTTCCCTGGATTTTTGAAACTTAGAGCTATCTTGGCTCTTACATGATACTTTAATAATGTTGCCAATCCCATGATAAGTTGTTCACATCAGATATTTAGCCCCAATACCTAATGCTTGAGAATCCACATTGATTCTCTTCACGTCCTGCCTCTGCCTTCCAAGGCTTATGAATATTAAGTTGTGCTCGCCCCAAAGCAAAAGTGTAGTCGTGAAGATATTTGCTGAGATCAGGAGTCTCCATGCCTTGTTTTTGAAACAATGGCATTAATAAGAAAGCACCACAGAATGTATGACATTTGAAATATAAGGGAGAAAAAAACCCAGGATTTTTAAAATGAAGAATACAGGTTGTTTCAAAGCACGCTACTCAAAGTGAGCTTGAATAATGCAGGAGAACAACATTTTTGAGGCAGGTGTTAAATCTTGCCTACTAAGAAACATTCGGGGACATTTGAAGGAACCTTTGTCTTTGTAAGCTCTGACCACTGCTGACCACTACTCCCATGGCCTTCCACTAACTTTTAACCTCTTTAGAGAGAAGGAATTTCAAAAGCAAGCTCCTGTTTTGTAGATTCCCCTCATCTGTCAGTCCCCTTCACACACCAATGAAGACACTTCTCAAAGAAAAAGTCAACTTAACAATAAAAACCATTGCTTATTCCGGATGCAAAACCCATCTAATATCATTATAGAAATAGATTGAAGATTTGAAAAAAAAAAGAGAGGAAAAGAAAAGAAGAATCAGGGCAAAGCATTGCAGAGCTTCATCAATCACTCCCCTGTCATCTTTGTTCACGGTTCTACTGGGGCCTGCAGAGAACATAGCAGAGAGATCATCTAGGAGATTTACCTACTGCTAAATTGGAAGAGTGGGGCTTTTGTGTTCTGTTTGGCTTCACTAGGTCTGTTGTGCATTTTTTCATTTGATCCTGGGAAAAGAAAGAATTGGATTGCTTTTATCTGTTGGGAGGGGAGTACATTTCTCTTGTAGTTTATCATCACACTTTCACCTAGTTATTGATAAATAATCCCAGATTTTAGGCCTTTGGTTCTAGCCCATGAACACAGTCCACTGTACCAATCAATCAACAAGCAATTCTTAATGCCTACTAAGTGCCAGGCACTGTGCACTGTATAATCAGACACTGTTAAGAGGTGGAAGGATCTTTGGGGTCCATCTTGTCTAGTATCCTTCCCCACTCTTTCTCAGTCCTGCAACTGGTCCTCCTATTATGGATCAAGATGCAATATGGGAAGGCTTCCTTACTTTTCTTTCTAGCTGTGGAGACTACATAGCCTTCCAAAATATTTGACTAAAAAGTTTTTTTATAAGGTGATAAAGGATGTAATTTTAACCATGAGTTATTTTCTTAATCTTTCATAGCCATTCAAGATTATCTTTTAGGAAATTTCTGACTTTGCTATCATGCACAAAAAGGTCTAGTGAACTTGCAGTGTTTTCTTAGCATCTGTCTACAGATTCTTCTCCAGTTTTCTCATAACCAACAGTGAAAGCCCATAAAGGGGATAGAGCAACTGCCCAGGCAAGTGTCTGAAACAGTGTTTCTATGACATCAAAATATTTGGGCAATTTGTATCAAAAACTTAAAAAAGGAAATTGACCTGGTTATTTGATATCTTATGGACCCAATGCTCTCCCACTTTTTCATTGCTTTTCAACTGAAAATATAGGATCTGACTCTTAAAAAAGAATGAGATCTTAGAGATCATTTAATGAAATGCCTTATAGTTATGGAAGAGTATTTGTCATAAAGAGACTCAACCATGATCACAGAATGAGTAAGTGGGAGAGCATAACTGGAATTCATCTATCTTGACACTTGTTTAATTCAGGGCAATTCAGCATACTTATGGATTACCTGGCACATAGTAGGCACTTAATGTTTATTAACTGATTGATTACCTCTTATGGGAATCTGAAGATCTTCCCTGCCCCCAGGCCCTTTGCTTAAGTGGCTCTGAGAACTTTCCCAGATTTGAAAGTATACTCTGCCCCCTAATAGGCTGAATGTGGTCACATGGAGCCCGTGGCAGAGGCTTGTTCTTCAGGAATGCCCATGCTTTATTACTTTGTGATTGGGCAGTGGGTTAAGAGGGTTGTGACATTCTCTGATCCAGGAGAGGGCTATATATACCCTGATGAGAGTTTTTTTGCTTTGGGGTTCACTTTGGAAAGAGTTGTGTGATTTGGCCAGATGAGACTCTGGGAAGCCGTTGAGCCCCCAGGCTTTGAAAACCCAGATGTTGGTGCTTCCCTCTACAGTAACTGACTAGGTATAGATGTGATGGTCAGACGGTTGGAAGCCCATCTGCTGATCTGTTTCTTTGTCTGCTTGTA
>CM053581.1:477357342-477377525 GCA_028627135.1 Pseudochirops cupreus
TAGGTAAATGATTAAAGTAAGATTGTTAACCCATTTTGAGTTGCTTTCCTTTAGAAAAGCAGATCTAAGAACCTGTGCTAGCAGCCACCCTGGGTATGCTAGGGTGCTTGCTGATACATTACCATGTATAAGTTACTATGCTTGGATTCTGATGATGATACAAAGGTGAGTAAAGCACAGTCTTGACCTCAAGGGGTTTGCATTCCAGTAGTACACATAAAAAAAACTATAGTATGAAATAGTATGTCTTAAGTGTCTTTTAACACTCTTATCTTGTTCAAATTTATTTATCATATGTACTTTTCTGTTTTTATGTGTTCCTCAGGAAAATCTAAGTTCCTTGAGGGTAGGGACTGTGTGTGTATATGTTGTTGTTATTGCTGTTTTTGGTTATTTTTGTCTTCATTGTCTAACATGATATCTTGCACGTACTAGATTGAATTGGCATGAATTCTATCCAAGCAATACAGAGTACTCACTGTTGCCTGAACCTCCCCATTTATTTTTGTTTCTGTGCTCATCTTATTTTTTCCCCCCAAAAAGCAATATTCTCCATCCAAAATATGACAAAAACTGGCAAAAATCTAAACTTTTGACAAAGGGTAATTCTACCCAATATAGCATTACAGTAGCAGTTTTTGATGTCTTGGGATCTTGGGAGAGAGAGGGTAGAGAAAGGCACACAGAGAAGGAAGAAAAATACTGTCTGCAGGCATAGGCTCCACACTTGGAAAAAATATTGACAAAATGGAGCACATCTGGGTGAGTGTGACCAGGATGGTAGTCTTATAAGGACCTGGGAATGATTAGACAGGAAAAGAGAATACTGGAGGGTGTGGGATATAATAGTTGTCTTCAAGTATTTAAAGGACTTCATGTGTAATAAAGAAGTTTTAAACATGTCTGCAAGTCCCGGAAGACAGAATTAGGAGCAATGGAAAGAAGTTAAAGAGGCACAGATTTCAGCCTGAGATTTGGAACAAACTTTTCACCAATTAGAATTGCCTCAAAGTAGAATGGACCATGTTCAGAGTGGGTGGGTTCTGCCTCACTGGAAGTCTCTAAGTAGAGGCTGTATAACTACTTGTCAGAGAGGCAGAAACAATTCCTGTTCAGGGATGGATTGAATTAGAAGAGTTCTGAAATCTCTTCTAATTCGGTTATTCCTGAGAAAGGGAAACAAGCATTTAAAAACGTCTAAGTGCAACACATTGTCCTCACAAAAGCAGAGAGTGCAGCAGACCTTGTTTCTCCCAAGATCTACTCTTGTTATTTCAAGTGCTGCCATCCCACTTAAAATTCCTTTTTCCTTTTAGATACTGCATGTTCTTCACAGATCACTTCGGTCTCCATTTCATAGTTAAAGAAACATTTTAATTAGATTAAAGCATGACCAAATCAAGGAACGTTGGACACATGTATCATAGGATGCGACATCCAACTTCCCAGCTGCAGCCCTCTTTCAATTTGGGGTCCATTTTTACTATTTTCCATCTTCTGGATTGTGTGACAGAGACAATTTGTAAGTTGAGTATCTTAAAATAAACCTTCTATCTCTCAGCAAAATGGGAGTGGTGCAGTCACAGTTATCCCATAGTGGGTCATCCATGGTAGAATTCAGGAGCAGAAGCTTTTGCTTATTTTCTTGGTCCCAGTTGCACAGGCAAAGAGTTGTATCCCTGACTCTACCTCTGGTTGCCAGATACCTGAAAATCTATCATGCGTTTTTCTGGCTTGTGACTCCACCTCTCATTGTCTTCTCAGCACTGAAAAGAGACACAGATCAAACCCCCCAAAGGCTAATGGCAAGAGGGTGCTGGTTGACCATTAAAAATCTAATGACAAATCTAATGACAAAAGTCAGGGGTCAGGTATGGATATGTTGCAGTCCTAGCTGCTACATTTTTCTTCTTTAAACCCTACCCAACCAACTCATATCCCCAGTCAAATCAATCAAATAAATTGGCCAGTCACTGTGCTAGATACTGAGTATTGCCACCCTGCCCCGCCCCTTCCAATTAAACAGTTTCTGCCCTTAAGGAGTTTACAAATGATCAGGAAAACAATAAATTTTCTGAAAAGCAAACCAAAGGATATGCAAGGTAATTACAGCATCATTTGTTGGGTTGTTATTTGACCTTCATTCTTGAAGAGGACCATGACATAAGGAAGATGATGCCATGACTTACAAGTCATGGATTGGATTTAAGTGTGGGAGGGCTATGCAAGGTCACAAGCTTCACTTTCTGGAGCAATCTGGGTTCAGTGGATTTGGTCCCCAATTTGTGGGGGAACTATTATATAGGAGGAAGAGTAGATCAGAAAAGATCTCATGTAGGTGGCATTTCAGTTGAGCATTGAGTGGAGCTATATTGTAGACCTGGAAATGGAATGTTGTTTAAGTAGGACAGCTTGAGTGGAACATAGATAATGTGAAAGAGAGCAACATGTAATAAGTCTGGAATGGAAGGCTAGAGCCAGATAGTGAAGGGATTCAAACTGACAAGCTAAGAAATAGGTAATTTATCTCAGAAGCAATAGGGAACTGCTGAATCATTTTGATAGTCAATGGAAAGATAAGGTCTTAGTTTTGCTTTAGGAATATCCATCTGGCAGCTGTGTTGGGGATGGATTAGAGGGAGGAGAGGCTTGAGGGCAAGGAGAACAATTAGGATATAATAATCTGGGCCATACTGGCACCAAAGTCAACTGGAAAGTGTCCTAGTGGTGCTGGCAGTACCTTTGGAAAAACTGTATCCCAAAAGACACATTCCCTACATAAATTTTAAGTAGTAAGTATCATTAAAGTTTTGAAGGGTGTTAAAAGTTTACTACAGGTTGGTGTTTGAGAAAAATTGAACTTGAAAGCTCTTCCCTTCTTCTCTGCTTATCAAAATTCTACCAATTTGTGATGATGACCTCTGCCAATGAAAAGAACGTAGAGATGGAACTGGATTGATGGATAAGGTTTTCCAAAGTGGGGGAAGACCTGAGCCAGGAATGTTACCTGGGGTCTTCAGCCCCCAAATTATGAGACATTTAAAACTATTTACTTCAAAACAAAAGTAGACCAAAATTCCTACCCTCTGCCCTAGGTCTCAGAGTCTCTTGGAGAAAGATATTGGAAAGCTTACCAAAATGCACACGAATAAGACAGATTTCCAACCTTAAGTCAAATTAAGTTAGTTCAATTCAACAACTTCTTTTTCCAGATCATTTTACAGCTGAGTAAACTGAGGCAAACAGGGTTAAATAACTTGCCGAGGGTCACACAGTTAGTGTCTGAGGCTGGATTTGAACTCTGAAGGTAAGTCTTTTCGACTCCAAGTCTGGCTCTCTATCCACTGTACCACTTAGCTGGCCCTCTTACAGGATAATCAATAAATTTAAATGTCCTCAAAGTCACTTGATTAATCAATCATAGTTTTTCAAAGTTCCTACTCAGCTGTATTCTTTTCATCAGAAATCCTTGAAAATCCTCTAGTCCATTAAAGATCCTTTTTCTACCCTTTAAGGCTATACTCAGCTTTACGGGATATGCTATTCTTGGTTTCAAGCCTTTAATTTTACCTTTTGCAATATTGTATTGGAAGATATTCTCTTATTAATAACAGGGGTTGCCAGGCCTTGTATGATCCTGACTATGGTTCCTTGGTACTTGAACAGCTTCTTTTTGTATGCTTACAATATTTTTTTGTCTGATATATGAGCTCTAGATGTTGACTCTAACAGTCCTGGGACATTGGCTATCAAATTTCCTTTGATGATTTTCAGAGTGATTGGTAGATTCTTTCTATCTTAACTTTGATCTCTAGTTTTCTCATAACCAGCAGTAAAAACCTTTAAAAAGGATGTAATTACTCCCCAGGCAAGTCTCTCAAACTATGTTTCTATGACATCAAAATATCTGGGCAATATAGATCACAAACCAAAAAAAAAACAACTGGTTATTTGGTAACTAATATGGCCCCCAGACTCCCCCACCTTCCCACTTCTCTTCAACTGAAAATACAGGTTCAGGTTCCTAAAGAAGAATGAGATCTCAGAGATCATTTAATGAAACCCCTTATTGTTATAGAAGAGTAATGGTAAAGAGATTTGGGAGGATACTCAACTGTGATCACAAAAAGAATAAGTGGCAGAACTGGACTGGAATTCATTATCTTTATAAAAGAATAAAAATGTGACCAAAGTCAGAGTTAGAGCTTGAAAGAGATACCAAATGATAACACAAACCTTTGGATTTAAATCAAGCAACTCAAACACAGTTGCTGGTAATATCTGTGGAGAAGAGAAATTTGGGATACAGTTATTTAAGCAACCCAGGACTCTTCTGATAGGGGAAGGAAAACAATTCATAATGTGAATCTGTATTTGGATGACAAATGGTATATTTAAGTATCTAATTATTCCTTAATTGTTGTGGTTCACCAGTTAATCTAGCATGTCTCCCCCTCTCTACTAAATAGGATGCATCTTTAAATTGACTTTAAATCTCCTAGTTTAGAGAAAAAATTCTTCTCAGGGGATGTGCCTAGGTCTAATCCTCTTGGGTTTCAATGTCATTTGACCAAAAATCTTTTTGCAGTTTTATTTCTTTATCTGCCTTTTTCAAAACCATACATTATTTATTTGTTGAGAGATAGTATAGTATGGTAGAATCTTTGGAGTAAAAAAGGCCTTGAGGTCGGAGAACAAACAGGGGTTCAAATCCTGCCCCTCTCATTTACCAACTGTGTAACACAGCAAGTGATTTTAATCACTCTGGGTTTAGGTTTCCTCATTTAGAAAATTAAAGGGCTGGAATAGAAGATGTCTAAGGTATCTAAGATGTCTAGTTCGTATGACCTTATGATGCCTTACCAAGTTGATAGTGCTAAATGGTTCCTCTGTTGCTAGTTTCCTCATTTCTATATCCATAGGTAGATTTGGACTTGGACTAACAAAAATTTCAGTAATACAGTGGACTCCTAAGCCTGTAGGTAGTATGAATCTGAGGGACTGTCATTTCCCTAACTAACCCTGCTCCAAGTTGCCACCTCCCCACAGAGATAACCAGCCTTTACAGCTTGATTAATTTAAATATAAAGGTTAATGTTATCATTAACCACATCCCTGCAGCTTCAACTCACTGATTTAGTTCACATACAAACTGCTTGCTGCTACAGTGCTGGAGTTACAAAATGGATAGCTTTATAGCAGAATACGGTGCTAAAGAACACATGTAAACAGAACTTAACAACGATTTTAAATAGGAATGGAAAGTTGTTTCAGTGTATTCCTTAAGCTAAGTAAAAAAAATAACCAATATGATTCATGGTCAGTGTTTTGAATTGTAAATATGCCTTGTCTTGGTCTGTTGTCTTAGGTGAGAGACAGATCATTGTCAGAATGTGAACTTCTGGGGTAAACTATGATACCACTTGAGCATTTCCTCTGGCCTAATCCAGATAACAGAACATTCCAACATCATGAATCAGTCTGGCAGTGTTTTGATGGTTGCATTTTATCAAGTGTATTCCCAGGCTAAAATGCTTTGATTTGACCCATTCAACTTTCACTGGCTAACAATAGCTGATTGCTTTTGTCAAAATTCATGTCACAATAACAGTGTACTAAGCTCTTAAACTCGATGATAGCTGCACAATGCAGAGCTGCTGGAACTAAAACAATCCTGTGCCATATAACACGAAGTGTTAAAAATTAGCTTAAAATAGAATTTCTCATTGTTAACTTTCCACACTGCCTCAGTCTGTAGCATTTGCTTTTAAGTTTCCAGTTAAAGGCACAGATTTGTGGTTTGATTACTGACTCATGGTGTCAACCATTTAGATCTTGACCAACATTGCATTGGTAACTGATGCTAGAAATCAACGGCATCAAATGGTACAAGTGTTGTACTTATAGTGTGGACATGCCATTGACCTTTAGTTTTTCTCTCTGAGCTGGGGCTCATTCTAACAAGTCAGGGTGTCTCCCCAAATGGGTAGCCATACAGTTACATCTCACTCTCATGTTCCTATGAGCAATCCTGATGTGGGGGAGCTATATATCTGCAACTCATAAATGTGACATCTAAGTTCCTAATAATGTGCTTCCTATTTAAACAAATTAGCCAAGAGACACCATCTATCAGAAAGAAAAGCAAGAATAATCATAATTGAACAGTCTGTTCGCAAATGTGGGTCATACTCTACCACCAATGCACAGAGTGGTCATGAAAAAAAGAGGGGGTACAAACTTGCTGAAATCTAGCATGAAGGCCCATTAGTAGGAAAACTCATGTACTTTGGGCAACTAACAGCTTTCTACTGATGGTCTCTCAAGAATTTGTACCACATGTAATCTACTGAGAAAGGCCTCTCTTCTTTTTAGCTAAGCAAAGGTGCTTCTTTGCTAGATACTACTCTCAATCATTTGAAGCAGTTCCTTTAGTGAAATCAAAAACTCTTAGCATCTTGACTACAGAGCTATTCAGGTTTATTCTCTTGGCTAGTCTCTGAGGCACCAATAACTCTCTCATCAAGACTGTTTCTCCTTTTCAAGGATCATACAATTCTAATATGGGAGACAACATTCAAATTTTTAGGTACATTACAAGATGCATACAAAATATACAAAGGTAATCTGGGACCGGAAGGCAAGAGTTAAGGGCCTGAACTAGATTCTGTCATCCCCAATATGGATTTCTTCATTGTATACTTGATCTGGTCCTGTTGTTTTTCCTTCAATCAACTATTTTTAGTGCCTTTCCTGCATTTTCCTATATCTTATAAGAAAAGGTAGTATGGCATAATGGGGAGAGAATCAGGAAGATATGGATTCAAAATCTACCCTTGACACATATTGATTGTGTGATGATTGACAAGTCATAATCTCTCAGTGCTTTAGGCAACTCTCTAAGACTATAAGTTGCAGAGAAGGCCCTGATCTGTCTTGGTTGAAGGAATTTCCTCACCTGGGAATTCCCTATACCAATAAAAACACAGGTTTATTTCCTATCTCTACTCCTATAGGATATCCAAGACTGGCATGCTAAAGTCCAAATGTAGTGATTCCTCTGTTACTGATGAAAAGATACTATTATAGAAACATTGATCAACTTGTTCCATATAATATCTGCCTGTTGCCTTTCTGCTAGTTCTACCTCTGAATGTGCTTGGGATGATGTGGTTCATTTAGGTCTCACATCAATTTTTTTATGGGCTCATTTTTGCTTCTATTGTTTTTCATTTTTTTATGAGGTAATACTGCTTTAAATGCTCTAGTACTTTCCTTCACGGCATTTGGCAAATGAGTTCAAGCAGCCAATTACATCTTTCCATCTATCAAGGAGATCAACCTACTCCAACTAAGTCATTTCTAGTATCTTTTGATCTAGTTCTGGTGACTACTTTACATCTATTAAACCTTTTCAGGATATGGTGGTTAGTTAATTTTTTGGAGGGGGGGGGGATTTCCTATCTTTTCAGCATCTAAAAGTTTGCTTGAATAGGTTAGGTTGAAGTCATTATATTTGATTATAGTGCCTTCTTGTCATCTTGAGCATTTCTTCTATTTTGGTGTTTATTTTTACATTTGCTATAAGTAGTTAATGATTTCCTCTTCTTCTTTCCCTTTCCCTTCTTCCTCCTCCTCTTCTACCTCCTGCTCTGTATAACATGTACATTGTCTGCACATGGGAAGTCATACAGCTGTTAAATGACAGAGCCTTGAAGATAGAGAGCTTATTTATTTTTTTATTTCATTCTTCTTACTAACTAGTACAGTGCTATGAAAGGATATATAATTAGCTCTCCCTCTTTACTGAATTGAATCAAGTTGAATCAACTCAAGAGAATGAAGCTTTGATGGTGAAATTTTAGCACAGCTCTATTTTAGCCAGGAATCCTCTTGAGATCCATTAAAATTATATTCTGTATGTGACTCTGACTAAGGCTAAGGTCAGTACTGGTAACCTTTTGTGCTGCCATGTTTTTACCAGGGGTAGAAGTCATTTCTACAGAATGGGCTGAAGGACAATGATAATTCAACTGAGGGAAATACCATGTTGACTACATCATAACCAGGAAGTTTATACAGAACAGATAAATGCTAATCTATAGTATCTTCTAAAAGATCTAAGGAATGAAATCAGGAAATTGGAATCAACAAGTGAAATCATAAAGGAATCAGTAATGATAAAAAGCAGAATTTAGGACCTATCATGGCTATAGGTAAAATTTGTTGATCAGTGGTTCTGTATTATGAGGAAGAAAGGAAACAAGCATTTATAGTAAGTAATGTGCCAAATATTATTCTAAGTGGTTTACAAATAATATCTCATTTTATCCTCACAACAACCCTGGGAGATAGGGTGCTATTATTATGCCCAATGTATAGTTGAGGAAAATGAGGCAATCAGAGATTAAGTGATTTGCTGAGGGTCACAGAGCTGTTAAGTATCCAAGGTCACATTCGAACTCAGGTCTTCCTGACTCCAACCCCAGTCCTCTCTATCCACTGCAACACCTAGTGTGGATTTTTACATAATTAGTGCACAAACTTGCCTATACCTCTGCTAATACTTTGCCCCATGATTAAAATAGATTCTGGCCTCATTCTTCTCAGCTCTATAGGATCTTTTCAGGTCCTGAGTCAGGGCACCTATAGAAGTTGGTGCTAAAAGGTATAAAACAGCCTGTCAGGCTTCCAGGTATTCTTATCTACATGACAAAGTAGTGGAGTTGTCCCAGTTGACACCAGAATCCCTATAATTCCTTGGCTGCAAACTCATCTTGGCTAAAAATCCCTGAGGAGATGGTGAGATTTGATGGAAGAGACCAGGGTTATCCTAGGCTTCCCAAAGATGCAACTGTTAGGATATGAATTGGATCCATAGAATGTGCTTTAGCTGGAAAGTCACCAGACTGTCTATTTGCTCTTCTGAAAGGGGCCCAATACTCTTGGTGTCTGCTATACAGGTTCTTGGCTGACAACCAAGCCCAGCTGCCAATTTATAAGGATTCAGAAGGGCTCTTGTGGGAGTCACTAGGACTTTTATGTTGGTCTTGGTGGTTTCTAGGTTGGTTTGCAATCCTTATATGGTCTCCAACTATCTCAGCTTGTAATTTACTGCCGGAATAGTGTTGTGAGTTTTAAGGGATGAGGAAAATTCAGAATAGAAACTATAGTTTTGCGGATAAAAAAACAACAGTGTACTCTGAGTAGAAATGTGAATGGAAAATTTTGAAACAATTTAAGTGTGGCTATTATTATATGTCAATTATCTTGATGTTAATTAAGCTATTGAAATACATCTTCATCAGATGGTTGATTCTATCTGACCAACTATCTAGTAGAAAAATGGATCTTTTCATGTAGTCCAGAGAAAAACAATGGCCAGAAATCAGAAATTAATTCTGGTCTATAGTTGGAAAAGAGAGAGAGTGGACAGAGAACTAGCCTCAGAACCAGGAAGATCTGGATTCAGATCTTGCCTCTGACCCATCTTGGGTATGTGACTCTGGGCAAGTCACAAACTCTCAATGCTCTAGGTAATTCTTGAAAACTATAAGTTGGAGAGAAAGTGCCAATCTGTTTTGGTAGAGGGGGTTTTCTCATCCAAGGAGGACCCTATCCATTGAAATCACAGGTCTAATTCCAATTCATATCCTTTAGTTGTAGATAAGGTGGGGGGGGCAGCAATCACTAAATATTTTTGGAGGAACAATTGTGCTGCCTCTTTGGCTGTAGGGTTTCTATTAAAGAGCAGAAAGTATGTCATTTTAATTAAGCTATCTCTACCCTGATAGTGTCCTGATACTGGGAGGAAAGATGATCCCAATGAAGTCTGAGGCTTTCAAAATCTCACTCGTCCAGTGAGAGACAGGCAGTTCAGAGCTGTCTTCCAGGTTTAGTGATGGAGCCTTTGACCTGCATATAGACTGTGTATGGTTAGGAATACACATTATTCTCAATCTGAGAACACACAAATCCCCACTAACCTACATGCAGAAAAATGTTTATAGAAGATTGATTTCCTACCCTTTTGTGGAATGGTGGATATTCTTCTAGAGCTATCAAGTAAGTCTGGATAGAGGTGTCCTGATCATTCATTATTTTAAGCAACTTAAAAAAAGTTTGTGGCTCTTAGGATTGTATAGGTGAAGGGTCCCCTTTCAGGAGCCCCAAACTTTGGTATGTGAGAGAATCAATCAGCAAACATCTATTCAGTGCCTATTATGTGATAGGAAGTACCTCAAGAGTTGCTATGATATATAAATGATCAACAAAAACAAAAAAGAAAAAGACCCCCTGGTTTGTCTTTGAATTTCCAGTCAAATAGCAAGTGTTTACATTTAACCCTCCATATTTCTGTTACTCTTTCCTCCCCGGTTTTCTCTCGGGTGCTGAGATGACTTGGGTCACAATCCCCACCTCCACTTATAGCACACAGAGTTTTACTTGTCACTTCTCACTTCAATGGGGCCCCGCCTCAAGAATAACTATTACCCTAGGATGTCCTCTGGGGGCAAAACTCATTCCATTTCCTTCCCTGATGGTGGTGGTTGTATTTTGTTCTCAAAGAGAACCACAATGTTATCATTACGCTAGAGTCAAGTTACAATGTGTCCAAATGTGGCTGATCAGACCAATATGAGCTTGAAATGTTCTACCACAGGTCAGGCACAAATAGTCCATGTGACGTTTGAGGTGGATTCTCTAAATTTGCACATCTTGTGTTTCTTCTGAATGACTTCAATTCTGCTTTGCTCATAGATCACAGGAACTTCTCTAATGTGGGCACACCATTCCGAGTCGTCCTGTGCCAGTGTCTCCCATGTCATACAATCAATTCCAAAGTTCTTAAGAGAGACCTTAAGAGTGTCCTTGTATCATTCTTCTGACCACCATGTGAATGCTAGCCTTGTGTGAATTCTCCATAAAATAGTCTTTATGGCAAGCTTACATTTTACATTCAAACAATGGGGCCAGCCCATCAGCATTGCACTCTCTGAAGTACAGTTTGAATGCTTGGCAGTTTAGTTTGAGTAAGGACCTCAGTGTCTGGTATCTTATCCTGCCATATGATCTTCATAATCTTTTTAAGACAATTCCAGTGGAAACAATTCAGTTTCCTGGCATGGTGCTGGTAGACTGTCCAGGTTTCACAGGCATACAACAATTAGGTCAGCACAACAGCTCTGCATAGCTTCAGTCTGGTAGTCAGTCTAATACAACTTTTCCCCACACTTTCCTTCAGAGTCTCCCAAACACTAAGCTAGCTCTGATAATGCCTGTATCAACCTCATTATCAATGTGTACATCCCTGGAAAGTACACTACCCAGGTAAGTAAACTATCCATAAAACATCTCCATTCGCTGTAACTGATGAGTCCATGTATGAATGGTGTGGTGGTGGCTGATGGAGCATCTGTGTTTTCTTGGTGTTTAATTGTTAGGCCAAAATTAGCACAAGCAGCAGAGAAATGAGCCATACTTTGTTGCATCTTAGCTTCAGAGGCTGCACTGAGTGCACAATCATCTGCAAACAGAAAACCATGCACCAATACTCCCTCCACTTAGTCTTGGCTTGTAACCTTTTCAAGTTGAAGAATTTATCATCAGAGTGCCAGCAGACTTTGATGCCATGTTTGTCCTCATTGAAAGCATTTGAAAACATGGCTGAAAACAAGGTACCCTCACTTCCTGACCAGGCTCCTTTGCCTCCACATGTTCATACTTGCTCTGGGGCAAGTCTCCCGGGGCCTCACAGGACAAAGCATCACTGTTTGCCATTAGGTTGACTCTCAAAGGAGAAATAAAACAACCTAATTTCATGTCTCCTTCAAAATACCTCATGCCAACCAATAATATCCTTTCTTTCTTCCATCCTTTTATACTAGATCCATCTCTGTCATTATGAATTCTGAGCTGCTAATGTACAAACTTCATTCTCTAGCCTCAATTTATTGCATCTTCATGTCCACCCACTTCAACCTTACCCTCTAAGGTCCTGCTCTGGATCTGCTTACTCCTTTCACTGTGTTCTTTGGAATGCCCATTCCATAATGAACACAATTCCTCCCACCTTAGACTTCTTCCTTTTTCACTTCTTTCATCTTCTAGTACTCACCGAAACTTAGCTCTGTCCCAATGACACCACTTCCTTCATCTCCCTCATCTCACTACTGCCTGCCCTTTCTCACCTACCCACTGATTCACTGGTCACTGTGAAGGGAGTTGGAATACTTCTTGCTCTACAGTGTCACATACTCTCCTACCACTAAGTCACCTTTTAGGCCAGCTAAGTCACCTTTGAGGTTCATACTATACACATTTGTCACTTTATTAAAATCCAAACTCCAGGACATTTTCCAACTTTCCTCTATGACTTCAGTGTCTGGCTTAGTCTTTCTCTCCTCTCCATCTCCTACTTTCATACTAGGAATTTCAATATACACTTTAATGCTCCCTTAAATATCCCAACTTCCCAGTCCCCCAGTTTATCCAATTTTTATGATCCACTCCTCCACTCTACCTCTGCTATGCCAGAGATATTAATATCTTTTATCTTGCCACCACCTACAAGTGTTCCATGTTCCAGTGTTCAAAAACCCTGAAATTCATTTATCTGATCATAATCTTTTATCATTCCTTCTTTACATATGCCTTATGATACCTTATTCTGCCCTTTGTACTCATCATGACTGCCATTTCCTCTACCCCTCAGTTCTTTCCCAGACCATCACTTTTGTGTTGGTTACACACTCTCTATCTCAACCCTTTTGAAAACTAATGCAATTCTATCCTATCCTCTCCACTCCTAAATCTTTTGCCACTTTGTCCTATAACCAATCTCACCTTGCCAACCCCAATTCTAGGTTATACCTACCATTTACCTCCTTTGCTCTAACTCAGACGCTGCTAAATAGAACCAGAGAGAATAAGGAAAACTGGCTGGTTGGGTCCACTATAAATTTTTATAATCTAATCTTAACTATATCAAGGCAAGCATTTTACTTACTTTGGATGATTCATTCAACTGAAACTGTTCTCTCCAAAGTTACAAATGATCTCCTAACTTCCTTTTCTTAATCTTCATTCTTCTTGACCTTTCTGCAGCAATCACCTCCATTTGGAAGTCTCTCTTCACGAGGCTTTTGGCAACACTGCTCATTCCTAGTTCTTCTTCTGTTTGACCATTCCTTTTCAGTCTCATCACCAACTGCCTTCTTGACACTTCTCACTGGATGATCTATAGACACCTTAAACTTCACATGTCCAAAACAGAACTCATTATCTTTTCTTTCCACCTCTCTCTTCTTTCAAATTTCTGTGTTACTGCAAAGGATACCACTCTCCTCCTCACATCCACCCAGGCTCACAACCTTGGTGTCATCTTTAATTACTCACTCTTTACATGTATCCAATCCATTACCAAATTGTATTGCTTTAATCTTCATCTTTATTTAGCTACCAATCAACTGGGGGTTGCTCAACCCTAGGATGGGAACTCCAAAGATGAGTGGATTAACTCCCTTAGAGACTGGGGGAATAGATTCAGCAGCTCTGCAGTGTGCAGATCTTGGTACATTGTGGAGAGTACTGGTCCAGGTGGAAAGAAGAAGGGCAGTGGCAGATTAATGGCAAAATGGCTTATAGCTGGATGACTGGATGAGTTTTATGTGTTGCTTCAAGATGGTAAAAATAGCTCTGTGCTCCTAAATTTAGTAATGGAAGAAGGAGGTGATCTACTGTACATTCTTGATAACCTCCAGATCCTGTAGTATTAACCAGTAATTGTCTTGCATCCTTGCATCACCAAGCACCAAGAACAACTGGTAAGGTATAAAATTAGAGTTTCATGGTGACTATCAAATGGAGCCTGTTGGAGATGACAGAAGGGCACTGGAGTTGATTGACTGAGGGACAGAGGGATGGTGTGATATGACCATATCTGTGTTTCATAAAGATCACTTTGGCAACTGAGCGGAGAATAGATTGGAGTAGAGAGTAACTTTAGGTGGAAGACTGACCAGCAGATCATTGCAGTGTTTCAGGTGTGAAGGGACCAGGTTGGTGGTAGTTTCAGAGGGGAGAAGTGGACATATAGGAGAGATATTACAAAGGTGGAAGTGACAGAATTTGATGTTTATTTGAATATAGGGGGAGGAGTGAGAGAGTTAAGAGTTAAGGATGACTCCTAGATTTTAAGCTTAAATGACTGTGGGAGATGGTGGTACAAAGGAAAAAGATAAATTGCCAAGATCATTGAAGTAGGAGCCTCATTTAAAAAATCTCTACCTCACTTTACTAAACATTTATTAAGCTTCTACAGTGAACAATACACTTTGCTCATTGCTGAGGACATAGTTATGAACATTACATAGTCTCTATTCTCAAAGAGTCTAACAGGAGGGGGAAGATATGACATGTACATGAAAAAATATGATATAACAGATTTTAATAGGGGTAAAGGAGAGATGCAGACAAAAAGATTTAGGAAAACTCAGTTGAGGGAAGGGAATCAGTGAAAGTTTGATGAAAAAACATCACCTAGCCTGGAGTTCACTAGGTAAAGAAAGATTGATTTCTAGGCATGGCAAAGGATGAAGGGTCTTGAAAGGTCTAGATGGTGTAATCGTTGTCAAGGATGACTTGGACTAGTCACCTGAAAGGAGGCCTAAATCACCAAAAAACTCTGGGAATTGAATTTCTTCCCTGTTTGAGATTAGAGGAAGCTAATTAGAGATCAGAATTGGAAGGTAGGGTCTTTCCCCTGTAGCAGGAGTTTTTAGTTCTATCATTTTTTGGGGGGGGGGGGATGGTCTTTTTCTTTAAGCATGGACTGTTAGCAATGGAAATAAAAGAGTGCAGGATGAGACCAGTGACTAGTTGGTAGATGGATTGTAAAGTGTATTCAGTTGTTTTCAGCCATGTCTGCCTCTTTGTGACCCTATTTGGGGTTTTTTGTAGCAAAGATACTGGAATGGTTTGCCATTTCCTTTTCCAGCTCACTTTATAGATGAGGAAACTGAGGCAAAGAGGGTTAAGGGACTTGTCCAGGATCACACAGCTAGTAAGGGTCTAATGTCACATTTGAACTCAGGAAGAAGAGTTTTCCTGACCTCAGGCTTGGCAATCTTTCCATTGTGCCACTTAGCTGCCTTGTTCTATAGAGTACATGGAATTATAAAATGATGCTTGGAAAGATTGTTTGGAGTTGATGTTATGGAGATTCTTGAGTGCCAACCAAGGGGTCTGTACTTTGTCCTACAAGTAAAAATGAGTCACTGTACATTTATAAGCAGGATAATGACATAATTGGACTAAATTTGGTATGAGGAAAAATCTCCTTCTAAAACATGTAGGGTGTCCTAAAAGTCTTAGTGGGACACCTCATATAAATTTTGGACCTTCATGTGGTTAGTAATACTATTTGCAAAGACTTCTCATAACCTTTGTCCTGTGTATCATTGGATTAAGTGACCTTTAAGAGCCCTTTTAGCTCCCACATTCTATGACTCCATGGTGTGATGGAAATAAGTCCTGCGGAAGTGTAAATTCTTCATTGACATAATGAACATAGCCCCTACACTTAAAAATACTGTTAAGTGGTCATTTCAAGTTGAGTTTAACAGTTATTTTAGCTGGAAAATTCATAAAACAAGTCTATTAAGAAAAAGGTGAAGCACAGAGCATAATTAAATTAGTAAAAATGATAAAAGAACCTATAATGAACATAAAGCTTTTCACTTCTACTGTAATGAAATTGTTCTAATTGATTTAAAAATAAGTTTTGATTATGTTTCCTGGTCAGATACCATTAGCATATAATAGAGGTATCATGTGGCATACATCTGTGTAAAAATTACTGTGGGCTTTGGGGTTCCCTAGCTGGGACTAATACATAGTTGATCTAATTAGTCTTCTATTGTTCTTTTAAATCTTGTACAGCAAGGCCAAAGAGATATTCTTATTTAGAATGGTAGTGTAAGTATTTGATTTCTTCCATTAGTCCTATTTCATGGAAGGTAGTTTTTGAATACAACATTTAAAAATCAGGCATTTGTTGATAGAGGCAATTAGTGGGGCTATATGTTTACGTAGTAACTTGTAATATAGCTATTAATGTAACAGCATCCAAGAACGTAACCATTCTCTAACACAACCTCACCTTTCCCCCTTTGTTGATCTTTAAAACGCTGGGGAAAAAATATCCATAGCGATTCTGATGGTGCTGGCTGACTCCACTTGGACTGTGGTAATTTTAAAGATAACTTTAGTCAGCTGCAAAACATATGTTAAAAGGGAACAGCTCAACTGAAACAAATTCCTCTTGCTTTTGTCTCCAAGTGAACTGCACTGTAAAAGGACACTGAGAGTGTGGGTGGCCATGTGCATTGCCTGAGAGGATGTAGCATAAGACTGGATGGAATCTGTTGAGTAACAAGTTTACTGCTGAGCAAATATTCAGAATTATGAAGAGTCTATTAGTCAAAGCAAATTTTTTAAAGCAGCAAAACAAGTCTCTTGGTTGTTGTTTTTATTTAAGGCTCTCTATAGATATTTAAATTTTTTATGTGTGTTTTCTTGTAGCTTTCCTAAGAGTTGATGTTAGAAGGTGAATTTTGCTGCCTGAAAGAATTTATGATTGCTCAGGTGTGTGAAATGAAGTAAAGCTTGAGCACGTGGATGAAAAAAAAAGCCAACCCTAACTTTAATAAATGAGGTTATTCATTTTATCCTCTTTCAGGTCTTGATTAGAGCAAGAGAGCCCTACAGTGCTTGCCTTTCTAATGAATGTACTGGAACATTTATATGGAGAGCCTCTCCGCCCACGCCTCCTCCTCCTCTTAGCTTGAAAGATTTCCCCCCCCAAAAGTTATGACAGGTCACTGCTTTCAATTTGCTAAGCAATATTTTTAGGTAACTGATATATCCAAATATCTGTACATAATGCCAGCTTTCAGTAAAGGTCACACTGTACAGTCATACTCTGAGAGAAAATGATAAAAGGGGTAATCTCCTTTTTTGTATTCCTGATTTCCATATGGATATACCTTTCAGAATAATCTGGTACTTATTATCCTTTTGTAGCAGAGGTTAGATTGAAGTACAATTGAGGAAGATGTTTTTAGAAATGCTTTTGCTTATATTGAGCACCCATGGTACTAAGCAAACATAAATGCAACTATAATCTAATTGGGAAAATTTTCTAGAAATTCCCACTTCCCCACTGTTCCCTATGTTCCCAACAATACTTGCCTCTAAGATAGTTTCTCCATCTTTTTAATTCTACTTTGAGTTTTCTTTAGATAGCTATGCAGCTCAATGGACACAGCATTGGGCTTAGAGTCAGGAAGATCTGAGTTGAAATACAGCATCAGTAATTACTAGTTGTGTTACCCTAGACAAGTCATTTAACTCTATCTGGCTCAATTTCCTTAACTATACAATGGGGATAATAACAACACCTACCTTCCAGGATTGTTGCAAGGATCAAATGAGATAATATTTGTAAAGCACTTAGCACAGTGCCTGACACAAAGTAGGTTGATTAATAAATGTTTATTCCCTATTTGCCTCTCCTCTTTAGACTTAGAAAATGGCCCATGGACTGGTCACTCAGAAAACAAAAGAAAACAAAATATCCTAGGACACAGAGCTAGAAGAGACTTTTGAAATCCTCTTGAACCAGACTGACCAAAGGCATAAAACATTTGGCCCCAGGCTGCACATAGCCTACAAGGTGAGTGCCTATGGAAACATTAAAATATAACTGAGAAATGTTTAACAAAAATAAAAATACAATAAAACAATAATAATGTTAATATGTGTTTTTCCAATATATGCCAGCAGGAACCTTAAGGTATGATATAACGGTCCTGTTTCTATTTGAATTTGACACCACTACTCTAGTCCTTTCTCTCTCTCTCTCTCTCTCTCTCTCTCTCTCTCTCTCTCTCTCTCTCTGTCTTTTTCTTTCTTTCTTTTTAAAATGATACACAAATGGGAAGTGCCTTGCTCAAGGATATAAAGGTCAGTCATCCAGTAGATAAACATTTAGTAAGCACTACTATGTGCTAGGCACTGACGATACAAAGAAAGGCTAAAGACAGTCCCTATTTTCCAGGATCTCACAGTTTAGTGGGGAAGAAAACATGCAAACTACTATGTATAAATAAGTTATAGATAGGAAAAATTGAAAATAAGCAACAGCGGGAAGGTACTAGTATTAAGAAAGATCAGGAAAGGATTCCTGTAGAAGGTGGGATTTTAGCTAAGACTTGAAGGAAACCAGGGAAGCCAGGAGGCAGAGATGAGAAATGTGAGAATTCCAGGCATGGGGGACAAATTCAAACTCAGGCTTCTGGTTATAAATTCAAGTCTTTTTCCATTACATGCTAAGTGCATTTCTCACCATTCCCTTTTCCTCAAAGTTAGCAGGATTATATGCCTCCCAGTGCTAGAAGCGAAGAAAGCTATTTTTCTAGGAACTTTAAATTCTCTACATCTGAACATGTATAAATTATGGAATAATTTGTGGAAAATATAATTATGGAACAACTTTCCTACTTTTCCTTTTCTGCTCTATAATTAATTTTTGTTCTCTTCCTTTTATTTCTTTGTCTACTCCCCTCACCCATTTTATTCTATTAGCTGATTCCTTTCCTTGAAGAATACCCCAAACTTGACATTACAGATCTTTGAGGATGCAAGGATCCCCCCCAAGCTTAACTTGGCTTGACGGGTGGGGAACAAAGCAGAAACAGGTATTTTTTCCCTGTACTGTAGATAGTCATATTACCTTAACAACTAGGACAAAAGTTAAGATTCAAACTCAGAAAAATTTTTTTCTTTCACAGTTCTAGAATTGGAAAGTACCTTAGAACTTGCACATTGTCATTATACAGAAGTAGGAATTGAAGCCAAGAGAGGTTAAGTGATTGCCTAAGAGCAATCAGTGAATAAATACACATTTATTAAGCCTCTACTATGTGCCAGGCTCTATACTAAACAATGAGGATACAAAATGTAGCAAAAGAGAGATCACACAAAGCTAGGATTGGAACTCCTATCTGGGGACTCCAAGTTCAGCGTTCTTTCCATTGTATCCTGATGCTTCCTTTCATGCAAGGAAAACAGTCATTTCCTCATAGTATAACTCAATGTTTAAAATTGTTTCTGGTCATGTTATGGAATTCTGTGTGTCTAGAGAAAGAGAATCTATGTGGATCTACAAAAATAAATTTTTTGTTATTATTGGAGGAACAATCCAAATCACTATAAGCACTTGGTTGGTTGACACTGTACTCTTTACACTGATTGTACCTATTACAATTAAGGACAGCTGTTAATTGACTATTAATTTGTGAGCCTACAAAATTGCTAGAAGATATTACAGACTGAATATTCTGAATAGAATATAGATTTTAGTTTATGTTACTGTATTATATTACTATATCATCTTACTATAAACAGTAGATCTCCCCCAAAATAATGAGAAAAGATATGCTTACTTGAAAACTTTTCTCATACACCACTGAATGACAAATCCCACTTATCAACTTGTCATGATCCTCTCCATTAGGAAGTCTTATGTGGTCAAAACAGAAAAATTCACTAAAAGTTATCATGTTACAAGTGAACAGATAAATCCAAAATTCCCCCAACGAAACTAACCTTTCTTAATTTGACCAATGAGTTTAAAAATATCAGTTCATGAGATAAGTTCATGTGTGTATGTTATTAATGAAATGTGTAATTGAAAAGAGAGATGGCCCAGTAATGGGGGAAGGGAGGGAAGGAAGAAGAGACAAAAAAAGAGAGAAAGAGAGAGAAGGAGAAAAACATAGAGAGAGAGAAAGAGAGAGAGAGAGAGAGAGAGAGAGAGAGATAGAGAGAGAGAGAGAGAGAGAGAGAGAGAGAGAGAGAGAGAGAGAAATTGATTGCCTGAGTATGAGTACCCATAAATATTATAAAAAGACCAGGAAGTCATCTAGTTCATTGAATAGACCCCCTTTGGAGGATCAATAGGAGAACATGGATGAGACTCTCACAGGAAATCTGAGGTATGGATAGGAAGGGATGTGTCCTTACAATGAAATCATAGGTGCTTTGAAATACTGAATCATAAATATGGGGATACCAATACCTGCTCTACTTACCCTGTGAGGTTGTTGTAGAAAAAAAAA
>CM053581.1:477377625-477404449 GCA_028627135.1 Pseudochirops cupreus
GTCTTCCCCACCACGAAAGCAGGGACCATGTTTTTGCCTTTCTCTTTGTATCCCCAGTGCTTAGTACAGTGCCAGAGTAAGTGCTTAATAAATGCTTGTTGACTGACTGATCACTACTTCTCCGTTTTTCTTACTGGATCATCAACCATGTCTAGGTGTATCAAAAGACCCAGAGGCCTTTTTCTCTCTATACCAGTGGTTCTCAACCTGTGGGTCGTGACTCCATTGGGGGTCAAACGGGGTCTCCTAAGACCATTGGAAAACACATATTTCCAATGGTCTTAGGAACTGAGACACTGTTTCTCTATCCGGCTCCAGGCGGGTCCGTCCACATGCAGATACACCCACATATGAGTATTAAAGTTGCGGCATTAAGGAAGGTTGAGAATCACTGCTTTGTACTGTCTTGTTGATGAGTTCATCAACTCCTATCGGTATAATTTTCATTTCCACGTAGATGATTCCCACATCTATTTATCCAGTTCTCATTTTTCCCCTAAACTCTCCTAATTGTGCCATCAACTACCGATTCCTACTGGACATTCATCTGAATATCCTAAAGACATATCAAAATCAACATGTCCCAAACAAAAATTTTGGACAACTAAATGGGTGAAAATTACAGAATTTATCTTTAAACTTACTCTTTTCCTAAGGTCCCTATTTCTCTTATGGGCATCCCTGATCTTCCAGGTTTACAATCACAGAGTTATCCTTTATCCTGCCCCCCAGCATATTTAATCCATTATCAAATCTTGTTTATTTAAGTACCACAATATTTTTTACATGTCTTTTTCTCATCACTGTCATGGCCACCACTCTAGTTTAGGACATAATTGCTGTTAATGTGAACTTCAGTAATAGCCTTCTAATTCTTTCCTTTGGGTCCTACTCCTTCTTTCCAATCCATCCTCCTCTTAGTTACCACAAATGACATTCCCAAAATACATGGTCTACCATATCACTCAAATGTTTAAAAAACAACAAATCTCCAGTAGCTCCCTATTGCCTGTAGAATAAAATATTAACAATAAAATCCCAAAAGACCTAAGGTTCTTCTCTCCTGAAGCTGATGGCTGTCATCCCTATTCTCTGTCCCATACCCCATCCCCAACCTTCCTACCATTATTTTCCATCCTTACCTAATCCTAGATGGACACAGACCTCACCCCCAAACTTAGAGGGAACTCTAAATCCCTTGTCCTCTGTGACTCCTATAACCACTCTACTCTTCCCAAAGGTGAGAGACAAAATTGTGAAGTAGATTCTCCATGTACTGTAAGGACTTTTGCCATCTTCCTTGGAGCTACAATCCTAAAAACCTCCATCTATTCCATCTATTTCCATCTATCCTAGAGCTGAATTCTCACACTTGTACTGTTTTCTTCATTTACAATATGAACTCCTTAAGAATAGGGAATGTCTTCTATTTTTTGTCCCTAGCACTTAGCACAGAGTAAGTGCTTAATACATGGTTTTTCATTCATTCATTCATTCATTGGCAATCAATGCCACTCACTTTTTGGTTTCCGATTATTTTTCCATACTTTTTTTCACACTGCTTCTCTCTCACTCTGAACTGGTCCACCTTCTATATAAGACATTTAATCTCTTGCCTTTGTGATTTTGTGCAGGCTTTCTCCAAACTCCCTTGAATGCTCTTCCTCCTCAACCTGTCTTGTAGGAAACTCTTGTTCCATTTAGTGCTCAAGTCAAGTGCTTTGATGTAAAATATTTCAGGATTTGTCCAATTGTTATCACTTGCCCATCCTAAAATTACTTTGAATATATTTATCATTAGTTTATCTGTGCAAATGTTTCTGCTTCCTCAGTATAATGTTAGCTTTTTGGGGGCAGGAGCTGTTTATTTTTTTTTGTCTTTTTATTCCTACCATCTAGCATTGTGTCTGGATATTTTAATATATCAGATATTAATATTAAATTTTGGACATAATAAATACCAGATGAATAGAATTAATTTGAAGATCATTGGTTCTAAATACCTTTCTGAGTGATTATAATTGGGGGCAAGAAAGAAATAGGATGAAGAAAAGATAGAGAAAGGTCGAGACAGAAACATCACCCTGTAGTACTTACAACTAAAGAAATTATTTTGGCTAGTAAGAAATTTTACAATCCTATTAAATTTGATCTGCTTATTAGTAAAATAAATAAGTAAAAATAATAAATGATGAATAAAAACATTTAGAAGGTAACATCTAATTTAATGTAATATGGCAAAAGGAAATTTCTTTGAAGAATTCTTTCTTCACAAAGAAGAGTTTATATATCTACAAAGACAATTTCTATTTGGATTTTGAGCAGTCACCATGTTCTTAGGATTTTCAGCTTTTGCACTCTGGTTTCTGGAGCAGTTAGTTATTTGTTTCAAAATAGTGAGTAGGAAAAAAGAATAACATCATTTCCCCACTGGTATTCTGCCCTTGTTTCTAGCCTAGTTCCTTAACACCCTGTTCTACTTTGAGCCCTCTGTAGGCTCTTTGGAAACTTCTCCCCCGACCCTCAACAGTATATACATAGAGATTCTATTTAGCCTTGATTTGTTCTTATTTTAAAAGAGGGTGTTTTCAGTTTGGAACTGTTCAATTATGTCACAGATGGGGAAGTCTCCCATAGGACAAGGAGCTAAAAAAAATCACCAGGATATTAAAATTTTTTAACACTCTTAAAACAAAGAAAAAAAAATAGGATTCTTTTTCAATTAAAGTCTCTAACTTGGCCTTAGGATTTTAAAACAGTCATTCTCCAAAGATCTTATCATCCCAAGAGTGGGAGTGGCAAATTTAAGCTGCAAATCTCTCCTGAATTAAGACTCTTGCCCTAATTGGTGCTATTGAATAATAAAAAGTTAGTAAAACATATGTGACTTGACTAAAAAAAAAAAACCTGAGTTCTGTCAAGGAAGTTTAAAGGTGCACATTTATCTCTCTATTCTTTACTTATCTCATAGGTGGTTTGATTAAACCTGAATTTCAGGACCCACTTATATAGTCTGTGATGTAGAAACTTCTGAGTGGTCTTAAAACTTGGTGGAGTGCTGAATGTATACGTTTAGAACTATAGAAAATTATGGAAAATTCAAATTAGTATGACAGGCCTTTTTGTACTAAACAGAGCAAATGTATTTATTTTAAATTGTGGGCCTTTTCCTTTGTCCTTATTTGTATACGTTGTTAGTATTGACCAACATTTAATTTTTTTTTATTTAGCATTCTTTCCACATATGTTGGAAAGAACATTATCATCATCTGTAAAGATTTATTAAGCAATCACCCTGTGATAAGTTCTGGAGATAAAAAGACAAAAACCTAGTCCCCGCCCTCAAGAAGCTCATATTTTCTTGGCAAGACAACAACTCTGTACCTAAAACAAAGACAGCATAAATGGGAGGTAGTCTTAGAAGGGGGCAGCTAGGTGGTGCAGCATGGAGTGAGTGCCGGGTCTGGAGTCAGGAAGATGAGTCTTCCTGAGTTCAAACCTGCCCTCAGATATTTAACTAGGTGGATGACCCTGGGCAAGTCACTTAACTCTATTTGCCTCAGTTTTTCATCTGTAAAATGAGCTGGAAAAGGGAATAGCAAACCTATCAGTATCTTCGCCAAGAAAATCCCAAATGGGGTCACAAAGACGGGACGTGACTGGAAACCACTGGAATATACTTTGCATTCCAGCTAAATATTAAACTACCAGCTCGTCAAATGAGGTCAGGAAGAGTCGAACACGACTGAACACCACTGAACTACAACAAATCTCAGAGAGGAGAGGAGAAAGTTGGGAAAGTCTGTTAGTCGAGCCTGTCACCCAGACTTTATCGTTTCTTGCTCCGAGATGCCTCCCACGCCAGCAGCGCCCTTGCCTTTGACCTGTGTGCAGCCTGCCAGCTCCTCTCTCCTGCTGACCAACCCTTCCTGGACCAGTCACCTCCTTTGCCTCCAGTCCCCTGCCTCCCTCCGATGCCTGGAGTTCCACCTCCCTAACACCCAAACTTCTCCCCGGACGGCTAGGTTGCTCTCTGCCTCACGGCCGGCCAACCTCTCTACCTGCGGGCTGGGTTTCTGTTTCGACGAGGACGATGTCACCTTGGTGAAAGGCTGTGGCGCTTTCCCCGTGAGCTGGCCGAAGCAAACCACGAAGGTGCCGAGTGCCTTTTGGGGGCTCCGGAAGCAACCCGGACGCTGTCTTCCTCCAGGTTGTGCGGAAACCTGCGCAAGACGTGGGGCCGGCAGCCCAGGTGCCCCGGAGGCTGCGCCCCCACCCTGAAAAAGGGCCGTCAGGCCTTACTAGAGCTGCTGGCGCAAGGGCTCCAGCCAGGAGAGCCCCCTTTCTGTGACTTCCTGAAGGACCGCTCGGGGTGGGGGGGAGAAGGAGGTGGAGCTGCCGAAGCACCTGGGTGTCCATCCCACCTCTCTAGGCCACCCGCATGTGGGTCCTCGGGCTGAGCCGGGCCTCAGACTGAAACCGAACTGGAACAAGCCGGGCCTTCCTGCTGGCCCAACCTGGGCTCTCGCCTACCCCGTAAGTGCCACAATGGGCAGTAAATCAATTAGGTTTAATTAAGCACCTGCCTTGGAGAGAGTCAAAACAAGTAAAAACTAACTCATGCCCTCAAGGGGCTTACAGTCTAATGGGGGGTGAGGGTAGGAAGGGACCAACATTCAAACAACTATGTAAAATATACTTATGGAGGTATATATGTATATATATGTATATATATACACACATATAATATTATTGGTAGTATATAATAATATATGTAGTAATATATTGTATAATACCATGCAATATATAGTGAGTATGTTTATATATATACACAGATATCTAAATACATGTATGCATATATACGTATGTGTGTGCATGTGTGTGTATATATGTGTATATATAGATATATCACATTTATGTGATAAATCACAGATGCTATGCTAAACACTGGAGAGAGTCAAGACAAATAAAAACCAGATCCTGCCCTCAAGCCCCTCACAGTCAAATGGGGGAGACCATTATGCATAACACTATGGAAAATATGTATATATGTGTGTGTAATGCATATATACACATGAATATTATTATTGATATAGTAACAAATTATTATATACTATGTAATATAGGATATATACATACGTGTGTTTTATGTTCATATACACATATAAAATCAAATTTATATGGCATTTACTATTTGCCAGGTACTGTGCTAAAGGCTTCACAATTACTGTCTCATTTGAGCCTCACAACAACCCTGGGTATTGGGATTGTTATTATTATCATCATTTTACAGCAGAGGAAACTGATGTAATCTGTGTTAAGTGACATATATGCATATTTGTGCACAGGTGTATGTGTGTGTATACACATGCATGCACGAATGCACAAACATATATCCACTCATTTATTGTATATAAAGAGTCAGAAAGATTGGAAAAGGCTTCCACAAAAGATGAGATTTTAGTTGAGATGTCAAGGAGGCCAGGGAAGCGAGCAGTCAGAGATGAAGAGTAGAAGAACTCCAGGCGTGGTGGGGATAGCCAGTAAAACTATCCAAAAGGCAGGATTTAAGATGAGTCTTGAAGGAAGCCAGGGAGAGTATGAGATGGAGGTGAGGAAGGACTGCATCACAGACTTGAGGAGACAGACAGCCTGCAAAAAGGCACAGAGACAGGAGGTGGAATGTTGTGTATTATGAATAGGAAGAAGTGCATTGTGTTTAGATCATAGAGCTGGGTCATGGAAGTGAAATATAAGAACACTGAAAAGGTAGGAAGGGGCTAGATTATGAAGGGTTTTTAATGCTAAACAGATGACTTCATATTTAATCCTGGATGTATTGGAGAGCCACTGGAATTTATGTTTCTATACATATGTGTAACCCAAGTTTCTGAGATACTTTCAAACTGGAGCCCCCACCTACAAGTCTTAAGAACTCTCCAGGCCATCACATACACACAGCTCTCTTCAGACACACTAAATATTAGCAGAAATAAATCTGGGCCTACCCTTCCTTACTTTTTTCACTGATTATAGTATCTGCTTTTATACTAAAGTGTTTAAGACTTTCCTACTCCTTACCAAAGCATGTATTAATATTTTGGCTAAGAACAGATTCTTCGGGTCCTAACAACAGCAAAAAGAAATATTCCTTTTTCTCTGTACCATTCCAGGTACCCTTCACAACTCTTGTCTCCCTCACTCTTATTTTTCTCACTCTTGTCCTCCTATTAACTTCCTAGTATCCCAGACTTCAAGAGAGTTGCCGCCAATAAGACATCTTCAAATTAAATTATACTTCTTCATCTTAACTCTGGTATCCTTCCAAGCAACCTTAAAATAAGGTGCAGCTTCCTTTCCTAAGGAAACAAACTGTCCCATGTTGGGACTGCCAGTGGTTCTTTCTTTTACTTCCATGAAGTGCTGGGGCAAAATATGCAAATAAAGGAAGTAATGGTGTACATTTATACACATATTTTATATATACACATACATACAAACATAACACACATGCTTATGCATACATACGTATGTGTATGCATGCACAGACACACGTGTATGTTCACAACACACATATGTATGTAGAATGTGTATATGTGTATGTATGTAATAGGCAATGGGTCTGTGATTTCATTGTTATAATAGGGAATTCTCAAGTGAGGAGACTCCCTCTCCAACACAAGTTGTTACCTTCTATGCAACTTATAGTCTTAGCAAATTGACTGAGTACTAACAGGCTAAGTGACTCGCCCAGGGTCACCTGGCCAGCATGTCTCAGAAGCAAACATGAATCTAGGTCTATATAACTTCCAGGTCAACTTTCTATCCACTACACCTTACTATCCCTATGTAATAGTTACTTAATAAGCTGGTTAGTTTTCATAAACTGTTAGTCTGTAATTGTTGAAGGTAGTTAGCAAAAATTTTTCAAGTGCCAGCTATATGAAAAAACCTTTTATTTGAGTGTTTACTTCTCTGTTGGCACTTTCTTAATGCAGAAATGAACTGTTTTTCCACTGCAATAATAAAACCCACTTTTTAAAATATCCATCCATCAGCTGCGGCTTCTTTCCTTTTTTTTTGTTTGAACTTCTTCCTCTTCCATTTCTGTTTTACTCTACATTGCTCTTCTTCAAAATGGCGACTTGTATCAAAAATCAATTATATTCAAATTCAAATCATGCACATCAATAGGAGAACTGTAGTTATGAATTTTCTAGTAATCAAGGTTTGCTATTTCCTATGTAGGCAAACCATAGTATTCATTTTGTGGTGTATTGAAAACAAAGGCATGCTAAGCACTGAATTATTTACTTCCAGCTCTCCCAAACCCTACCATATTCTCCGGTGGCCCTGGCTGTGGTGGTGATTATATTTGTAGGCCTGTCTTCTTTGTCAAAACTGGCAGTGGCTTTTTTGACACCGCTAACAAATGACATTGACAGCACAGAGTCCTTGGGGGTGGCTCATAGTTTAAAAGAAAAAAAAAGTCGCAGTTGTGTGAAAACAATCATATTATTGGCACTTAAAATCATACTTCCTTACATCAAGGTTAAAAAAAACAACAAACCAAAACCTGAAATGCTGGGAGGACTGACTTTTATTAAGGCTACTGTGGGAAGCAGGGAAGATGAAATCATATATTCGTGTTCCTTGGACTGTTTCTCTCCTTGCATTTCTTATGGTGGAAACAAGTAGAATTACTGGAGGGTTCATAGGTCTAGAGTTGGAAGGGATTTTAGAGGCCTTTAGTCCAGACTTCCTCACTTTTAAGATGAAGACACTGAGGACCAAGAAGGGTAAATGGCTTGCTCAAGGTATCATAGGTAATAAGTATCAGAAGTAGAATTTGAACTTGAGTCCTCTGACTGTGTGGCAGCTGGATGGCTCAGTGGATAGAGTCCTTAATAGCTGTGTGACCTTGGACATGACACTTAACTCTATTTGCCTAGGAGCCACTAGGTGGCTTAGTGGATAGAGCACTATGCTTAGAGCAAGAAGACCTGAGTTCAAACCTGACATCAGATCCTTACTAGCTGTGTGACCGTGGGCAAATTGCTTAACCTGTTTCTCTTAATCCACTGGAGAAAGAAATGGCAAACTACTCCGATATCCTTGCCAAGAGAATCCCATGTACAGTATGGTTCATGGGGTCATGACTGAATAACAACAGCCTCTGATTATGAAGCCTGTGCTTTTTTCTACTGTCCCACATTGCCTTTAGAAAAACTTTAGCGTCCTACCACCACATTTTACAAATAAGTTCATTTGCCCATGAAAGGTTCAATGCCCAGGGCAAAAACTGATACCCACCTCAAGTAAAGAAACTGAGTACTGGAGATTTAGTTTCTTCTCTTGGTGGATAATAATATCATGGGAAATACCTTTTTTCTTAAAATAGAGGGAGGTAGGCAAGTTGATCTTCCTAGTTTGGGAATTCTGTGACTTTGCGAAGTTAGAAAGCCTGAGTTTGAGCTTCAGTTCTTGTACTTCCTGGTTGTATGACCTCTGGACAAATCATTTAACCTCTCTCACCCTCAGGCTTCTCATCTGTGAAGTGGGGATAATAAATAGCACCTCCCTCACAGGGTTAAGATCAAATAAGGTAATATATAAATAATATGTGTGTATATGTATATATAGAGAGAGCTAGACATATATAAAATTTGTACAGCACTTTGAGATTTACAAAACACTTGGCATGTGTATGTATATAAAGTGATTTATATATACATATAAAGGGTTTTATATATATAAAGTGTTATATATAATGTGTTACATATGTATATAAATATACCTATCAAAATAGTATTTTGTAAACCTTAACATGCTATATAAATTCTAGCTATTATGGGGCAGTTAGTTTCCTCAGATGCTAGGTAAAGCTGATGCTTAAATAACTTTCCTAATCATCCATAATCCTGTTTGTATTGGAGATTTAGGGAGAAGGCAAGACTAGAGAACCAGCTTCTACTTATTTAGAATTTACCTGCTTAACCCACACCATGCCCTTATATAATACTCTCAGATAAGTCTCTAGGCTAGGAGTTCCACAGAAACAAAGGGCAAGAAGATGGTCGTCTCCACCCTGTAAATGTATATACCCTAAATGATTCTAACATAATATAAACTCCTAAGAGTAGCAATTATTTCATTCTTTTTATTTGTCTCTCTAATGGCATAAGGTAGGTCCCACAGAAGGTGCTGAAATACTTTTTGATTGATTTATATAATAATCATGGTTTCCAGTTATATAGAGTTTTACAGATATCACTGTGTTTGAGACTTAAAAATAACTTGGTACCTAGTTGTAATATTTGCCAAGATAAGGTCCAAAATACAGCCATACTGCCCAAGTGGAGCTTGGGCAGGGACCTATTGTAGTCCAATCTATGAGCTTCAGAGTGAACTGGGTTTAAGGTTTTTTAAAAGAAGGAAGGAGGGGAGGAAGGAACGAAGGAACGAAGGAACAAAGGAAGGAAGGATGAAGGAAAAGAAGGAGAGAGAAAGAGAGAAAGAAATCTTGCCAGTAAACTCCAAGTTAAGTGGGGGGCTTCTGTATTTTTGGCCCTCCTGGCTTAGAGTGAATATCAATGGTAACTGTTTTTCTTTGGAACAGCAACTCTAAGGGTCTTCCCCTCCCAGCTTGATTTTTTTTTCTTTTTTTCTAGTTAAAGGGGCCATCCATAGACTCACTTCTTAAATAGGGCTATTCACTGAACGTGTGTTACTTCACTAAAAGTGAGAACCTGAAAAGACCTTAGCCTGAAAGGACCAGTGTCTCCCATTGTATCCTGGCTTGTCTTCAGTCAACTGAAAAATATATGGTCACTGGACCCAGATGACTCTGGAGGGGAAAGTGAGGCTGGTGACCTTGCACAGCCCTCCCTGATTCAAATGAAAGTTAACCGCAGGTCATGTGTCATCATTTCCCTGATGGTCCTCTTCGAAAAGGAAGGACAAACACTTGACTAAGATAAGGTCAAAATGGATACATGACCTAAACAAAAAGGAGATTTTTATAAGAAAATTAGAAAAACATGGAACATATTACTTATCAGACTTACGAATAGACAATTTATAAATACGTAAGAGATGGAGGGCAAATTAAGTGTAAAAGGGATAATTTTGATTACATTAAATTAAAAAGGGTCTGTACGAATGAAACAAATGTAGTCAAGATCAGAAGCAAAGCAGAAAATTGGGGAAAATTTGTATAGACAGTTTATCAGATAAATTAGGGCACTGAGTCTCAAAGAGATTAAGCTATAATCCCTAGGTCACACACCTATCAAGAGGCAGAACTGGAACTCAAATTAAGTTTTTCTGACTTTTCTGACTCTTTTAGAAATGAAGAGATCATCTGGTCCACTTCCTACATTTTACAGATGGTGATTTTGGCCACAATATAATCATCCACCAAGGGGAGAAATGACATTCCTAAATCTCAGTTACAGTACCATTTTTATAAGAGAAGGATCAGTGACTGGCTAATATTCTAGACTAAAAGCAGGAATGAATGAATGAATGAATGAAAAGGGATTTATTAAGTTCCCCTGTGTGGCAGACACTATGCTAAGCACTCAATATACAAATACTAGAAGTAATACAGTTCTGCCTTTAAAGAGTTTACATAGGGGCAGACAACACAGTGAAAAGTGGTATGTGTGAAAGGAATTTTTGATCTGAGGTATCATAGGAATGGTGTGTTGACCCATAAGATGGTCTGTTGATATACTATTTCCAAAGCAATGACACTGTTGATTTGATTATTGTACCCAGGGCATAGTCTGCTCTACCACTGGTTAGATATAGTGGGCCAGACACATTTGCATTCATTCAATTTCCAGTCAAGGAAGCCCAGGCCACCTGGAAGGAAAGGGAAGTGGATTAACTTCTCCAGGGCCTGGGGTGGGGTACATATTCTGAAGGTCTGAGGGGCCCTGTTGTTGCTGATAAGAAGAATCTGGTAGCAGCAGGGGAGATGGTAAAATAGCCTGAAGAAATGGCTGGATGGGATATGAAGCATGGTGTGGTCCAAGTAACCTACTTGACTTTGCACTCATTCTGCCACCAATGAAGAAAACTCAGCCTTAATGAGTGAGTTCTGAAACTGGGTAGATGAATTACCCCAGGGAATGAGGATATTGATTCGGAAAGTCCTGTGTCTAAGAGATCCACTGATCCTCTTTATATCAGTACTTTTATGGTGGCTGCCCAGTGTGTTCTGACCCCTAGCAATAATTCATGTTTCGAACTGAATTCAAACCACCTGTTTCATTTCTATCAATCAGTGTCAATGCCCTTTTTCTACTCTCAGAGTCATCTTTGATCTTCCTGTCTCTTACGTCTCTCATATCGTATCTATCACCAAGTCTTGACATTTCTTCATTTGAAAAGTCTCAGTTTCATCTCCATTCTTTCTCCTACCACCTCAGTCCTTATCTGCATTACTGCAACTTTCTGCTGTCTTGACTGTTTTTGGTTTCTCCCCCTTTTCATCCTTTCTGTGTAACAGTCAGAGGCACGCTCCCAAAACACAGTAGCTTGATCTGGCGCTCCTTTACTTCCTAGCCTGCACAAGAGCCTATCAGATCAGCTACTAACTCTTCAGCATGATATTCAAGACTCTCATTCATGCCTTGTCTATCAACAGCCTCTCACTATTCTCTACCTTCTAAGTTCCACTTCAAGTCAAGGGGGTTTCTTTGCTGTCGAATGAGATAACATATGTAAAGCACTCTGCAGACTGTAAAGCATTATATACGTGCTAGTTATCATTATTAATTTATTATTACTATTGTCCTCTGCACCTGGGGTGCTTTTCTCCTCTTTCCATCCACATAAATGCCCAGCTCAAGCTCTATTCCATCCATGACTCTCCAGTAACTTTAACCCACATTTGATCTACTTCTTTTTTTAACTCCTCTTACACTAAAAATTCTTGAAATGGAGGGGAAGTTGGGGGAATTGCCTCTCCAGTAACCCTGAGTTAATTTCCCTTCCTTGGGGAAATCTTTTGAAAGAAATCCTAGGACACATCTGGCACATAGTCCTTCTTGACTCAAGCTCATAGAATCCCTTTGTTGTTGTTGTTCAGTCTTTTCAGTCGTGTCTGATTCTATGTGACCCCATTTGATGTTTTCTTGGCAAAGATACTGGAGTGGTTTGCCATTTCCTTCTCCAGCTCATTTTACAGATGAGGAATCTGATGCAAATGGGGTTCAGTGATTTGCCCAGAGTCACACAGTTAGTGTCTGAAGCCTGCTTTGAACTCAGGAAGGTGAGTCTTCTTGACTCCAGGCCCAGAGTCTAAAACTGTACTGACCTTGATGCCCCTATAGAATCCTCAGTTTCCTTCAAAGTACAGCTCAAGTATCACTTCTTACATGAGGACTCTCCTTATTCCCTCAGTTTTTAACATTCTCTTCCTTTTCTGTATATGTATCATCTCCCAGTTGAATATATTTTTTAGTAGAATGTAAAATTCTTGAGGAAAGTAATGTTTAGTTTTTGTCTCTGTTTCACAGTGCCTTGCATACAATAGGCACTTAAATGTTTGTTGAATTGAATTCAATTAAATCAGCAGAGAAGTTAAATATCTATAACTGTAAGGCTCACAAAGTGATTATCCCCCACCCCCCACCACTATCCAGTGAAGTAGGTAGCCTAAGTGTTATTATCTCTATTTTAAAAATGAGGAAACTGAGAGACAGCAAGGTTAAAGTAATTTCCAGGATCAATAATTGACACTCATTGATTAAGCCCTTACTTTGTCCCCTGCACTTTCCTACTTGCAAAACAGGGGGACTGACTGACTGGAAAAAGCCCAGTCCTTATGGGCCTACACAGAGTGCTCCATCAGATACATCCCATTGTATGGGATGAGTGAAAACTTCTCAATTTGGGATGGTTAACTTTTCAAATTACTTCTGTCAATCACTTTTATCTTCCTTTGTCTGTTTTCCAGCCTTGGCAGGACCTTCTCCTTATCTTTCCTTGCTATCCCAGTTGGGGAAGTATTTGGTGAAGTATGCCTCTCCACCAATGAGAGGGGCAACAGTCGGGGAGGGGTCTTGACTAAGTTAGGTTATAAATTCCAGCACTATCTTTTGTAACTTGCCTCTTCTCCATGATGAGTCATGGGGAAGACTGCCCTCTTCTCCTGGGGAAGAGAATAAAGTCCTGTTCTTATCCTAAGAGATCTCTGTGTTTATTTCTTTTCACTAAATTAAGGATGAAGGGTATTTTTCATCCCAAACACCCTTCATGGAGTTATGAGCATGCACAGCTATTCAGCCACTATGTTCTATGTGCTTACTGTATGGTGAAGAGGGACCTTTTGACTGACTGCCGAATTGCAACTGAGTGTCCTTACAAAAGAGATTAACTGGCCAACTTGTGCTTTCTCTTTCCTGGTGGCAAAAGAGGGTTGACATACAGTAATCCTCTGAGTCGGGAGAAAGAGATCCTTCACCACTGCTCTCACCTGTCCCCCCCATCCTACTTTGACCAACATGTGGCCTATTAATTCAGGGATCAGGATTTTCTATCTCTTTTGTGTCTAGTCTTGATCTTAGATGAGGGAGTATTGGAGACAGAGTAAACTAGGTTAGAAACCTGTGAACTTTAAAACATTGTGATAGCCAAGAACTAGTCCATACCACAATTTGCCAGCAACCGAATCCAGTAAAACACCAATGGAGATGGACCATAGGGGTGACCTGCTTGATCTGAAGAACAGTGAATTGACCCAGCAACCAATTTCATCTATTTCTTCCTTCTATTGGCTAGATTGTATTTAGAGGTGAATTTGATGATGAGAATGCTTTATAGCAACTTCTTTCTATTTGAGCCTGCTCTCCCCAGGGACTAAAGTGGGATATTGGAGAATTTATGGCAGGGAGGAAGATTGGTATGTATTTTCACTTCTACTCTTGTTTCATTTTTTTTTAGTAAATATTCTTTGTAATGGCTAATTAATGGTAATTGGTTGAATGACTCTGAGGTGCTAATCACTGGGTCAGACAATGATGATATAATGACAATGAAACTGGAGGAACACACAAAAATGGTAGCTCATGCCTATGAAATCAAAGAGAATTCTACAACCCCTAAATGTTAACAAAGAGTTGTAAGGGAAAGATATAGTCATTCTTCTAGGGACAAGATAGGACAGAGCAAGTGGGAATTGGGATAAGGACCTCTCTCCCTCATTCTCTCCTACTATAAAGCCTACATAAGGATAAAAATGTAATAATTCCTGTCCTCAAGGAACCTACCTTCCAATAGATCACAAAACTAAATGGAAGATCTCACATTTAAGTTCCAGTCTCCTGAGTCCTAGGCTAATAATGACTTCTCCATTCCAACACATTCCTTCCCCACATAATTTAATGCTTAATTAGCACATTATTTTTTATGTATGTTAATTTTGTCGCACTAACTAGACTGTTAGGTTCTTGGCAAGAATCATCATGTCTTACAGTTCTTTTATAACACTGCCCTTCCTGTTCTTTCCCTTCTCTTCCTGTAACAATGCTGGACACAGAGTAGGTTCTCAATAAGAATGTGCTAGTTGATTGGTTTAATCTGTTCAATCACTGAAACCCCCTCGTATCCTGTCATATCTGTCTGAATGGTATCATGTATTATATGAACTAAATGCACTGATAAATAATGTATTTTACAGAAGAAAAAGCACACTTTTCCTGCTACATAAAAATTAAAGCACACTTTTCCTGCTACATAAAAATTCTGCATACTTGTGCAAAAAAAGATCAAAATGATATTAGGGATAATGAACCATACATTTCTGAGTTGCAAGTGGGTTTTGTTTTTGTTTTTTCATAGATAGTTGCTGCTATATATTATACTAAGAAACTCTCTCAATGTCTAGCAGAAATTTCTCGGAACATGTAGATGGGAGTTGTTACTTATAATTCATCTGGTTTTGTTTTTCCTTCATTCATTTACCCTTTCACAAATTATCCTTTGTTCAGGGGTGGAGGGGTAGTGGAGAAAAACACAAAACAGTGAGTGAGGAATATTTTCCACTGGCTTTGCCAAACCTGTTAAGGAACATTCCATTTATTCTTCCAAAGCTAATGTTTACCTTTTCTAATCATCATGACTTTCCTCTGAAGTCAAATATGTGAAAAGTTTTTAACCTACCACTTTAGAAAGACATTTTGTCTATGTCACATAGGTATGTACTTGCCACAATTTCTTGAACTGAATTCTGTATCAAATATGATTATGAGACAAATTGCTAGAATACACCGATAAGAAATAAATTATTGCCAATCTGTTTTAGCGTGCACTGACTACTCATTCTGCATTTTTATAGATTGGTGGCAAATTCTGTCCTCATGAAAATGAGTTTTCATTTTTCTAAAAGACAGAAGAAAGCGTTGATTTCTAAAGAGGGCTTTTATATCATCAGTAGAGATGGCATGCTCTGACTCTTTCTTATCCATTGGAAAAAGAACAGTAGTCTTCTGCAATTTTGTTTACTTCACTGGATTTTTGAAAGCTGTTGGACAATATTCAGTTTTGAAAGGAAAAGAAATAAACATTTTATTTCAAAGTATTTCAAGTACATTTAGCCCTTATTGACTTGTTCTTTCAAAACGGATCAGTTGATTCTCTGTGACCCATCTTAGAAACTGCCTACAAAGATACCAAATGTTTTTTTTTTTTTATCATTTTCTTGATTAGCTCTACTGGCTCAGGAAGTGGGCCTAGGGATAAACAGCACGCAACACTTATAAATACCTCTTCCTTCTCTCCTCCTGGTTTGAAAAAAATGTCTTTCTAATTTTGGGCACTATTTCCACAGTGACTGCAAGTATCCCACTAACAAGGCTTTTTTTCTAGCAGAGAAAGAGAGGAACATTCTGATTTTTTTGCCTCAATCAACAAACATGTATTAAACACCTGCTATGTGCTAGGAACTTGTCGAGGCCCTGGAGATAAAAAAGACAAAAGGAAAAAGAATCCTGGTCCTGTAGAAATGAATAGTCTAGTCAGGGAGATGCACACATTTACAAGTCTTTGTAGGAGATAAAAGGCAGTTTTGACTGGGAGAGACTAGCAGGCTGGGTATCAAGAAAGGCCTATAAGTTGGTATTTTAGCTGGGCTTTAAAAGAAACTAAGGATTCTGGGAGATGGAAGTGAGGAGAAGAGCATTCTGGGCATGATGAGCAAGTATGAGAAACAGCAAAGTCAGTTTTATAGGACAGCAGAAAATGTTGAGGCATCTAAGGCAGCCAGAGTGTTCAACATGGAGTCAGGAAGATCTGGATTCAAATACCAGCTCAGATACTTATGAGATGTGAGACCTTGGGCAAGTCACTTAACTCCTGTTTACCTCAGTTTCTTTCTCTGTAAAATAGGGATATTAGTACCCACCTCCCAGGTTGTTGTGAGGATAAAATGAGATAATTTTTGTAAAGTGCTTTGAAAACCTTAAAACTCTCTATAAATGTTAGTTAGCTCTTGTTATTACATGAAGGAGATTAATATGCAGTAATTATCATACAGGATTAAAATTAATTTTGAGTGAGGATACGTAGGGCTTTAAAATGGCCAAAAAGAGTTTATATTTTATCCTTAAGATAACTGAACTGCCACAGTTTACTGAGGAGGGGAGTGACAATTTCTACTTCTCTTCCATCTTTCACCCATACCCTTTGCACATATTCCCCAGGGTGTGGAAGAGCGGGAACTCCACCAGGCCATCCTATATTCTCTCATTCTTCCTTAGATCTAAACTTAAGCTTGGGTCAAGATGAACCTTAGTCCTTGTAGTTGGAGGTCTGCGCAGGTGTATGCATTTGTTTGTTTCTGGTGCACAAAAGCTGAAAGTTTCTTAGTCAATGCAAAAAGGCAAAGAGGGAGATGTTTCTCATTTCACATTTCAAAGAATCAGGCCTTGTACATATGTGAAGTGTCTAAGAATGGTTTCTTTTTTTCTTCCCTCCCTCTCTTTCTTTCATTCTTTCTCTCTTTCTTTTCTTCCTTCTCCCTTTTTTCTTTCTCTTTTGCATTTTTTCCTTTCTCCCTTCCTCTCTGCCTCCCTCTCTTCCTCCCTCCCTTCTTCCTCCCTCCTTTCTTTCTCTTTCTCTTTCTTTCCTTCTTTCTTCCTTTTTCCTTCCTTCTTTCTTTCTTCTTCCTTCTTTCCTTCCTTCCTTCCTTCTTTTCTCTTTTTTTAGCCCTTCATTTTTTTTACAGAGTTATGAATTAAATACTTCTAAAAGAATAATAAACAAATTGGATTTAAGCCAAACATTGTTTTAAAAATTAAGTTTTTATAAAATAACAGTTTCAAGTCAAAGCCTCAAAACAACACAAACTCTGGAAATTCTGGGTTTAGCTTAAAACTCTGTCTTTAACTCATCCCTTTGGAACATAATAGAGAACAATACCTTCTCACATCCCTACAGAGCCTTTGTTCTGCTATCCTAGAGCACTTAACAATGAATAGTTAAAATTAGCAATGGAGCAATAGATTTCCTAAAGGAATTATTTTAGACAAATGGAAGCAAAACAAATCACTTTCAAGTTTAGATTTAATATCCCAATGATGAGAATACTCTTTATTACAACTGGCAATATATTTTTATCTGCAGGGTCACTTTGGGGGAGGAAACCTGGGATCCCAAAGAATAGGGAGCAAACATGTTATTTTGGGGGGTATAGAATTTCCACATTAGGAAGCTCTCCCATTGAAGATTATCACCTCCAAAATTTCTGATCTTAGATTTTGTTCTAGAACACTAAGATGCAAGGTGACTTGGTGAGGGTCATATAGCTAAGCTATATCAAAAAGAAAGCTTGAACCCAGGTCTTTTCTGGTTCTGAGGACCACTGTTTTATTCACTACACCATGCTTGCTGCCTAAAATTGAAGTATTACAGATACGGAATTGGAAGGAACCTTAGAAATCATCTCATACACTGTGTAAACTACTTAACCTTTCTAGGACTCGTGGCTTGGACTGGGTGGTCTCTGAAGTTCCTTCCAGCTCTAAATCTATGAGCCTTCATTTTCCAGAAAGGGAAATTGAGGCTGAGAGGGATTAAATTACTTCCTCAAGGTCACACAGGTAGCAAATAACAGAGCAATATTTGAACCCAGTTTATCTAACTCCGTTGGATAGCTAGGTGAAGTATATAGAGTGGTAGCCCTGGAATCAGGAAGACCTAAGTTCAAATCCTCAGATACCTACCAGTTGTGTGACCCTGAGTAAGTCACGTCACCCTGTTTGCCTGAATTTCCTTGTCTGTAAAATGAACTGGAGAAGGAAATGGCAAACTACTCCAGCATCTTTGCCAAGAAAGCCCCAAAGAGTCTGACGCAACTTAACAACAACAAAAACAAATCTGACTCCAAATGGTGGGGATATAAATTATACCCTAAAGGTTAAGAAGCATATCAAGGGTTGCTTTTCCAGTACTTTGTGAGGCCCCTCCTTAGGCCAAGCTCATTCTCTAGCTCATCCCATAACTTGAGAGCATCCTAAAGTCCTTTTTCCCCCTTATCTTGAAATACCATAAAACTTCTTAACTTGTATTGAAGGAATTGCTCTCATCTCCCTTTTCCTATGTCTCCCCTGTCCTGTCCTTAATCTTTAACTACTGTAAAACCCCAAAATTCCTATCATAAAATCCCCCCTTATCTTTTTCTTAACCTTTAACCTCCATAAAACTGTAAAACTACATCATCATCATCCTGACCATCTATATAAGCCTAGTCCCCCCCGAAAATACGGTACAGGTCTGTTTGTTTTCATGTAAATAAAAGCTCTCAATGACTAAAGAGAACATCTTCTAAGTGAATTCTATCACTCTCGAACTACTCTCCCAAATCTGACCTCAGCACAAATAAACAAGGCTTTTTTTTCGTTGTCCCACACAAAGGATCGAGAGAAGGAAAAGATCTCAGTGATGACACTTTTGAGGGAGTCACTTTGCTTCTCTGGTCTCATCCCTGAAGTGAAAGGGTTGAGTTAGATGAGGGAACTGAGGCCAGAGAAGTAAAGTGATTTGCCTAATGTCACAAAGGCAATAAACAACAAAAGCAGAATTTAAACCCAGGTCCTCTGTCTCTAGATCAAGCATTTTCCCCCCGTGTGCCAAATTTCCTCTATCAATGAGTTGGAAGTCTCAGAGTTATCCCTAATCAATCATGGAAACTAGACTGTTTGTTCTATTATGTAATAAAGAATAAACATTGTTAGCAACCTACAAACTATGATCTTTCAATGTAACCTTGCTTGGTTTAGAAACTCTTTTCAATAGAAAAAAAACTTTGGAACAACTTTTAATTAGCTTTATAGACCTTCTGTTTTATATAGCCATCTAATCTATTTTTACATTATGATCCATACACTGATGTACCTTGCTACATAGCAGATTTAGTCACAGGAAAGGGAAAGGGAAAGGTCTTGTGATTTCATTCATTTAAGGAATTTCCATCTAAAGAAACTCCAATGCAGTTGGCATAGTCTTTGCAACTTAGTCTTAGAGAGTTGCCAGGGGACATTAAGCAATTGAATGACTTTCTCTGGAACCAAGGGGATTCTGGAACCGACTCAAATACTAACTGATTTTTAAGTTTTCAGCGTGACTGTTTATCCTGGGGAAGCAAATGCTACCAATCATGGATTGATTTATCATTTGGGTGATTGCCTAGACTTAAGAAAGTGATGGCAAAAATATTAATAATTTAGATTAAATTATAACTTTGGCAGATTCTTGGAGAGCCAGTTGTTAAGCATTTGTCAGTATAGTGTTACTTGGTTCACACGGCCAATATGTATCAGGAGCAGGACTTGAACCCTGGTCATCCTGGCCCTGAGGCTAGCTTTCTATTCACTTATACCAGGCATCCTCTTAGATTCAGTAATATTTCAATTAAAATCATGTCTCAGTGCAGGATATCATACACATGCATGTATTACCACTCTGTGTAATGGGGGTTGCCACATGCCCCAGATCACTGTAAATTAGAACATCCACATGGTCTACCATATGTTTGGTAGCAGTCTTTTTTCCATTGACTGAATGATCAAAACTAGCTGTGTCTTTAAAAACTACCTGATGCTCTTTTATTTTTTTTCCCGTAGCCAGGGGTGAAAGAGGTCCTGGATCATCTGAAGTAAAGCAGAGTAAGGGTCCAAAAGCCATATTTCCTTCCCCTAAGGCCATCTGTCTCAGAGAAATGGGCTTGGGGTTTGGTCTTGTTTCATTTGTCCTTTTCAGTTCTGGGTGAAGACAGTCCTGGACTTTCGAGCTCAAGCCATGGGGGACCAGGATTCCAGGCCAGATGTTGGAACCAACCCCAGATGGAATCCCTGAGAAGTTAGTACTCTGAGAAACTGGCTCAGGGGGACTTTAGACTTGGAACTTGATAGGATTAATGCCATTTACAAACCAAGCTAAAATGTGAGCCTGATCTGTCTCCCCTCCCCAGAGTACCTCCTGGTGTTGGGGGACATGTTCATATGTTTGTTCTTATTATATCTTTCAAGCATTTCTTTGTGAAAGGTAATCTGACTGTTATGTGATTAAGTGGAACTGGGGTATATGGACCACTAACATTTGGGGTACTCAATCTGTGGGTGACTCTAGTAAGTGGCAGAAGGGATCCTTCCTAAATCCCATAAGATGGGGGGGGTAGCATTTAAATGTAACTGACGTGGCCTTCAGGCTGAGAGGACCAGAGGATGCATACTACATACAGAAAGTCTCTAACATACCTCAAACTCCTTTTTCCCACCATTCTGGTATTGCTGTGGATTTTTAGATAATCATACTGAGTGGCATGACAGTAAAAGGACTTGGTTGACTCAGAGAGGGAAGTTCAAGGAATAAAACCAGAGTGAGTTACTTGATGTCACATAGAACCTGTCTTGAATGCTGTTTGCTTCATTTTGTCTTAACACAAGACTTGTCTAGACTGAGGGAGTCAAATCAAGTTATTCAATTTTTTCACTGACTCTGATATACTGTAAGTCAGTGAACTATTCAGGGAGGCTTATGGGAGATGAATTGGCTTCACTTTCATTCATTCAACAAACATTTATAAAGCACTTACATGCTAAGTGCTAGTGATAGCAAACAAAAAATATAATAAAATAATGGCTAGCGTTTGTGTAACACTTTAAAGTTTTGCAAAATACTTTATCGATATCTAACTTTATTATCACAACAACTCTGGGTGGAAGGTAGGTGCCGTTATTATCTCCTTTTTAACCTACAAGGAAACTGAGATAGTTAATTTACTTGGCTTGCCAAAGGACACATAGCTAATGGTTGTCTGAGCAGAATTTGAACTCAGGCCTTCTGACTCCCTGGTAATTAAGTGGAGTAGTAGAGAGAATACCAAACCTAGACTAAAGAAGTCCCAAATTGCAATCAAGCCTCAGACTCTTACTAGCTGTGTGACCCTGTTTACTTCAGTTTCCTCATCTATAGAATGAGCTGGAGAAGGAAATGGTGAACCATTCCGTATCTTTGCCAAGAGAAGAGTTCAATACTACTGCAATGACTGAACAACTTCCTGATTCCAGCTCCAGCCCAAATGTCCCACCTACTGTCCCACTATCCCACCTACTTCCTCAAGAAACTTAGATTCTGTTGGAGAGAGAGCTGTGATATATCAGTCACTTAACTAGCATTTATTAAGCACCTCTGAGTGCCAGGTATTTTAGTAAGTTCTGGACATTGAAAGAAAGACTCAAAAGACAGATCCGCTCTCAAGTAGCATATTGTCTAATGGGGAAGATGACATGTAAACAACTATGTATTAAATATATACAGGATGTATTGAAGGTCATCTCAGAAGGAAGGCACTAAGCTTATGGAGGAATAGAAAATTCTTCTTGCAGGAGGTGAGACTTTAGCTGACTTTTGAAAGAAATCAGAGAAGCCCAGTGTAAAAGATATGAAGGAACACCTTCTAGGCATGGGGGACAGACAGTAAAAAAAAAAAAATGACCGGAAAGGGAAAGGGAGTGTCTTGTGGCAACGCCAGCAAGAAGGCTAGTATCAGGGTGGCTAGGTGGCACAGTGAATAGAGCATCAGCCCTGGAGTCAGGAGGACCTGAGTTCAAATCCGGCCTCAGACACTTAACACAAAAACTAGCTGTGTGACCTTGGGCAAGTCACTTAACCCCAATTGCCCCACCTTCCCCCCTCCAAAAAGGAAAAAAAAAAGGAGGCTAATATCCCTGAGGGAAGAGAACATGGGGGCTATGAAGTGTGAGGAGACATGAAAGGTAGGAAGGGGCCAGGTTATGAAGGGCTTTGAAAGCCAAACAGGATGTTCTATTTGAATATGGAAGTAATAGGGAACCACACTGGAGTTGACTGAGTGACATAAAGTGACATAGTGAGACTTGTACTTTAGGAAAGTGAATTTGACAGCTGGCTGACATGGATGCAGATGAATAAATACAAGGTAATTTGAGGAAGGTGATAGTATTAACAACTGGAATCATCAGGAAGGACTCCACATGGAGAAGGTGGTGACTGAAAAAAGCCTGGAAAGAATCTAAGGATTCTGAAGGGTGTTAATGAGGCAGGAGATGGAGTGTGAAGTTTGTGGAATTTGTAGTCCAGTAGTCTAGTTTGAGTTGGGGCAGCCAGATGGGACACTAGACACAGTCCTGGGCATAGAGTCGGAAAGACCAGAATTCAAATCTAGCTTCAGACATTTACTAGCTTTGTAATCCAAGGCAAGACACTTAACCTCTGTTTGCCGCAACCGTTTCTCCAACTGTAAAGTAGGGAAATAATAATACCTACCACCCAGTGTTGTTGTGAGGATTAAATAAGATAATATTTATAAAATACTTAGCAAATGCCTCACCTGTAGTAGTCTCTATTTCTCCATCTGTAAAAATACCCTAGGATCATATGGATCACAGATCTGAAGGAGGGCATTATGTAGAGAAGAGCAGAAAGACCTCAAGTCTTAGCCAGGCTGAGTCCTGGCTCCCTCACTCACTTGTTAACTGTGTTAACTTGGACAAGTCACTTATCTCAAAGCTTTGATTTCTTCATCTGTAAAATGGGGATAAGAACATGCTCAATCTCTATCATGGGGTTGTTAAAAGGATCAAATGAGATATCTGAAAAGTACTTTGCAAACTATGTAAAGGGCTATCTAACTCACAATTAATTTACAAATGCAAGCCTACTGATGTAGTTTGGTACCAAGTTCAGAGGATTTTCTGTTTTGTCCACCAAAAAAAAAAAGGATGGTCTTAACTCCCTGGGTGCACCTAAGCAGAGGAAGGGGAAGCAATGTGTCCCAGAATCTTGGAATCCATGCAGAGTCAAAGGGAGTTCTTACTGCTGCCTCTCACCCCTGCCTCCCTGAAAAGTGTGATCTTTACATCTGCATATCATTGGTTAACTCAAATACACAGCAATTTGTGTGTGTGTGTATCCAGATATCTGCATATACACACATATAGATATATACTTCTATGTAACTAAACATAAATATACCTATATCTGTCTTACATTAAATAAGTTGCTTCTACAGTCTCAGTCTACTAGGAGAAAACTGATAAAAAAAAATGTCATTACTGTCTGAATAGCACCAATTAGTGCTGTGTGGACAAGAGTATAAAAGAAAATAATATTTTAGAATTGGCTCAGTAGTCAAAAGACACATTTAGCTCCTTAGAATGAAAGCTTGTTGGCTGAGAAATGTAAGGCATCCTATTCAGGCAGAACCTTTGTGTCCTGAAGCCATGTTCTGAGCTATAGTCTTTATTTTTCAACATTGCTGTCATCTGTGATTACTCAGAGGTGGATATTACTTTGGCCTGTTAGCTCAAAGTGCACTGATTGGCCAAGTGTAAAGCCCAGAGCACGTTGCTTACCAGAGCCCCTGGATACCAGGGAGTAGTCAACAGGATGTACCTAATCGCTCACAGGGGTGGGGAACCTGTGACCTCCAGGCCACATGTGGCCCTCTAGATCCTCAAGTGTGACCCTTTGACTGAATCCAAACTCCACAGAACAAACCCCCTAATAAAAGGATTTGTTCTGGAACTTGGACTTAATCAAAAGGCTGCACCCAAGGACCTAGAAAGGTACCTATGCCCTTGAAGCTGCAAGTTCCCCACCCCTGAATGCAATACTCCCCCCTCAACAGGGAGGATTTTCCCAAGTACCCTTTTGATTGGTCATGTCTCAATGGTATCCAGTCAGATGCTATTTGAGAGTCATGCTAAATATGACAACAAGAAAAGATTCCTCAGTTACCCAAATCATTCTTACTTCTCAATCTGTGCCTTATCAACTTGGGGCCAACATGGAATGAATGACTGGGAAAATCAGGTTAGCCAAAAGTTGCCTCCTTGACTAGATGTCTTCATAGTTCAGCTCAGTTTAATAAAGTCTGCTACCAGCTACGGGACATTATATAAATGTCTGCCTCACTTCTATAGGGGAGACATGGTTCCGTAGAGATTCATGTGTAGTCTACCTTTTGTGAATCTGCCCAAAGGATTAGAGACAGCTCTCCAAATTTCAAGATTTCCAACTTTACTTGAGGGCAAATTTCCCACAAGCCTTCTTTAGGATCAGAGTCCCCTCCAAAGTATAGTTTGGATAGTTTACCCATGGGTAAAGTCTGAAACCTTCCCAGTTCTACATTTGTTTGATTGGTCTCCTTTGTTCTTTAAGAGGACCAAAATGACATCACTATGCTAGAGTCAAATTACAGTGTCTGTGGCTGATCAGACCAAAACAAATTTGGAATGTTCTACCACAGGTCGGGTATATATAGTCCATGTGAACGTTTGGAGTAGACTCTACAAATTTGTGCATCTCACGTTTCTTTTGAGCTACTTCAATTCTGCTTTGCTTATAGAGCACAGCACCTTCTCTGATGAGGGTACACCATGCTAAGCAGTCCTGTGCCAGTGTCTCCCATGTCACACAATCAATTCCAGAGTTCTTAAGAGAGACTTTGAGAGTGCCCTTCTATTGCTTCTACATTTAGAAAAATGTTACATCTATAAGAAATCAAATAATTAATTTTTTGGGTCTACCCCAAAGAATGGAATTTGTTTGGGTCCTTTGTTTATGGATCTTAGGGGAAGTATTCCTTAGCACTTGTGAGCTTGCCATTTGTAAAAAAAACAAACAAAAAACCAAAAACCACTAGGATAATATTAACAAAAGGTTATGAAGTAATCTGTATTGTTGATGATGAAGAAAAGCTTATTCTGTTCAGATTAATCCTTATGTTATTTCTTCACTATAGACATAGTGATCCATTCTTTTAAGATTATATAAAAATTTGGCAAATTTTTGGGGCTACAGCCAATATGAGAAATAATCAGTAAGGGTAGCTACAGGTCAGAAGGGTGTCATTTGGTCAGATTCCCTTCTGCATCCTTATTAATGGGAGCTGCTGGTGGACCTAATGACCTGTGAAACTATAGACAGATCTCTTTGAAAGTCCAGAGCAAACAGTCATGAGCTGCCATTGATCTAGAGTAGAGGAAGGGAAACTCTGTCTTACCGGTTGATTTTTCTTTGGCCTATTACAAGTTATCAAATGCTATGTCAAAGGGTCATAGATTTAGAGATGGAAGGGACCCCAATAGTCATTTTACAGTTGAGGTAACTGAGGCCCAGGGTGGTTAAGTAACTAGCTCAAGGTCACAGAGAGCAAGGATTTGAACCCAAGTCCTCTGACTCCAGATCCAGTCCTCTTTTCACTATAGCATGATGCCTTTATCAATGAGTTGGAACCCCATTTGCTCCCCACAGTAAAGATCAACAATACAATTGTGTAGTTATCTGTAAGTTTCATTGCTAAGTTTCCAGAAACACATTCCTTTGCAGGGTTATCTACACTTAGGTACATCAGTCTTATGCAAAGTTATAGACTGATTTTTGGAGAGTCAAGTCATGTCAAGAAGCATTCATTAAGGCTTTACTTTGTGCCAGACAGACACTATGCCAAATATAGATACATGCAAAAGGAAAGTCCCTATCCTCCAGAAACTTACATTCTGATAAGGAAAGACCAAACAGAAAAAGAAGTTGGAAAGAAGGTGATGGTAGGAGTAAAGAAGTTTTGGAGGAGAACTCAGAATGTAACGGAGTGAACATGGCCAGCTTGAGCACTTTTCCTTAAAATGGACATTTTCGAAGGAACTGACCAGCTAGAGAAAGGGGATGCAGAGTGAAGTGACTTGCCAAAGTGAAGAGGCTGGAAAGTCAAGAGTGGATCCCAGAGAAGAATGAAAGAGTGAAAAGAAGAGACACTAGACTAATTATAAGATAGAGAACTTTGGTGGGTGTGAGGGGAAGGGGAACCTGGTTAATAAAAGTCTCAGGGGCAATATGACCCTGGCTACTTTGGACAGAAGAAGGTAACAGTTTGGGATATTTGATAGATGAACTAGACTCTGGTAAGTTCTGGTCACAGCCCCAGTAGATAGTCACATTTGGGTAGTTGGGAAAGGGAAAAAGAAATGGGGTTTGAAGTGGTAGGTTTCACCTAGGGAGTTTAGATTGAAAGGAGCTGAATTTGGGCAGGCAGGAGATGATGGCTGGCAGTGGAAGATTAGAACTGAGTTAGTGGATTATAAAGATGGAGTTACTTTGCATTAGTGGGATGTCAGGGATAAATCATTGTAATGCCATGCACTAGCAGATTCCCAAAGGAATGCTACTGTGAACAGCTTTTAGAGTTCAGATTACAAAATATAGTGAACACTCTGTTTATTCCATTACAAATCAAGACAAACATTCAAAACATTATAATATTCACAACATTACA
>CM053581.1:477404949-477420782 GCA_028627135.1 Pseudochirops cupreus
CCCTGGCACACACTGAAGTTCACAGGGTCCATCACATCTCAAACTCTTCACCACTTCTCTTGTCTGGAATTCAAGGATCAGCCAGGCCACAAACAAACAAAGTCTTATCCTAGTCATGCTTCTTCAGGCAAGCCCTCTCAGCTTTCCAGGCAGCCTTCCAGGCAAGCCCTCTCGGCTTTCCAGGCAAGCCCTCTCAGCCTTCCAGGCGGCCCTCACCAGGTTCTGGTCTCAGGAAAACTCCATCTCAGTTCTCAGGTTCCAGATGCTGGGAGAGAAACTCTCCCTCTCTCCCTCTTTCTCTCAGCTGGCTTCAGTCTCCACAATTCTTCCTTCAGCAGGGGCAGAGTTCCAATTCTGTCTCTCTGTCTCTCTCTGCCTCAGCTGGCTTCAGTCTCCAGGATTCTTCCTTCAAGGGGAGCAAAATTCCAATTCTGTCTCTGTCTCTGGAATTCTTGCTTATATACACACCTCAGCCAATCCCCTCCTTCCACATCAACAGGGGAGTTCATGCCTTCTCAACAATGGGACAGAGTTTGCCCCTTCCACACTTAGCACTTAGTACTAAGTGCTAAGTATCCTGCTAAACTGATTACTATTACAATCATACAATTAGATTCTTTTGGGAGTTGAGGATAGAAATGAAGATGTTGACTTTTTTCCATCAATGTCTTATTCTCTTTCCTGTGGTTCTTTCCTATTCCTGTTAAGGGTAGGGATTGTTCCTTTTTTCTTTCACTGGCTAAATATTTTATTTTTCTAATTATATGTAAAAAATTAATTTTAACATTCTTTTTTCAATTTTGAATTTGAAATTCTCTCACTTCCTCTCTTTCCTCCCATCTCATTGAAAAGGCAAGCAATTTTATATAGGTTATACATGTGCATTCATGCAAAATATATTTACATATTAGTCATGTTGTGAAAAAAAACACAGACCAAAATAAAGCATGCAAAAAATAAAGTAAAAAAAAGTATGCTTTGATCTGCATTCAGATTCCCATCTGTTCTTTCTCTGAAGGTGAGTAGCATTTTTCATCCCATGTCATTTGGAATTGTGCTGGATCTCTGAATTGCTGAGAATAGCTAAGTCGTCCACAGTTGATCATCATACAGTATTGCTGTTACTCTGTACAATGTTCTCCTGGTTCAGCTCACTTGACTTTGCATAAGTTCATGTAAGTTTTTGCAGAATCCTGAAAGAATCCTGCTTGTCATTTCTATCACAACCATATACCACAACTTATTTAGCCATTCCTCAATTGATGGGCATCCCTTTACTTTCCAATTCTGTGTCACCACAAAAATAGCTGCTGTAAATATTTTTATACATACATATCTTTTTCCCTTTTTAAAAATCTCTTTGGGATACAGACCTAAAAGTGGTGTTGCTGGACCAATGGATATGCAGAGTTTTATATCCCTTTGAGAATAGTTCCAAATTGTTCTCCTGAATGGTTGAATCAGTTCACAACTCCATCAATAATGCATTAGTGTCCTAGTTTTCCCATTTTCCCTTCAACATTTGTCGTTTTCCTTGTCTGTTATGTCAGCCAATCTGATAGGTGTGAGGTGGTACCTCAGAGTTGTTTTAATTTGCATTTCTCTAATCAGTAGCGATTGAAATCATCTTTATATGACCATAAATGGATTTAATTTCTTCATCTGAAAACTGAATGTTTGTATCCTTTGATCATTTGTCAGTTAGGGAATGATTTATATTCTTATAAATTTTACTTGATTCTCTATATATTTGAGAAATGAGATGCTTATCAGAGAAACTTGCTGAAAAACTTTCCCCCCAGTATTCTGCTTTCTTCTGAAATGGTAATGGTAATTTGAAGATCTTCCCTGACTCTTAATAACCTAACAGAATTTGAAGACCTTACTTGATTTGAAGATCTTCCCTGCCCCCTAATAGGCTGGATGTAATCACATGGAGCCTGTGGTGGGAGGAGTTTGCTGAAGGATAGAGCAGAGCCAACAGGAAGCTGGGAGTCAGAGCAGTTAGAGCTGGAGGGAGGAGAAAATGCAACCAGGGAGACAGCTAGGCTTGTGAGTAAATATTTGTTTGTGGGAAGGATAAAGGATGGTGTGATATGGTGTATTAACTTCTTTGGTGCTATGATGGATTCAGCTTTCTGGTGTTTGAATAAATGCTTTGCTTCTGTCTTCTATATGGAGAGTCTGTTATATTTTGCAATTGAGAACTATGCTGACATATTTACAGTCATATTTACTGTAAATTTTGCATTGGCATTACACCTTCTACTCTTGCCTGCATTGGTTTTGTTTGTGCAAAATCTTTTTAATTTAATGTAATCAAAATTATCCAATTTACACTCCATTTTACACCTCTTTATCTTGTTTGGTGATAAATTCTTCCCTTATCCATAGATCTGACAGTTAAACCATTCCATGCTCCCCTAATTTGCTTATTATATCACCCTTTGTGTCTAAATTATGTACCTATTTTGACCTTATTTTGGCTGAGAGATGTTGAACTATATCTAGTTTCTGCCAAACCACTTTCCAGTTTTCCCAATAGTTTTTGTCAAATAGTGAGTTCTTGCTGGAATCTTTACATTTATATAACACTAGATTACCGTAGTCATTGCCTATTTTGTATTGTGTACTCAGTCTATTCCAGTGATCCACCATTCTGTCTCTTAGCCAGTACCCAATTATTTTGATGATTACCACTTTGTAATAATTTTGAGATCTGATACAGTTATACCACTTTATACCACATTTATTTTTCATTAATCCCATTAATATTCTTGACCTTTTATTCTTCCAGATGAATTTTATTATTTTTCCAGCTCTAAAAAATAATTTTTGGTAGTTTGATTGATAGGGCACTGAATAAGTAAATTAATTTGGGTAGAATTTTCATTTTTATTATATTGGCTTAGCCTATGCATGAGTGATTAATATTTTTCCAGTTTTTTATTTGTGTGAAAAGTGTTTGCAATTGTGTTCATATATTTCCTCAGTTTGCTTGGAAGGTAGACTCCCAAGCATTATATATTGTCTATGGTTATTTTAAATGGAATTTCTCTGTCTATTGCTGCTGGATTTTGTTTGTAGTATATAGAAATATTGTAATCTATGTGGGTTTATTGTAGGGATTATTTCATTCTTTGAACTTGTGGCACCAGTGCTTGCCACAGAGCCTAGTACATAGTAGTTGATTAATAAATGTTTGCTGAATGATTGGTTCCCATCTTTATCTCTCCATTCTCATTTTTCTCTTTTTCTCAGTTTATCTGTTTTCCTTCATTCCCTTTTCTTTACCCCCGTAATTTAATTTTACTTCTTTGTTTTGCTTACTGGAATTGTGCCCCACATTTCTTTCAAAATTAAAAAAAAACCTTTAATTTTGAGTTACTTTTTGTTTGTGACTGTATATACATACACGCATACATACATATATGTGTGTGTGTGTGTGTGTGTATATATATATATATATATATATATACATATGTATATTAGTTATTCAGTAACATTTAGAGAATAAAATATTTTCCTGTCCTTGATCTAGTCCAAAGCAATTCTTACTGGTACCTTGCCTAAATAAAGCTCAGCTTCAATATTCACCCCCTCAGCTTGAGGTTTCTTTAAACTGGGAATTGTTTTTATTTCAAAGCAAATTCCTAGATGACTAAAGCTATCTTAGATGATATAGGGTCGGGGGAAGGAAGGAGAATGTGGTTGCACCTAAATCTGCCTAATTTCCAGTAGAGCCAATCTGCCATCTGAATTCTGAAATTCTGTTGTCTAAAAGTTTGATAACAGGTTTTCAGACTGAGTCTTGTGGTCTGCTATAGTTAACTGAAGGCAAGGCACTTTCCCTAACTCAAAGGTTAGGGAAAGGGGGAAATGGCTAAACAGAAATGTAATGGAATATTACTGTACTTTGAGAAATGATTAGTAATATGAGTGTAGAGAAGCATGGAGAGACTTACCTGAACTGATGGAAAATAAAGTAAGCACAGCCAAGAAAAAAGATACCAGATTACAAAAAACATAAACGTAAAGAATGACAACCACCACAAAAGAATGGAAATTGAGTGTCGCAGAATTAGAAAAAACATGCTTGGTCCCATAGAAGAGATATGAGAGCACAATTTCCGCTACTTCTTTACAGAGTTGGGGGTCTATGTATATGGAATGTTGTGGATATTTCCAGATTTCTTCAGTGTATTGATTGATTTTGCTCCTTTTCCCCTCCTCACTTCCTCCCTCCCTTCCTTCCTTCATTTCTTTCCTTTCTTTCTTTTTGTTATATGGTATGGCTTTCTGGGAGGGTTAGGAGAAGGTTGATAAAGGGGAGAAACTTAGAACTTGCAAAAACAAAATATAACTAAAATATTGGTTTTTTTAAAGAAAGCCAGGGAGTAGTTAGATGCCTTCAAATCTCTGATCATTCTTTTCAGAATTTTATTGAAAGTTTTAGGTTCAATAGCATTAGATTTCTCACACTCAAGACACTGTCTGGTAAATAATGTTTGTTAAAGTTGCTTTTCAGTCATTTCAGCCATATCTGACTCTCAGTGTGACCCTATCTGAGGTTCTCTTGACAAAGATACTGGAGTGGTTGGCCATTTCTTTCTCTAGCTTATTTTATATGTGACATATCTGAGGCAAAAAGGGTCAAGTGACTTGCCCTGGGTCACACAGCTAAGAAGTATCTTAATGTCCAATTTGAACTCAGGTCTTCCTGACTTCAGACCCGGTGCTCTATGCACTGTGCCATCGAGCTGCCTGTTTGTTAGAGTTGCCTGCAGGTTAAAAGTCCTGTATGTTTTACTCTTTGTAGGAGAAACAAAAGTTTTCAGTTAATACTGCTAGATATCTAATAATGATCAATTTTTAAGTACTAGTAAAACTATCCCTGCCTCATCTTTGCATGCAAGGGATATACTTTTGAAAATCTATTTGCAACAGACAGTGCTTAAAAAATGCTTGACTAGTGGCTTTTAAGGTAGTTATCTATGAGGCAGAGTACAATTGTGATTTTAAGATGAAGTGACCAGATTTGCAAAATGAAAAATGGGGACAATGTTACCCCTTTGAGTCCAAGTCCTAAAAACAAAAATAATCTTGGTAAAATGGGATAGTTGGTCACCTAATACCTGAGGCAGCTTAAGAGGGGAAGCTTAGGAGGGAGGGAGGCTGAGTTAAAACCATGAGATAAATCCTGATGGGATTTATCCTTTTCATTTCTAGGATGCGAGTAAAGTGGTGAATGAATTTTGGCTTTAGAAAGATCCAGTCAGAATTTTTCTCCCTTCCTTGGCACTCTGCCTTGATTCTATAGTACAACCTGTCTTCTTTTCCTGCTGAATCTTATTCTCAAATGAGATGATGTATGTTAAAAACACTATATCTATGTGAGTTATCACTACTTTACTCTGACAGTCTATGAACCTTGAGATCAGAAATATTGTTGTCTCTTGGAACCTAGACTTTCAGAAGGGACCTTAGTGATACCAGCTCTAGATCTATGATCCCATGGTCCTCTGTTAATTTTGGTAGTGAAGTGGAAGAGTGAATATAATGCTTGATCTGGAGTCATGGAAGATATGTTTGAATCATCTCAGACACCTACTAGCTGGTTTAAAGTACATAGAGTATTTGAAATAAAGCCCTAATTGTCCAAGTTGCAATCCACTCCCAATTCATGAAACGTGATTGTTGCAGTTCTGTTAAAGAAAAAAAATACAGTTGCAGATGTAAAGACACAGTCACAAGAAGGCAAGAGTTTTATTTCTTTCATGAAAAATGACTCTCACAGCAGCACAATAGAACCATAATATTATATTGGTGTGTTTTAGGGTTCAGGACCAAGTGAGAATGGTGACACCTATTAAATAACCCATACTAGTCTTGCGGCACGTGCATTTTTCCTGGAGGTCTGCTATTCATTTGGATGGGGAGGCTTTTTAGCTTGTAAATGCTTAGAAAAACTCAGCCTGAGGTAGTTATGACCTATAGTAAATCCCATTTCCAGAGAGGTGATGTCACTCAGAATATTTGTGTACCAGTAAGGAAATGAACCAGGAAGAGACATGTTAATTTCCACTTTCTTCTGAAGAGTAATTAAAGAAAAAGAAGGAGAAAGAGAAGAAGAAGAAGAAGAAGAAGAAGAAGAAGAAGAAGAAGAAGAAGAAGAAGAAGAAGAAGAAGAAGAAGAAGAAGAAGAAGAAGAAAAGAAGAAGAAAAGAAGAAGACGACTAAATAAAAAGAGACCAAGTTGGTAGGGATAGAAACTTATTTTCCACCTTTGTACTTATTTGTACACCTTTGTATCACTGAACCTGATAAAACAATGAAGAGGGAAGAGGAAAGAGATTATATAGCATGTGACAGTTTCCTTTCTAGTAATCACATAGTAAGATGTAAACCCCTAGACTGCTTGGAGAAGTTTCCTGAAAGAAGCAGCTACTCATTAGGTTATAGGTAAACACATATTAGCATCAGCTGACTGGAGAATAGATGTCTGTTTCTGTTTCATTTTGTTTTTCAAAACGATATCTACTGGGAAAGAAAATCTCTTTACATTTGTGACACAATTGGTCCTCTGCATTTTCTTCTGTCAGGTTGTATCCCATGCACAGTGTGACCTGCTGGTAGACATCACTTTACATTAGGGATTTAAAGAATGGTACCTCTTCCTTATTTGGCTAGAAGATGGTAATCACCTGACAAGCATTTACTTGCTATTCACAGGGAAGAGAAACTGTATGAGATCAAATACTTTTATTTGTTGATTTTTTACCACTCCCTCTCTCCTTCCTGACAACTTTCTGTAAATGTGTGTATCTGACATAATTCCAACAGATAGTGAATTTTCCACAGCTGGTGAGACTTTTCTTGTTTGACTCTGATGTCTGCATCTTATCACTGTGTGCAAATTATTTAGCAACTGCCATATTATTTATAGGTATGAATTGCACACATTAATCTCATAAATAATTCATTTGGGGGATGTGAATTAACATTCTGCCACAGTTAAAAAACCTATTTTTGCAAAGCTAATATAGATTGTTATTGTGGATTACATTCAATTTCTTTTGGCTGTTGTGTTTTGATTCCTACAAGTTGTGATAAAAGAAAAAAAATTTAAAACAACTTTGGTTTCGTGTACACACACAAAGTGAAATAGAGAAGAGGGTAATCTAGTGATCAGTTCAGGAGGGGAAAAAACACAGGAAAATCTTTAAAATATCTATTGAACAAAGGCAGAAGTGAGAGTTTGGGATTCTAAACTACCCGAAGAATTGTCTCACTTCTCAGATCTACTTTGGGTATGTGGATGCAGCCATGCTGAAGAGGAACCTTTCAATGTACAAAGAAGAAAAGGGTTGCCTTACTCTTTAATGAGAATTCTGTCATGTGCAGACACTTAACAGGAAATAGTTTGATGGGAAAGGTATTAGCTCTCATCTTAATAGTATGGCAGGCTGTCACCACTATTTCACCAGTTAGTAAACAAAAACTTGGCTTAGGTACATCAGGATTCGTTTTATAACTTCAAACAGAAACAAAAAGCTCCACTCCCCCGCAGTAAGACATAAGAATGTCACTGTGGACCTAACAGAAAGACAGTCGCAAGTTTGTTTGCTAGTAGACTCCTAGGGAGCTGAACACAAAAATCCAATAAATAATTAGCTCTCCTGTGACAGGCTTCTGAATTACTGTGATACATTAATTGGACAAAATTAGCATGAATTAAGGCAAATAAGTATAACATGTAATTTATTACTTACTAAGCATGGTGCTGCAGTGGAAGCCTCAGATTTCCCTTAAGATTGCTTTAACAGCTATAATGCATTCCTTAATTTACTCTGTGGAAAATCAATTTTTTCAGAGTTCATTAAGCACCAATATGTTACAATGCAACTCTCTAGAGCATAGAGCCACAATACATTATGCAAATCCATGCCAGTGTGGCACCAATATGTAAATAGCAATAATACTATTGTCAGCCTTCTATTGATAAGTCTAACGGGAATGATGGTGTCTGGACTTTCTCAGAATCAGTTGGCTGTTTTCACCTCTTTAGGAACTCTTGTAATCTGGCATTTTCTAGATATAGTTATGTTTGTTTTAACATAGAACTTTTCTTCAAAGGCTAGTAACAAAGGCTTCATTTATTTGGGTTTCTAAATATTCTATACACCTACTTTTCTATCTATCTATGCCTATTCATTAATTGGCAGATTTTATTGAGTCCTTTATATTATAGTAGAGTCACTTCTTGTTGGCATCATTACGATTTCATTGATACAGGGTATGTTGGTAAATATTTAACAACTGACTCACATCCAATTCTTAAAATGCAGCATACACTTAAGTTTAATATGCATTATTAACTTTTTTCAATTACTTTCTTAAATCTAAGACAATCAACAAAACAACTAATCAAACCTTGGTTTGTAGCCTTTCCTGATTTCTGAGGTGTAAATGTTTATACTGAAAAATTTAACAACTGCTTTTGAGCTTGATGTTAGCACGCTCCTGGGTGCAGGAAAACTCCTGGGTGGAATCCTCCTCTAGTGATTTATATCAGCAAATTGCTTCATACATGCATTCAGAGGTCAAGTGATGGTTCTGTGGTAACATAACTTGAGGCAAGACTTGAATCTTTCTTCTGTACTCCAAAGTGGTCATTGGTCCACCATACTACATTTCTTCTCAGAGTGTTATACAGTTTTTCATTAATTTGGAAATTTTCCGCATAGTCAAAGTGAAGGCAATATATATATATATATATATATATATATATATATATATATATATATATATATACACACACACACACACACACACATATATATATACATATACATATATGTGTGTATATAAAACATATATATATATATATAAAATCATTTGTTATTAATTGAGAATTTAAGAAATCATTTGAACCCCCAAAGTTCAAATTATTTGAATCCTTCAAGTTCAAATCAAACCCACTTATTTTGAGGCTTAAAGTTTCTGGATGTGTGTACCAATTCTCCACTACACTTTAATTGTACTGACATCTTTAACATGTAAAATATTGAGTTCATCATAGTTAAGTCATTTTTACAAGTTCTCTTAATGATTTGGACTGATTTCATTAGATGCTCTAACCACATGTGAAGAAGTATTCCTTAGGATGTCCATATACATAAATACAGAATACAAACATATACATACACACCTATATGTATATATTCATGTTGTATTTGTGTATAAGCACATATATACAAATATAGAGATTTCTCCAGTATGGGGGGGGTCTCTCGGTGAGGAACTACCCTATACCAATGCAGATGGATGATTTTTCATCAAATTATAGTCGTCAAGAGCTGGAATGCACTCAGAGGTTAACTGACTTTTCTCGCTAGACTGTCCTCAGGATTTCTCTACCATGCCCCATCTATAATCTTCATCTCATTGCTCCCTTTTTGGCTTCCTTTTATATGCTGTCTTCTTCTGTTAGAACGTAAGCTCCTTGAGAGCAGAGGCTGTCTTTTTTTCTTTTTTGATTGTATTTATAGTTCCAGTGCTTAGCACAATACCTGATACATAGTAAGAAATTAATATATCCTTGTTGAATGACAGAGTTAAGTGGCTTGCCATGGATCACAGAGCTACTATGTGCCGATTCAGGTCAGCAAGGCAGGATTTGGACACAAGTCTTCTGGACTCCAAGGCTGACCTTTTTTCCCCAAAAGACACACAAATGGAACATGAAACGTCAAATTTGGATCCTTTAAGAAGGGAATTAACAGAAGCACATAATATATAACATCTTCTCTTAGGCCACTTGTCCTGTTAAATGCTGACTGCCTTGAATTGGAGGCTAAAATATTTCAAATATAAAGAGTTCCTAAACTCTATGCAGTTCTACATAAATAAGCTTAGGATTGTGTAGGATTTTAAAGATAAAGGTGAATGTAAAGCATTCAAAAGTTATCAATTGAGTGGTGGTGAAATTTACTTTTTTTCTGACTTAAAATTTATTGTTTATGAAAATGTTTAGGAGGAATAAAAAAGATGGATGTAATTTGAAAAATGAAAACAGCAAATTTAAAATGAGAAAATGGGGAAAATAACCAATAATGTCAAAATAAAAGAGTTTTATGTTCTGTCTACTTTGAGTGTGTCAGAGCCTACATACATCATAAGAAAATAAATTTTGAGCTGGAAGGTGCCTAAGAGATCATTTAATTCAACTGCTTCTTTTTTAAACATAAAGAAATTGAAGGCCAGAAATCTGAAGATACTTGACCATTGTGACATAGGCATTTGGTGAGATTGGAACACCAGTTTGCTAATTCCAATTCTAAGGCTCTGGCTTGATTGAATTGGCAAGTCACCTTGTTTTTTGTATGAAGGCATAGCAGATATTTGGTCTACACAACAATAAAAAAAAAACCCACGTGAAATTCTCCATAATATTTATAATCAAGGGGCTGCTTAGAACAATAAGAAATTAAGTGACTTACCTATGGTCACATAGGTACTGTGCATCAAAAAGAGTTTAACTCATACTTTCCCTAACTGCAAGGTTGGCCCCTCTATCCACTATGACATCTCATTTTTAAACTGCTATTAGTAAGCACGTAATGAATAAATAATAATATAGGCACTCCATAGTTGGCAACAAAAGTTTTCATTATAAAAAGCATTTCTGAAGCACATAACTGTCTGCTGCAAAGAAACAATTTGCTCTGAGAAATAAGATACTTAAAGACTAGATTTCTCTCCTGTAGTGATGTTTATGACGAATTATTAAAATGTTCCATAGCCATTACCCTCTTTGAAAATGTTCTCATTTGAAAAAGTAATTTTTCACCATACAGATTATTTACCAGATGCTCAAATTTTAATCTGAGAATATTAATTTTTAAAACGAATATTGCAAGGACACTAAAAACCTATCAAGCAGATGCTGACAAGCAAACTAGCTATAATGGAAGGAGCATATAAACTTCTCCAGTACAAATTAGGTGAGTAGTTTATATACTTTATAGGCAGTGAAAGCTCTGGTTTATCGTGTAAATCCATATCTTGCCACTCCTTATAAATCAGAGATTTGACACAATAGACCATAACAATCTGTCACGTAAATACCTTTTGATTCATGCTTTGTTGATCTTACTATCATATTTGTTTATCAAACACATTCACAAAACCTAAGTTATAAAATAAATATTTATGGGCCTTCCCTGGCAAAGTTTAACTATTTATGATCAACACATTCTTCAGTTTTACAGTTATTGTCATGTCCTGTAAATTGTACCATATACAGCCAGTGAGTGAACCAATATTGTTATTAGGCCATTTGGGATTTCCTCCATATAGGGGACTCTTTTTTTTTTTTTAACCATTTTGTGACTTAGTAGATAAGTTCTTAGGAATTACCTGAGGCTTGTAGAGGTTCAATGACTGGACCAAGGTCACATAGTGAGAATTTGAACACAGGCCTTCCTGATTCTAGAGGCAGCTAGGTGGCTCAGTAGATAGAGCACTGGGCCCAAAATCAGGAAAACCTGAGTTCAAATTCAACATCAGACAGTCTCTAGTTGTGTGACCCTGGGCAAGTCACTTAACCTCTGTTTACCTTAATCCACTGGAGAAAGAAATGACAAACCACTCGTCTCTTTGCCAAGAAAGCCCCATGTAGGGTCAAGAGGACTCAGACATGACTGAACAACTTCCTGACCCCAAACCTGGAACTCAATGCACAGTTTGAGGCTATCTTTGAAACAACCATCCCAGAGGGCTGCTAGGGTTCCTAGGGTTGGCAGAATACAAAGGATAGTCAGAAGGAGTGTAGTTCTTGGAAGAATATGGTGTAAAATGGAGGGCAGGTCCAGGATGCTAACTAGAGAAGTCTAATGAGAAAAAATGATGCTGACAGTGGCATAGATGCATTTGGAAGGGCCCACATGGGGATCTCAGCCATACTTAATGTGGCTTTTAAAACAAACCATCTGGGTAAGGTATTCGTTTGGACTCTGCCACCTGCTACCACTTATTGGCCTGTCTTTTTAGACTCAAAAGAGTTAGCATCCATCCATCAATCAGCAGGCATTTATTAAGTACCTACTATGTGCCAGATGCTGTGCTAGGGGCAGGATACAAATAATGAAACAATTCCTTTTCTCAAGGAGCCTATATTCTCAAGGGTGAAGCAAAAAGTGTATATGTGTTATAATATAGGGAAAGTTAATATAATGTACATAAATATATATATATATATATATATATATATATATATACATATAATATAATATAGGTAAGAGTTGAGGAGATGTCTGAGGGAAGTAGAAGGAGCCAATAATTGAAGCTTCAGTTTCAAAAGTATATCTGAATGAAAAATATTTCAGAAGTAACATATTTCCAATCTCCTAAATGGCTGCACTCAGGACTTTCTTTACCATGTCCCAAATCTTCATCCTAAAGCTCATCCCAGCATTGGAATCCACACTTTGAAAGTGTGCAACCTCTTTATCCTTGCAACCTCTTCCTCTGATTGGATGGTTCCTCTCAGAAGTTTCATTTAGGGAGGGCACCCAGGCTAGCCATCTTTCATTCCTCTTCAAGCTGCACTTAGGACTTCTTTTACTCCCTATAGTACTTCCTACTTCCTTTAGCTTCTTCTAATGGGTCATCTGCCCCCATTAGAATGTGAGCTCCTTGAGGGTAGGCATTGTTTTTCTTTTTCTTTGTATTTTTATTCCCAGTGCCTGGCACATTATAAATGTTTAATAAATGCCAGTTGACCAGCTGACTTTTGACTCAGAAGTACAAAATACAGCTCTTCACCAACAACCTTTCACACATATGTTAAAATCATCAAAAATTCCTTGACAATTGGAACCACAAAGATAACTCTCTTCGTTGAACTTCTAATTATTATTAAATATCAAATGAGAGCTAAAAAGAGATATATGCGTGTCACAGGTCATCACCATCATGGAGGAAATCTTATATAAGAACCAGACAGAGGAGAGATTGTCTCTAAGTGGTAAGACCTCCAGAGAGTTCTAATTTGTGGATGATACTATGTTTTTTGCATTAAACTCCAGAACATTACAGGGAACCTTCAATGGGAGCCATGATTAATTGAGAGAAATTACCCTAACAGTCCATATAGGGAAAACTAAAGAATAAAACAATGACTGTTGCTTACACTATGACATGCACTTGAAAGAACAGTCCATTATGTTATTATATCGATATGTATATTTGGGAAAGACACAGAAAACTAATGATGACTTGAACCCAGAATCGAGTAGGAGGTAGAGTATAAACTGAATTTTATTTGGGAGAATATACAGTGCTTTTAATGATTCCAAGCTGCAGTTTGTTTAAGAGACATTTTTTCCCCCGACACATACAGTTTCCCGGTTACACTGTAAGATTACAAATCTTGGAATGTCACAATCTTTGAAGAATCAAAGTTGGAATCAACTTGTCTGATCCCTTATTTTATAGAAGACAGAATAGAGATCCAAAACAGGTAAGTGTTTTTGCCCACGGTCAAATATTTTAGTTGCAGCATTGGGATTAAAAGCCAGTTCTTCTGTGTTCTTTCTGCTACATTTCAATGTTTAATTTTTAAATAAAGCACTAGAAATTTTAAAAGAACAAGTATATACAGATTTTTATATAAGAGAACAAATAAAAATAAATACGAAGGCATTAAATACAAGGTAGTTTGGGAGGGAAGAAGACTAACAATTGGGGGACTAGGAAAGATTTCATGTAGATAGTGGTACTTGAGATGCATCTTGAAGAGAGGGAATAAATGACTCATATGGAAGATGTAATATAAAAAGTATTTCTTTTTAAATTATTACCTATTTATTTTAAACATCCTTTTATTTTTAAATTTTGAATTCCAGATTCTCTCCCTCTCTCCCACTCCTACCCTACCCATTGATAAGACAATATATCAATTATATATGTGAAATCACGCAAAACCTATTTCCAATTAGCCATATCACTAAAAAAAGCAAAAAAAAAATCAGAAAGAGAGAAAATTATATTCAAATTTGCACTCAGAGTTCATCAATTCTCTCTCTGGAGGTGGATAGCATTTTTTTCCACTGTGAAATTGGAATTGTATTGGACTATTGTATTGATCAGAGTGGTCAAATCTTTCACAGATGATCATTATTATAATACTGCTGTTACCATACACAATGATTTCCCAGTTCTCACTTCACTTTGAATAAGTTCATATAAATCTTGCCATGTTTTTTTTTCTTAAAACCACTCCCCTCATCATTTATTATAGCACAATAGTAACCCATTGCAATTATATGCTACAACTTGTTGAGCTATTCCCCAATTCATGAGCATCCCTTCAATATTCAATTCTTTACCACCACAAAAATGCCTGCTATAAATATTTTAGTATACAAAGGTCCTTTTCCTCTTCCTTTGATCTCTGTGGAGTACAGACCTAGTATTATTGTTGGATCAAAGGTCATGCACAGTTTTATAGCCCTTTGGCCATAGTTCCAAATTGTTTTTCAGAATGACCGGACAAGTTCACAACTCTACCAACAGTTAATTAGTATACCTATTTTCCCTCAACCCCACCAGTATGTGTCATTTCTGACAGATGTGAAGTGGTACCTCAGAGTTGTTTTACTTTGCCTTTGTCACTCTAAGCAATAGCGATTTAGAGCATTTTTTCATATGGCTATAGATAGCTTTGATTTCTTCTTTTGAAAAGTGCCTGTTCATATCCTTTGACCATTTGTCAATTGAGGAATGGCTCTTATTTTTTATAAATTTGACTCAGTTCCCTGTATATTTTAGAAATGAAACCTTTATCAGAGAAACTTGCTCCAAAGTTGTTTGCTATTACTTCATGTCTGGCAGTATCATTGTCTATGAAGGACTTACTTAAAGGATGATCTGTTGAGCTGAGTTTTTTTATCTGCTTTATTTTTCCCAATTAGATAATTAGACCAGTCATTTTACCATTTCTATAGATTTCAATGAAAAATCTTTGTAGTATTCTGGTTTTTAATGCAATAGGAGCAATGTCATTTGTTAACAGGATCGTTTACCAAACCTGTCCATAAGGAGTTCCTTTTTTTTTTTTTTAACATTTGGACTTTACACGAGACCTCTGCTATAATTCTGAAAAGTGTCCTACACGAACAATTTAGGATTAGAAGATTATATAGTTAGAGCTAGAAGGAAGAGTAGAGGTCATCAAAGATAGTGTTGATTAAATCTTTTTTTTTGAATGACTTGTTTATTTACTTTTAGTTTACAAGATTCAGTTCCACATTCACCTGAGTTTCAGATTTTCTCCCTTCCCTCCCCCCACCCCATGGTGGCGTGCAATCATGTATAGGATCTGCAAATACTTTCACATTGTACAATAGTTTGGTTGTATAGAAGGGTTGTAACCTGAGTGATCACTGGGGAAAAAAAAAAAGCAAAACCAAACATGAAAAAGAACAATAGCACGTTATGTTTCAGTCTCCGTTTAAACTGTAGTCTTTCTATATCTTTCTCTGAGTTTAGATTTCTTCCATCCTGAGGATTGTAGAGTTGTCTTTTAGCTGTGTGTTGTTGAGGATAGTCCAGTTTATCAAGGTTGGTTATCATATGTATGATGTGTCTGTGATTATGTACAAGTTTTGCCTGGTTCTGCTCTTCTCACTTAGCATCAATTTGTATAAGCCTCTCCAGGTAATTATGAAGTCCATCTCCTTCCCATTTCCTATAGCACAATAGTATTCCATTACATTCATATACCATAGCTTGTTCAGCCATTCCCCAATTGATGGGCATCCCCTATA
>CM053581.1:477421282-477458832 GCA_028627135.1 Pseudochirops cupreus
AGCATTTTTCCATATGCTTAAAGATATCTTTAATTTCTGCCTCTGAAAATTGCCTGTTCATATCCTTTGACTATTTATCAATTGGGGAATGACTTGTATTCTTATAAATTTTGCTTAATTCCATGTAAATTTTGGAAATGAGGCCTTTATCAGAGACATTGGTTGTAAATATTCTTTCCCAATTTCCCACTTCCCTCTTAATTTTGGTTACATTGGCTTTGTTTGTATTTTTCAATTTAATGTGCTCAAGGTTATCCATTTTGCATTTTATAATGCTCTCCAATTCTTCTTTGGTCATAAAGTCCTTCCTATTCCATAAATCTGACAAGTAAACTATTCCTTGCTTCCCCAGATTATTTACAGTGTCAGCCTTTGTACCTAGATCATGCACCCATTTAGACTTCACTTTGGTGTACAGCGTTAGATGATGGTCTATAGTGTTGATTAAATCTGAACTGTATCAATAGTTTTTTTATATAGCTATGCCAATGAAAAATGTTAGGGCAATGCTTTTTAATATCTCCCCACCAGTTTTAATCATCCTAGCTTATATTTACCAGTGCCATAGAACTATAAAGAAAAAAACAAAACCTGGAGCTATAATAGTGTTTCTAATTTTTTGAATTATTTTCCTAATAAAATTTCTTTTTTTTTGACCAGCTTATTTTCTTTTAAACTTTTGTCATGTTGTCCAGTAAGGATTTGCATAATTTCTTCTACACAAACAATAGAAATCATAGAAGAGATCCTTTCACTTAGAAAACAGTAATTTTTTCTTTTTGATTCCATCTTCTCTGAAGATGTGAGCATTCCAGTCCTCCAAACAAAGAACTTGAGTGTTTGTATGGACTATCTATTCCATGATTATATAATTTTAATTGTTCTTAGTATTTTTATCAATAGTAAATACATATATGCTTATTAAGGAAGAGTAAATTTTTTTCTTTAGGTGTTGATTTGACAGATTCCCACGACTGGGAACACCCCCCAGGAAATCAAGCATCTTGTTAGTAGAGCTACAAAGATGAGAGATAACATATTTTGCATGTGTGTATACGTGTGTGTTTCTGTGCTTGTGTATAAATTGTCTGTTAATAAGTTTAGTTTTGCTTAATATTGTGAAGTTAACCCAGGAATTAAAATTGAGTGAAAGAAAAGAACTAGAAGAGTGCCTCTCTTCCATCACTACCAACCCTCCTCAGTTTCTTTAGGTTTGAGGGAATAGGGAAAGGTAAAGGAGAAGAGAGTAAAAACAAAAGAAAAAGGAGTGAAATTTAAGAAGAGAGACAGAGAATATGACTGAATTGGTATATAGACTCTCACAGGGGGAAAATTAAAGGCACTAAAGAAATAACAAGAGCACTTGTAACTTAGCATAATGGAAAGAACGTTGGATTTATGTGATCTTAAACAAAGTATTTTCCCTCTCTGTGCCCTGATATACTCTTCTGTAATTTTGTTAAGTTAAATTAGTTTTCACTAAATACTATGCACCAAGCATTGTGTTAGGTGTTGGCAATGCAGAGGGGAAACAGTCCAAAGCCTAATGGTGGTTTTGTTCTTTTTGGGGGAAAAATGTACATAGTTTGTGCATATGTGTGTGTGTGTGTGTGTGTGTGTGTGTATCAATCAAAAAACATTTGTTAAGTGCCTACTATGTGCTAGGCACTGTGCTAAGCACTGAGGATACAAAAAGAGGCAAAAGACAGACCCTAATCTCAAGGAGCTTAAATCTGATAGGGGAGGCAACATGCAAATATATATAGAAAGCAAGATACACAAGATAAATAAGAAATAATTAAAAATGAAAGTCCTGGGATAAAGAGGGGTTAGGAAAGGCTTTCTGTGGAAGGTAGGATGTTAGCTGGGACTTAAAGGGAGCCAGGGAGGTCAATAATTGGAGTGGAGGAGGGAGAGTGTTCCAGGCATGGAGGACAACCAGAAAGAATGCTCTGAGCAGAGAGGTGAAGTGTCTTATTTCTATAACAGCCAACAGTATCATTAGATCAAAGAGCTATGTATATGTATGTATGTATGTGTATGTGTATTTGTATGTGTGTCTATATGTATGTATATACACTTGGGTATACACTCACATAAAAAATACAAAATAATTTCAGTGGGGCAGACCACTAGCAAGGGAGGAGTGAGGAAACACCTCATCTAGGAGGCTCTGGTTAAGGTAACTCCTGAAGGAAGTTAGAGTTTCTAAGAGGCATAAGTAAAGGATTTCATTCAGGAATGGAAGAAGAACTTTGCAAAGGTATGGAGGTAGGAGATAGAATGCAGCTTAGGGGAAAGTATTAGTCAGCCATGCAAAGACCATTGAATAAAGGGAAGTAATGTACACTAAGCCTTGAGAGGTATGCGGATTCAAGTTGTGAAGAGTTAAGTATCAAACAGGAACTTGCATTTTATCCTAAGGCAATAGGGAGCCACTGGAACTCCTTGAATAGGGATTAGATCTATGTTTTCAGAAGCTGAATTTGTCAGACGTATGGAGTATGGAATGGAGGGTTGACGGACTGGGAACAGGTAACTCAGTCTGGGAGGCTGTGCTATTATTCTAGGTGAGAGTTGGTAAGGGCTTGAACTTAGAGCAGTGTCTGTGTTAGTGGAGAGAAAAGAATGAATAAAAGAAAAATGGCATGGAGGTTGAATTGCTAAGAACTAATTGGTTGTGGGAGAGAGGAGGTGAGGGAAAGGAAAGAGTAAGGATAACAAGACAGGTTTTGAACATGGGTGATATGGAAGGATGGTGGTACCCTTGAAAGAAATAAAGCTAGGCAGAGGAATGGATTTGGGAGCAAATTTCTTGAAAATTCTTTGCTATTTCCATTTCTGGCTATTCAGTATCTTCATTGCTTTGTTTCAATAACCTTAAAAAGGCATTCTGCAGGCCGTAGGGATACAAAGACATAGAAAGTCAGTTTCTCCCTTCAAGAAGCATCCATTTTTCCTTAGACAACTTTAACCATGGCAGAGACACATTTTTTTTTGGAGAATATTTAAGTGTTAGAATTGAAAATATAACTCAATAATCTTTATATTTTTCTAAATGAATTATTCTCTAAGCATTACAAGTCTCATATTAAAACCCAGTCCACTTGAAAGGTGTTATGTATATAACATAATGAAGATATTGTTCTGAGGGTCTGAGATGGGAGAGTTAGCGCTTATGGCAGGCAGTCCCACTTCACATTGCTGCTTTGTGCCCCCTTCACCATGCTCTTTATGAATGCCCTTTGACACTGCTCTGATTGAAGGTGAAGACTTACGCTTGTCATACTCGTAGGATTGGCTATCAAAATTCACATGACACTAAGGTGTAGGGCTTCAGAAAATATATTAAGCACCACTGCAATGTCTAGTATGAGTCTCTGTGGTGCTTCCATTTGGGGGATTTATTTTATTGGAAAGGAATTCTCTAGGCCAAAAAAATGCTTATTCCTAGTTCCATGCCATTTAACTTGTTTATTTTTGCATATTTATGCAGTAGTTAGTTACTAAACTAAAAAAAAACAAGACTAGGTGTTTTTTGTTAAAAAAAATAACAAAATAGATAATTTACACATAATATACTATAATTTATGAGAATATAATGAATGCATTCAATTTTGCATCATTAAGTATTCATTATAGATGAATTTTCAGCAATTTTTAATGCATTAGAAGATTATTTTTATGTCATTTTGGCCAAAGCACAATGTTAACTCCAGTTCTTAAATGTAATGATGGAGTGCCTACATTATAACTAGATTCTTTATTCAAATCACATAATTGAAAAATAACATTTAACTTACCTGAAAACATGATGAAGTCATTAAGAAACCTTTTATTTTATTCTTTCACAATATTTAAAATAATTACCACATTTTAAAACTAAATTTTACTCATTATTTCCCTCAGTTTTTTTTAATAGACCACACATATTTACCTATACAACTTTACACACACACATACACACAGAGCAGAGGATTTGTTTACTAGAACTTATTCATTTTTTGAGGACATAAACTAAATAAATGGAGGTATGGTAGATTGCTTTCAGAATAACATACATTCCATTATTACACAATGGCTTGGTATTCAATATATCAGGAATGAAACATTAGGAAATTTTATGAACTGACAGGATAGCGAACAAGAAGAAACTGTTGAGGAGGAAACCGACAGTTCTGAAAATCAAAACTGGTTGCTTTTTCTCAGAGGAGTAGCAAGGGATTCTTCCAATGGATGAAATAATTATTCCTTTCATAAAGCAAAAAGACTAGATTACTATATCAGTATTTTATGTGACATTTTCCATTTGTATCATATAAGGCACAGTAGCATTGTGGTTTACCTTGGAGTGAGGAAAAACTAGTTTCAAGTCTTGTCTTTGATACTTATTAGCGGTCGCAGTAGCTCTCTAAGACTATGAAGTACAAGAGTTGCTGGTCCTTGATGAAATCGCAACTGTCTCAAAACAAACCAAAAAAACCTTCTATTTGCATAATGTGCAGCAATTTATAAAGCACTTTAACATACATTATTTCACTTTATTCTGACAACATCCTTGAAAGGTAGATGGGGCCTTTCATCTGAAACTCTTTTCCCATTTTACAGATGAGGGAAATGAGGCCTAGAAAAGATCGCTCAGAGTTGCATATTTTACACTTGTCTCAGCCAGGACCAGAATGAGGCCTTCTTATTCCTAGTCTAGTTCTCTTTCTTCATATGATATCTTTCCTTGAGTTGGGGTGACAGGGCTGTCAGAGTGGGGGAGACATACACATTTCTGTGTGTTCAGATGTTGGTTCCTTCTTCCAATGCCAGAATTCATGAAACATTAGACTGGTCTACAGGATCCTGAGTTATTTCTTACAGAGGAAAATCTCTGCCTTTGGCAATGAATAGTAGCAGAACACGTGAAAAACTGCACAAAGACAGGATGTGTCTATATGCAAAAGATGAAGAGAACATTTATTCCAGCCATCTAAATGATTGATGTAGATGGCCACATGATTAATTTCCTGGTCACAACTGGTATTGATTATGAAGGTGACTGAAATGAACAGATTAGTCGGGCCATGGTCCACTTCACCTCTGTGACATAGTTTTATGTTAGGACCATAAGTTAATCATTGAATGAAAGCGAGGAATAGAAGTATCCTAATTCTCTCTTCACTCCTCTGAAAAAATACTTCTGGAAATTTAATCATAGGAGAGAGATGGCATGCATAGGATGAGCCTATGAACTCCTCATGCTCTTTCCCCTGGGATGTTTGCCAATGGGAGTCAGGCTCTTAAAAAAGAAAAGTTTCTTGATCTGTGCATTTTTATTCCTCTTTGCTGATAACTTGTGACAATTGCCATTGTCAAAGCTGGGATGTATAGAGCCAGGTCTGACTAAGAGCAGAATTTTAAAGCAGGTAGAGTTTCTTTGTAACTTAACCTATTATACTTTCTATGCTTCTTGTCCTCATGGGGTTCATAGTTTAAATGACACACTCTCAGGGAATGGAGTATCCTCTCCAATCACATGCTCACTTCAGCAAATATTCATTAACTGTTAACTCTATACAAGCTATTGTGCTAGAATTACCACATATAATTTATATGAATCACCCTCTGACCCATATAGACTTTGTAGTCTTACTTAAGACATTTAGCCTCTCACTGTCCTTGGCAACTCTTTAGGACCATAAGTCACAGAAAAGATGTTGATTTATATTGATAGAAGGAGTTTCTTCATCTGAGACTTCTTTATCAGTGCAATCACAGATCTAGTCCCTATTTCCTATCTATTATCTCTTAACACTTGCCTTCTCTCTTCTGTCTCCAGCCTCCTATGTCCTATAACAGAATAGAATAGATTTCACTAAAATGTATATTGACTTTCACCCCTGGCTAGGTTGAGTAATTTTGAGTGATCCTAGAGTTCCACTGGACTTCAGTTTCTTCCTCAGTAAAGTACAAGCATAGAACTAATTGGACTCTGTTTTCTTTCAGCTTTAGGATTCTATGAATCATTTCAAGCCTTTATTTTTTTGGATGATTCAGAAGATTCTCTCAGGATTTTTGAGTGATTCATAATAGAAATATCAGTTTACTTAATCCAACTGATTCAGCAAATATTTTATTAATTACCTACTATAAGAATTCTTGACTAGAGGTCCATGAGCTTGTCTGTTCTTAATATTTTGATGATGATTTCAACAGAATTAGTTTCCTTTATAATCATTTGTATTTTATTTTATGAATTAAAAAATTTTTTGAGAAGGGGTCTGCAGGTTTCACCAGACTTTCCAAGAGCTTGATGTCATAAAAAAAGGTTAAAAGACCATTAACTATTGTGTTTAAGTAACTATGTAGCTAAGTATTGAGCATGGAAGGATAGACTTTAACCTCAAAGGCCTTATGATTTGATAGGAGAAAGATACACTGTTACCCAAGAGAGATCCAAGAAAAAGGCAATGGAAAATCTGAGGGAGAAAAGATAATTTTTACTTGGAGAAATCAAGAAGGTTTCATGGAGGTGGTATTACCTGAGCTAGTCCTTGAAGGAAGAGATTTCAAGAGGCAGATATGATAAAAATCAGTGTGTCCCATGAATAAAAGAGTAGATACAAGGTTAAATATTTTTAGCAGTGGAAAGACCAAACATCAGTCAGTGTTTGTAAGGTTAAGAATAAGAAATGAAAGATTGACAGTAAACCAGCTGCCAAAGAAAATCATACTTGAAAAAAAGATTTTGGGAATAACTCTGTAAGAAGAGACAAATAATTATTTCTTTGAACTAGTATTCTTATTATAATAAAGTTAAGATTAGTAATAGAACTGATGCTTTTTTTTTAAATATAATTTTAGAAGTTCAGTAAGTTAGTAGAAAATGAAGGGGAATAATAGGTATGGGATTATAGAAAGCCTGGGCAGTGCAAAGATCTGTGATCCCAGGAACATTGGGCTTAATATTTGTCAACTAGCTTCCCTATAATACTATTTTGCCAGAGGAACTTGATCACTTGTGTGGTAAGTGATGTAAAAGAATAGCAAAGACGTGTGTGCTAGTGTTCAGGTTTGAAGATAATTGCATGTGTGTATGCTAAAATATCCACTGTGCCTGCAGAAAGAAATAGTATGTTTTATGTAGGACCAGGTTCAGTTACCCCTTTACAAGAAAAAAATAATAACTAGTCATCTTTGAATGAGTCAGTGCCCCAGTTTATGTGTTAATTTCCCTATATACTCTTTCTAAGTCAAATTAATTATAAATTCATGTCTTAAAATGGAGTAAAATATGAATTCAACAAACATTTTAAAGTGGTTATTATATGCAATGCTCTACACTAGATGATAAGGTTATAAAGATAGGTATTATAAATAGCCTACCCTCAAGGAGTTTACAATCCAAAAGTAGAGTAAAGCATATATGCTAATAACTTAGGAAAGAATGAAGACAAAGATCAATGAAAAGAAGACCAAGCAAATGTTTATAAGAAATGTGAGAACACTAAGGTCATCAGGTTAGGAGTCAGAGGAGATTTTATTGAAGAGGTGACTCCTAATTTGAACTCTGAAATGTAGAAGGAAATCCAAAATATGGAGATTAGTGCCTTTCAACTTGCTTTTGTTTTAATTCTAACAAAATGTATAGTATTTTGTACTTGAAGAAAATTTGTCATAGATTGATGTTTGTTTTAAGAAAAGCTGAAAACATGGGGCTTCATTTCAGATACATAGACAGGGAGAAAAAATGTACGTAAATGGGCAGTACAAGAGAAGCATGAGGGAATACAGAGTAGTACAGTTTGGTTGGAAACAAGGGGTGTAGTTTGAGAGAAAGCCCAAAAAGGATTGGATTGTGTAGGGTCTTGACTTTGCAGATCAGAAATACATATTTTATTTGGTAAATAATTGAGAGTTGCTAGAAGTTTTCAAGTAGAGGAATGATGTGATGAGAATCTGACTTTAGGAAGATTAATTGGGTAGGTGTATAAAGAATGAATCAGAGAGAGGATATACTGGAAAGCAGTTAGAGAACTATTAAAATAGACTAGGGGAAAATACATGAGTCTGAACTAAGGCTTTTTCAGTGGGAATAGAAAAAAGCCAATAATTATTGTGAGCGATGGTAGAGGTATAATTTAGAGAACATGACAACTGTTAGAATATTGTGGATAAGTTAAAGGAAATATAAGAAATAATTCCTAGGTTAGGAACCTGAGTGTCTGGGAAGATAGTCATGGCATCAACAGAAACAGAGAAGGAAGAAGTAGAAAAGAATCTTGAGAATTCATTGTTGGAGACGTTGAGTTTGAAATGATGACAAGGAGAATTCATGTACTTTGAGTTATTTAGTGGGTGTTTCAGATTGTGGGGCTGAAACTCTAAGAGAATATTTTTGCTTTGTGATGAGGATATAGACTAGAGAGACATGTCATGGAAGTCATGGGAGAAGAGGAGAGAGAGAGAGAGAGACAGAGACAGAGACAGAGACAGAGACAGAGAGAGACAGAGAGAGACAGAGACAGAGACAGAGAGAGAGAAAGAGAGAACCTCAGACACTTACTAGCTGGGTGACACTGGGCAAGTTACTTAATCCTGTTTGTTTGCATTTCCCCATCTGTAAAATGAGCTGAAGAAGGAAATGACAAACCATTCCAGTATCTTTGCCAAGGAAACCCCAAATAAATATGACTGGAAAATGACTAAACAACAACATTTTCTTTCTCTCAGCTGAATCAACTTGAGACAATATCAACTTGAGATAATACTGATGCCTTGTTGAATATCCTTCTTCTATTGTGTAGCTATAAATCTTTTTATGTTAACTTTGAATGACCTAGAAGTGTGTTATTTTGTTTTGATATTGAGCCTAACTAAACTACAAGGGGGACTGGCCTGAGTTAATCCCAGCCCAAAACATATCCAAAAGTGGGATGGTCTGTCCACAGGGCTTAGGGTTTATCCCTTACCATAGGTCTTCCAATAATGGATAGATGACCACCTGGGATGGGAATTTGTGATCACATAGGGATTGAACTGACATATAAATTTCCTTTTAACACTGTGATCCTGGGATTCTGTGATATCAGATAGCTTTAGTCCTGTTGGTAAAGTAGAAGGTGAGTTTCCTCTGCTCACCATATCACTGATGATGCACAATTCTCAGTTTCTTTTTCTATAGAATTTACAATATATTCTCTTTTGTTATTTTCAGCTGAAACACAGACTTTTCTGTCTGTTTTGGTCTGGCTTGGTTCTAGTTTGGTGACCTTCTGTATGTTTTGCATGACTTATTAACTCAAAATGGATTTCTTCCAAATCTTGTCCCATGCAATTGTTCTTTCATTTTTAAAAAATGTTCTTGTTTCAGAAAAACACAATATTTAGAACTAGAAAGAGTCTCATAGATCACTGATCCTATTTCTTCATTTTAAATATGAGGAAATGAGGTCCAGAGGTTGTGACATGCCAGGGATTGTATAGCAAGTTGGGTGAAGCTAGGAATAAAGCACAAAGTTCTTTCCTCTCATCTATGCCATGCCTTTCAGCTTGCTTTTGTTTTAATTCTAACAAAATATATAGTATTCTGTACTTGAAGAAGATTTGTCATAGATTCATTTTTGTTTCAAGAAAAGCTGAAAACATTCTTTCATTTTCATATCTGAGGGCAAAAAATTTCTTGATTAATGAGCTGCTATATTGCTGAATGCTGAATAATACAGAATATTGATTACTTATGGGCTGATGTAACTGCCAACTTTTCTCATATCTAGGGCTTCTCATCTACTCTTTGTAAAGGTAACAAATGTATGGAAATGGAGGAAATGTTCCTGTTATTGGGGAGGACATAGATATGTTTACAGACATTAGGGAAGCAGCCAGTAGACAGGGAGATTAAAGATTGAAGATTAGTTAGTGCCTAGAGAAAAGGGACCATCTTCTGTAGAAAATAGGATGGAATGGGATCACTGGTGCATGTAGAGAAATTTGCCTTGGTGATGAGAATGTCTGTCTACCTCTTCATGTAAAACAGGAGTGAAGGACAAGATGGTTGCTAAAGACATATGCATGATAAGAATTGAGGAAGAGGGGAGAAAAAGAAATGGCCTGGGAAGGAATAATGGGTAGAGAGAGTGAAGGTCATGGTAAAGTTTTATAACTGGGTTTAGAGTTGCAAGGCAGAGGGAGAAGTAGAATAACAGATTATGATCAAATAAAGGAATTTATTTTTTTAAAAAACTTCACTTATTCTTTTGAAGAAGGGGGGAAGGGATGATGGGTGTGGAATGCTGAATTGTCAGATTTTTCTTTTTGATACATAAATCAGTTTTGCTGATTTTTTTCTTCTTCCTCTTTTTCATTTTTTCCTTAAGAAAGTATTTTTTGATATATGGGATAACTTGAGGGATGAGGAATGTAGTGGGACGGGGGTGAATTTAGGCAATGTAAAAACAGATATAAATAAAAATTTATATGAGAAAGCTTAAAAGCAAGTAATTGTATCCTAAAGTGGATCTTGAAAGTGCAATAAACAAAGGGCAATACAACTCTGGTTCAGAGGAAGTCGAGATCACTTCTGGTCTAGAGAGTTCAAGAAGGCTTCTTAGTGAGGACGGCGTTTGAGCCAAAGCTGAGGAGAAATTGCAGTAATGACAGTAAGGGGAGAAACAGGGGTCAGAGGGGGCCAAGGCATGGAAACAGGGAACCTAAAGTATTTTGAGTGCCATAGTCTAATTACTTTATCAACATAGTGAGTGTTCATACATATGCGTATGTGTACACATGTATATGCTTACATGCATCTCCGTGAGACTGAGTTAATTTGAACTTATTTACCTTCTTATTATGTGTTCTCATGACTATTTCATGTGTATTCAGACTTCTTTATATTATAAATTCCCTAAGGGCAGAGATCATTTGTACTGCAGGTCAGTTCTGTTTATAATGGACTCCAAAGAGCTATCCATTGAACTGAAATTTTGTAACATAGCCAAGTGCTTTCAAGAATTGTATTTTCAGACAGTATTTAGAAATGTCTTTGCCATAGAGATTCTGTTATTTGACATTTTATGCCAATGGGAATTATCTTATTTTGGTTTTTATAGCTATCACAGTGCCTAGTATAGTGTTCTACATAGTGTGGGCCCTTAATAAAGTTATTTCCTGACTGAATGGTTTTCACTGAAGTCTCCTGGACTGACATTCACTTTTCCTGTTGGAACCCAATTTCCTTGATTTAAAAATTTCCCCAGCTGCCCTGCAGACTTCAAAAGGATGAGACCCAGTGATTACTATTTTGTAAATCAAATAGTCATACTAGTAATAACTCACATTTGCATCTTAAGTTTTTACAAAGTGCTTTCCCCACAGAAATTCAACAGAGTAGGTGGTGCAAGTTATCATTATCCCTATTTTACAGGTGATGATACTGAGGATTAAAGAGATAAAGTAATTTGTCCACTATTACCCATGCAGTACATGTCAGAACCAGGGGTGAAATCCAGTTCTCCTAACTCTAGGATCAATGTTATAGCCTTTACCATGAGAGAGAAAGCTTTACATGATTTAATTAATATTGATAGGGGCTTACTCAAATGGACTAAATCAATCAATTTGCCCCTCCATTATTAACCCTCCACTAAAGTCCTCCTTTGGGGCCTCATCATGACTTAGAAGTAATGCTGGATTCTTGGGGGCTTTAACAGAAACTGTATAACTTTCACTCTATTAGTAGATGCCAGAACAAGATGAAAAGTGTTCAAACCTAAGTCTAACAAAGAACTATATGTATCTCATTAGAGTAACAACCTAGTTAAACTTGAAGAAGCTTATCAATAAATCAAATATTTATTAAGCATCCAATAGGTACTAGGCACTGTGCTGGACTCTTAGGATGCCAATAGACCAAAAATAAAACAATTTGTGCTCTCATGGAGTTTATATTACAAGCAACTTATTTTATTCAGTTTGGGACAGAGTAAATTGTTTTTTCAACTATACGGACTCTACTAAGGTATAAATTGGTTCTGCATTATTGGAGAAACTACCTACGTGGACAAAATTTCAAATCCTTGAAGGATTAAAGTAGATAAATCTTTTGACCAGCGGACTTCAGGGATTCTTTTTTAAATATAATTTTTATCGATTTATTTTGTTTTTTTATACCACCAAAATTTTCCCCAATCTCTCCCCTATTTCCTCTCCCAGAGAACCATACCATATAACAATGATTTTTGAAGTAAAATAAAAAGAAGAGGGAAAAAAAGCAAAACTAATCAGTACATAGAAAAAGGTTGAACACTCATGGACTTCCCACCTCTGAAAAGGATTAAGGTGGGAGAATCATCTCATATCTCTTCTTTGGTGCCATAATTGTTCTTTCTAATTTTGTAAAACCCAGTCTTTTGGGGGGAGGTTGTTTTCTTTTAATTTACATTATTGTAATCATTGTGTATGTTGTTTTCAAGTTGTGTCCCCCTGTTAGAGTGTGAACTCCTTGAGAACAGAGATCGACTTTTTACCTTTCTTTGTATCACCAGCACTTAGCACAGTGTCTGTCATGGAGTAGATGATCAATAAATACTTATCCTGACTGCAAGAGTTCTTAATCTGAAGTCTGTGAACGTAAGATATTTTGTTAACTGTTCCAGTATGATTGATATTCTTTGCAAACCTCTATAGGAATTCAAGACTTGAATTTAAACTACTCAAAAATAGGATTCTAGTTTTCTACTATTTATTGTTTTTTAAATATTTTAAGCAACTTCTGGAATTCTCTAGTTCCAGCGTGAAAGGAAGCTAGTTCTTCCTTTCAATGGCTTTTGAACCACATTTAGTGGAAGTGTTTTAAAGCCTTTGAAGTGCTAAATTGTCGTTCCTTAGAACCGCTGAGGACATATGTGTTCTACATTGAATGTTCCTGTGTACTCTTTTTCAGTTTCATTTGGTACATTAGTTAGCCTCGTTTACAACTTGAGCTGCTTCTGATTTCAATTTATTTTCTATAGCCTTGAAATTGGTGTCAAAAACTCAGAGGATACAGCCCCAAAGGAAACAACCTATTTCCTTATTTTAGATGCTAATCTACAGTGAACTTTAATTTTTTTTTTTTTGGCATTGCAACTTACTTAGGAAGTAGAGTCTTTAGAGGATAATGTCTGGGGCTTAGACTCTGAGCTTTGGAGAAATGTGTGGGCAAAAAAAGCATTGGAAAACATTGAATTGGCAATAATCTTTTGGGTAGTCAACTCTTTTGATTAAAACAATTCTACATATATAATTCATAATCAAAACCATAACTAGGGTAGGGTAATCAGAGTGTTGCTTCTGGCACTGATATTTAGAGGGTACTTTAGTACTGTGGAAACAGCTTAGCATAGGGTTTTAAGGTTTGCAAGACCCTGTATGAACAAAGGTAGGGACTTAGCTGTACCCACTTAACTAGTCAAAAGTAAGATTTAAACTGAAGCCTTTTTGATTCCCGGCCTATCATTCTACTCACCATATCATGCTTTCTAGAATCCCTAGAATATTGCTGTATCAAGTATCAAGCAAGGGTTCTAAAGAGGAGGGAAAACTCACAAATTCCCTTAATCTATCAGATAGATTATCAGTCTTTTTATTCTTGGACCTAATGTGGTTTCCACCATGCCTAGTTCACTCACCCCATTCTCCCATTTTGGCAGGTGTATAGAGGTTGTGTAAGGAAAGAGTGAAAGATAAGTATAGAGAGGTAAATTGAGACCACATTGGGAAAGGTCCTGAACATCAGACTAAAGTTTTGAACTTTCTATTTTGGGTTGTCGGGTGTCACATTAACTCATTAATAGATATTCTCACATAATAATGTGGATTTGTATGGGGAACAGTACCTTGAGGAGATAAAAATATAGGAAGGATTAGGGTTTGATTGAGGAAAGGGATGAGGGAAAGGTAAGTGAATAAGAGATGGGCAAGCATCTGGTAGTAACCGGGGTCAGTATGGCACCCTCCCTCTCTGGTGCTGTCAGTCTAGTTAGGAAATGTAGGAGATTGTGGGAAGGAAAATTGAAAATGTTGCTGAATCCATACTTTGCATGTATTATAATTTTGACTGGGACAAGACTTCACTAAAATATTCAACAATATGTCCAGGAAGGTGGATGTTCTTTCTAAATCCACCAAAAAGATCTCAATACTTAAGCAGGTACTGAGCATCAGCATAGTACTATGGAAAGAATATTGCTCTGAGTCATAATTCTTGGTCCTTCAAGTCTCATCTAAGCCTGTCACTTGTGGTACATTTGGTCACTTAATCCCTCTGAACCTCACTTTTTCTCATCTGTAAAAAAGGGAGGTTGAACTAGAATACCCTCCAGCTCTAGATTTATGACCTTATGACTTGGCAAAGTTTGTGAGTTCATATGTAATAAAATTTCAGAACCTGAGAGAGGAATTGACAATAATTGAACCAGAATAAAACCAGGACTTTCCCTTAATGGAACTGTAAGTAGTTTAAGCTGCCCACACCTCTTGCTGTGCCAGTCATTCTTGCATGATTTAATTAATGCTGAAGTTTTGGTAGTAGCATTTCACTGCTACCATGAACATTAGTAGTTTGAAAGAAGAGCTATGGAAAGGACAGCACATTGCCTAAAGGAATGAATCACCTATGGTGGGATTTCAATCATCATGTCATCTGAACAGATGAGTATTTCCTGGGAGAGAGACTCTTTCTAGCAGCCTCAAATAATTCTACATGATCACTCGAAGACTCTGTCTATTTAGCCATGATGGCACCTTAAACATTTTTATAAAAGTAAAACAGTTAAAGCAGTTATTTAACTGACCATTCCACACCCCCACCCCCACCCCTGGCCATAGATGACTATTTTTTGTTGAATCAGTCAAACAACAGCAAGAAAATTCACTGATTCACTGATTAACTGAACTGACTAGGTGTTTTAGAGGCTAATATGCAAACATTCCTTCCTTCCTTCCTTCCTTCTTTCCTTCCTTCCTTCCTTCCTTCCTTCTTTTCTTCCTCCCTTCCTTCCTTCCTTCCCTAGGACTCAGTGATTTTTTTATTGTTCAGAATTCAGCTTCTTTTTAATGATCTTTTCATTTCTACTGTTATAGTAAATATGTATGTTCTTTTGCTTTCATTTATTTCACTCTTCATCATTACATATACATCTTCAACATTTTTCACATTAATCATTTCATATGTCATAATAATATTTCATTACATTCATAGGCCACATTCATCAGTCCCTCAAATGATGGGCATCTACGTCATTTTAGTTTTTTGCTACACAGAAGTATTACTATGAATATTATATGTGTTGGAGTACATGACCAGTAGTGGAATTATAGGGTCAATGAAGATGAACAATTTAGTAATTTTTCTTGGATAATTCCAGATTAGTATCTAGATTGTTCACATTTTTACCAATAATATACCTGTCTTTACACAGCCCCTTTAGCTAATATTGATTTTTTCATAGTTTTTAGTATCTTCATCAGTTAGCACAGAGTGATGTGACACCTCAGAGTTGTTATAATTCACATTTATTGAATTGTTAGTGGTTTGAACCTTAGTTTATAGTTGTTCATAATTCTTTTGAAAACAACATCAGTTTTCTTATCTTTTGGGAAACTGGTTCTTGACCTTAGTTATTTGTGTCATTTCTCTACAAATTTTGATTATCAGACTTTTTTCAGTAATATTAGATGCAAATATTTTCCCACTCAGTATTTTTTCCAATTATATCTTCATTGATTTATTGTGGGTTTTTTTTTAGTCAATTAGGGTAAGTGACTTGCCCAAGGTCACACAACTAATGTGTGTCTGATGCCAAATTTGAACTCAGGTCCTACTGACTCCAGGGCTGATGCTCTGTCTACTGTACCACCTAGCTGCCCCTTTTTATTGATTTAATTTGTAAAGAAAGCTTTTTAATTTTACTTAATCAAAATAATAATTTTTTTTTGCACCAACTTGATCCTTTTTTTTTGCCTTTTTGGAGCAACTTGATCCTTTGTTATTTAAAACCTTTTTATCAAAACCACAGTTCTTCCTTCCATCTTTTTTTTTTAAGACAGGAAACTTTTATTTTCATGTTGCATATTCATTTCAAGCTCTTTGGTATAAGGTGCTGGTCTCGACACAATTGCTGCCAAACTGTTAGTTTTTCCGAAATTTCTTATCCAATCCTCCTCTCAGGAATTTATATTCTTGGGTTTATCAAATAATGGGCTACAGTGTTCAGTTGATTCTGGTTTGTGATTATCTAGTCTTCCATTTATCTTTACTTTTTAAAATAACAAATGGTTTTAGTGATTACTGCTTTAAAAATATATATATATATGCATATATATATTTTTGATATGTATGTATTTATGTGAGTATATGTGTGGATGTGTAAACACATACTGCCTCACACACCCACACACATTTGTATAATATATTTTGAACCCAAAGGAACCTCAGTAATCATGTAATCCAACTTCCTTATTTTACAGGTGGATCTCAGAGAACTTTAATGACTGATCTAAATCCTGTTCTTTTCTCCATATGCAAATGCTGCTTTCAGTTTTAGCTCTGTAGAAGAAAGACCAGGAATTAAGGCACAAGTGCTCTCTTTCATTTTACAAACCAAAGGGCTTTTAGCTGACACACACACACACACACACACACACACACACACACACACACATACACACACACCCCTGTACATACTTGTACATGCACATATTATATGTAAATAGTGTTTGTTCATATGTAAAATTAATGTATGCTTTTCAAACTCTGTATTTGCTAACACAAAACCCTTTGATTTGTTTATTTCTCTTTTAAATTAAGTTCAGATGCAATGACAGCAGTTTAAGTAATGTCTTCTCCTACCCTTCAGAAAGTATAATTCATTTTTTTTTCTATGGCTACATTTTCCTGGGTAGAAGAAAAGCTAAAAATTGTTTTTCTTGCAGATATTGTTATGAATTATTTTATGACTTAGTTTCATTTGTCTTCATAAGAGTATGAGAATATTGAGAAGATAGGGAATATGAGGAAAGGCCATTCAGCCCATCAAGTTCCTTCCTTTTTAATGTACCCTGGAGAACATCTAATTGCTTCTTGAATGACCCTGAAGGTCTTCCTGGAATGAGCTTGTTGTCTTCTTTGTTGAGAAGACCATCCCCATCTCATTCTAACTCATTGTGACTTAATTATAGGATACATATAATAAATTGGAGGCAATCAGTAATCCTTAATCAAACAGGGTACATTTGTTTCACACGCAAGACACAATGGGCCCTTGTGAAATAGATGGCACACTTTCATTTACTGAACGATACCCAGATTAATTAACTCACCTGATAGCTGTGGGTCCAATTTCCCAATTGCAGCTGAAGTCTATCTTACACTTGCCCTTCTTTCTCCTCTTTCTAGTTATCATTCCATGAAATTGCTCTTTTACAGACCTTTTAGATTGAAACTAAAACCTGAAAACTTCCTTCTATCTCCATTTTCTTAAATATCTATATCTATATCTATCTATCTATATATATATATTTATATATGAGTATATACATATATCCATATATATATATGTATGTATGTATGAGTATGTGTCTCTGTGTGTATTTTTGTGGAGAAGACACCCAGAATCCTTTTGATCATGGAATTTCTTTTCAGTCCCCTCTCTATTATGTGCCCAACTGCAATTGTCTCTGGAATTTTCCTGTAGTAATTTTCTCATGCCACCAGCAGTGCCTAATTGTGCTCTACAGTAGAGATTTTGCTGTTTGGTTCCTGCTGATGTTTTCCCTGAAAATTACTATAAGAGATTTAATTGATTTATATTTCATTTATCTTGTAAGAAGTTGAGGTTTTTATTAAATTTAAGTGTCAGTTTAGTGCCTCTCATTGTGCATCCTGATTACTTTTGGTGACTGAGTGTAACATTTAATAACTGTTAGTTTTCTTTTGGAGAGTTCTTAACCAGGAAACAAGAGTTCTTACAGCTCCATAGATAATTAACTTGAAGCTTGTCTGTCTCCTGGGAGACATCAAATATGTAAATGAGGAACTTAAGCCTTAACAAGACATGCTAGGGAATCACTAAAAGTTTTATCACATGAAAGCACTGATAATAAAATCCTCTGGTTTTTAAAAAAGAAAATAAATCAATATGCTTTGAAGAACAAATATGTGCTTCTTGTTTAAGATTTGTGCAATGTACGGACTTTAATTTCTTTTTCAAAGCAGGAGGAACTAGCCTGATCTGTTAACAAAGAATTAAGTTAGATCACAAGAAAAAAATGTTAGGTAGGGACTCACATCTAAGTTCTTTGTGATGCTTACCATGTTGTCAGAGTTCAACTAATATTTAATAAGATGAGACTGAGATTTTGCTTACTTTTTTTTGGATTGGTTTTGTTTTATGATTTCTTCATCTTTACTCATGCTATTCTTTCAACTCTGATGTGTTCAGATTGATGAATATGACTTTTCTGTTTGCTTTATTACTAAAGGCACTGTGGAAGGGAGCAGATTTTTTGATGCTTAATTTTTTAAACCAATAAACTAGTTCTCTTCCTTCTCATGTGGCTATATATATATTATACTGAATAAAGGGGAAAAGCACACAAAAATTTCCCCTCCCCAATTTTTGTGTTTGATTTTAAAACAGTGAATCAAGTAACCTCTGACAAAGATACTACTAATTGATTGGGTTACTTAGTTTTACTTATAATTAATCAACTTCTGATGAGAGAGAATGGCCATTTATAAATTGAATGGGTAATGTTGAAAAGCTACATTTTAAATTCTCGAAAGGATGATTTTCTGAAAAGTAGGTAACTTTTAGATTTTTATGAAAGTGAATCACTTGACATTCTTATTAGATAATTTACTGGGCCATGAGTGGGTTGTGCGATCTTAATGAAATATTCTCCTACTTCTTTATACCCAAGATGATAGTTGGATGAGCCCCAAATTCTGAACTTGTGCTTAATATTCAAATAGATTACTAACAGTAAGAGTTGACATTGGTATAATGCTTTAATGTTTGCAAAATATTTTATATACGCTATCTCATTTGCTCCTCATTATGAAGGAAGAACTATTATTATTAGTCCCATTTGAAAGGTGAGGAAACTAAGGTGGAAAGAGTTGAGATGCCTTCGTCATAGCGTAGCTAATTAAATGTTTAGAGCAAGATTAGAACTTATCTATTCATTTGGTTTTCTTTAAAGCAGTGAGGTGGCCCAGTGGATAGAGTGTTGTGCCTAGAGTGAGGAAGACTAGTCTTCCTGAGTTCAGATCTGGCTTCAAGCACTAACTGTGTGACCCTGGACAAGGCATAACCCTTTATTCCTCAGTCTTGTCATCTGTAAAATGAACTGGAGGAGGAAATGGTGACTACTCCAATATCTTTACCAAGAAAACAAAGAATTGGACCCTGTCTGACAAGGAACAACAACTTCCTTGGGCCAAGTCCAACTCTATCCATTATGCCACTATGAATAATTATTCATAATATCACTTAGCCTTGATTAGATAGCATTGTGGTTTCAACTGTGCTTCAATTCAGTATAAGAATAGAAATTCATTGGATCCTAAGGCCATAAATTTAGAACTAGATCTGACCTTAGAGGTCACTTGGTCTAACCATCTTTTTTTACATCAAGGAAGCTGAGGCCCAGAGAAATTGAGACTTGTTCAGGCAGGTGTGAGAATGGCAATACAACATAGGCATAATTTGCACAAGAATTATATAGTGAGCAAATATAGTTGGTGGCCCCAAACCAGAAAAGATGAGCATTTGGGTACACATTTGTTCAATTATTTCAGGAAGCATTCACTGAACATTTCCTATGTCTAAAGAGTAGTTGGTTTGACCAAAAGTAAAAGTTAGAATTCCCCATCATCATCAATAATGAGCAATCTTTTTTTCTCCAAAGTTTTAGTACTTAATTCTTCTATCACACTGAATGTGATGCTGGTTGATTAGAGCACCCTCATGTGTTTCTACACTGTAATATCATTTTAGGTATTTTAAGGGACAATATATTAGTACCAATCCAGTTTATAATCTCATTTACCTCTTCTTTTATGCCTTTTCATGTTACCTTATGCTCTGAAGAGATGCTTGTAGCACCAGGACCATGGGTTAGTTAACCCTGTGCTATATGCTCAGTGGGGTCAGTCAGCTAGTTTTTGTTAAGCACTTACTGTATGCAAAGGAGTGTATAGGCCCTGTAAACAATACAAGAGAGGTATAAAATAATATTTCAGTTTTGAGAGGGTTGAGATTTCTTTGACAAGATAACATAAAAGTAGCATGGCCACTAGACTTTGCAATATAGACTCATGAAAGCAGCACAGGGTCATGGGAAAAAAAACATTAAATTTTGAGTCAGAATATCTGGCTATGAAACCTTGTTCTGCCACTTTCCCACTCTATGACACTGAGGAAGTTAATTAACTCCCATGAGTCTCAGTTTCTTCACCTGCAAAATGGGTATTACCATCAAGCACACAATGCCTTTCTCTCCAGGTTATCAATAGGCGAGGATGAGATAACACATATACAGTGCTTTATTAACCTTGAAGCACTATAAAAAGGATATGTCAGCTATTCTAGATGTCTTCACTTGTTTCCTTCTTAGAGACACCTTTCATTGTTATACACTGAGTTACTCTATTGCTGAATGAGGCAGAACCAGTTTTGTAAATAAGTTAGATAAGGCATAGCATATATCTTCTTAACAAATTGTCTTCCCTAACTCATCCCAAATCCTTGAAAATCACAGAATGAGAATTGGAAAGTTTGAAGAATCTAATTATTTTTCTAGTCCAAATGGGTTGGAAAATAGATCCATTCTACTCCAACAAGCATTTATTAAACCTTTAGTGTACAAGGTACTGTACTAGGCACAAAGAACTCAAAGACAAAAACAAAAAGACCAACCCAGTTCTTGTTCTCAAGGAATTTATTTCTCTTGTAGAGATGTAATATATAAGCAAATCAGTATTTTAGAATGGGAAAAAACCTAAGAAGAGAAATCAGGGAAAGTTTCCTGTAGGAGAATGAACCTTGAAGGAAGACAGGGATAGAACTAAGAGGAGAAGGTGAGGAGAGCAGGTCAGGCAGGGTCATGGCCCTACTGCAATGACTGGAATTGAATGCCAAATTTGGAGGACAGCAAGTAGGTCCAGTTGACTGGAATTTGGACTATATAAGGGAGGGTAGTATGAAATAATCCTGGAAAGCCAGAATTTGATTGTGAAGGGCTTTAAATGTCAAGCTTAGTGAAGTGTCTTTATTTTATGCAAGGTCAATACAGAGCCTTTGAGGAAGAGTGCTTATATTTTGCCTCTGGAAGGACTTGTGGTACATTTTGTTTTTCTTTTGATCATTTTATTTAGTAGGGGAATCTATTGGCATCAATGTTCACCCACATACATTCATAGTTACCTTTTATGATGCAATACTTACCAGTTAAGGCTGTCTTCTTTGAGTTATTTTTAAGTGAGTCACCTTCAAGGGATCCAAAGGAGCCATTGGAAGAAAATAAATATGTTTTCTGGTTTTCAGCTTTCATACTCTATCTATAAATATGGTAAGAAATTATCATTCACCATATTCTCTGCTTCATACTTTTCTACAAATATTTTTTTATCACTCATATTAGCCTCAAATTTAAAGAACAGAAGTTTTTAGGGATGGGAAAAGAGTTGTTTGGCTCAGTCTTTTATGTAAATTACTTAAATTTTTCCTTCTTGAAAAAGCAAAGGAAATATTCTAAACCTTAAAACTAGGATAATACTCAACTATTGAGAGCATGGTAAGAAGATTATTTTTAGCTAAATTATTTGGAACATCTTAAATAATCCATAATAGTTATACCATTCATGACTTACAATTACCCTGATTTGAGAAAATTGTATTCCATTTAGTTTTTCATCGTTAGCATGTCTCACTATATTTTTCAGTTTTCTCTTAGGAATTATTGGCACTGTATCCATCTCCTGACATGCATAGCCTATATTGTAGTCATGATTTGGATTTTTGAAGACTAGGAAAAACCCCACAACTCATAGGGAGTGGTCATGAATTTGATAGTTTGCAGCAATATGACTAAAATTTTAGAAAGACATTATTAACTACTCTTGGCCTCAGTTTCCTCATGTGAAAAATGGAGGTACTAATGCTTGCATTGCCTACGTTACAGGGCTTTGAAAATACTTTGAAAGGCAGCATGGCTTAGCATATAGTACACTGCGCATGGAGTCAAGAGTCCTGGGTTTTAATCAAGACTCAGGCATTTATTAGCTGTGAAGCTCTGAACAATCATTTAACCTTTCTGGACCCCTGCTTCCTTGTCTGTAAAATGGAGATAATAACAGCACCTACCTCAATCAATCACCAAACATTTATTTATTAATCATGAACTGTGATGCAGCTCTATGCTGAGAACAATACATCACACACGCGTGCGCGCGCATGCGCGCGCACACACACACACACACACACGCACACACACACACACAGGAATAGGGAAACCAGCTGCTCTAAAGTTCAGGAAAGGCTTCATGTGGAAGATGGCACTTGGACTAAGTTTTTAAAGAAACTAAGGATTTTACAACACGGAAGTGTGAAGGAGAACATTTCAATCAGAGGAGACAGGTAATGCAATGGGGTAAAGGTGTGAACTAGAGTACCATGTGAGAATAACAATAAAAAAATTATATTGGTTAAATTACAGAGTACATGAAAAGGTGGAGTAAAGCTGAAAAGATAGGTTGGAGTCAAGTTGCCAAGTGCTTTAAATGCTGGAGGAATTTACATTTGTTCGTTAAGTTAGTAGTGAGATACTGGAGTTTATTGAGCAGGTGAGTGACACGGTCGACCTTATGTTTGAGGAAAATGACTTTCATAGCTGTGTGGATAATGAATTGGAGTGTGGAAAGACTTGAGCCTGGGAATCCAATTAGGAGACTATTGCAATAATTCAAATGATAGGTGAGGAGAGTCTGAACTAGGGTGGTGATTGTATGGATAAAAAGAAGGGAAAGTGTGTGAAAGATATTGAGAATTAACAAGATTTGGCAACTGACTAGATATTTGAGGTAAGGGAGAAGTTGAAGTTGGTAACTGGGATGATTGGAAAGATAGAGTTGCCCCCCACCCAAAATGGGAAAAGGGCTGGGTACTTCACAGGATTTTTGAGAGATGTACATATTATGATGTATAGAAAGTATTTTGCAATTATTAAAGTATTCCATGAATTTTAACTATTGTTATGAAGTACAACACATTATATATCTATTAAAAACCTAAAATGTTAATAACAACATGGTTTTAATGCAATTTCAATGAATTCAATGTACTATTTAAATGTACTTCTTGGAGGGAAAGAAGATATTCTGCTTGGGCAATATTTGGTAATAAAACTGTTCTCAAGGAAAAACAGGATTCTTTTTGGTGAACTCAAGACTTCTTGTGCCTGTTCTTTTTTTGAGAGAGTGAGAAGGAAACTGTAAAGGTGTTTGGACCTTGAGACCTGGAAAAATGAAATGGATTCACCAACTATTTTTCATAGGATCATTTTCCAACTGTTTGAAAGGTGAATACATTAATTTGTATGATTGTGAATTGTGCCACTGGCACTGAAGAGTAAAGTGATGTATATTTCAAATTAATGCTGAGGCTAAAAATAGATCGCAATACAATTAAAATGCAAGATGGAATATTTCTGCTCTGCAACATTCATTTATTGCTATCGTCATTAAATTGACCCCCAAATTAAAAAATGACCTTAATTAGATGATATATAAATTGTATAATGCATTGAGAAAGGCAACTATCAAATTTTTTGGTGCATTTTTCAAAGGTGTAGAAAAGAAAACATGTTACAGTTAAGTCAATGAGACCTCCTCATCTTTTGGCTTGGTGTCTAACATATATTTTCTAATATACACATTCCCAATCAGAATTAGTCAAACAATCTGTTCTAACACAATATGACTTCTAAATGGGAATGTGTTCTGTAAGTTTAGTTTTCAAGCTTGTTTTTTTGTGAGAACACACTATCTTTGATTTAATTTTTTCTGACACTGTGCCCACTGCACAGTAGAAAAAAAAGTGTAATTGTAGTTTTGTCCTTTACAGCACAGGACAAATAAATGTCAAAATCAAATGGTGGTGTCCCCCAAGGGAAAATACACTTCAGTTATGAAATATTCTTACTCACTTCCCATTGCTATTCCTCTGAACACCTAGGTGAAGCTGCCTCAGGACCTAATCAGATGCTACTAATTTGCATATAATAAAAACTGTGCAATGAGGTTTTAGAGTGTTATGGGGAAAAGTGCATAATATCCCTTTAAAATGGTAAATTGCAAAACTGGTTCTACTTCAGCTTTGGCTTAGCCGTTGGAATAGTTTGACAGGACTGGATATGAAATGATCATCTGCTTATGTTGTTGGTGTGTTAATTGTCACTTTAATTCTCTGCTTAATAAACATCCTTGAAAGTGGCACACTGCGATTTCTTATGTTCCTTGAAAATGCTGTGATATTGATAAAGTGTCAGACTACTACTTGGGAATGACGATAACAATCAACTTTACAAAGCAATCATTAAGGCAGCCTTAAAAAGAGAGCTGTGCCAGGAAAGAGCTCTCCCTAGGCATCATGTACACCTTATAGTGTGACAGTGTTGGGCTTTTTTTTTTTTAAGATAAAAATGGTTCACATAGGGAATGGAAGCTTTTCTTATTAATACAAACCCTACATATTAACAATATTATTTTTGATGTTATTATGATTATTTTAAAGCTATATTTTCCAAAAATCTCCTGAATTATTTTTGTGATTGAATTGTCTGACCCTTCGGCAAGCTGATTATTTCAATATTTCCTACAACTTGCAATAGACTCTCTAAAATAAAAGAAAAATCTCTTAGATTTGTGTAGTTGAAACTGGCTTCTTCCCTCCCCACCTCATACCTTGCTTGTTAGGTTATTACAGAGGCTCCATGGTATTGTGGACAGAGCACTGGACTTGGAATGGGATGAGCTGAGTTTGAATCCTGTCATACCGTGTGACTGGCAAATCACTTATCTTTTCTCAGACTCATTTTCCTTGTCTGTAAAATAATAGCACCTGCCTTCACAGGGTTGATGTGAGGATTAAATAAGATTTTATTTGCATATATAATATATTTGTATAAAAAGTGCTTTGCAAGTCTTAAATTGCTATATGTGTGCTAACTTATTATTATTTTATTAGCTATTATTACAGTTAACATCAAGTTCTCAAATAGCAGGTATTAAAAAATCTTGTTTCTATAATCCTAAAGGCATGGAATGAATCCTAGCAATTATAGTAGCTAATTGGTTGTTGAGAAGCAATGTGGCCTACTGGATAAAGAGCCATCCTTGGAATCAAGAAGACTTTGATTTCATAGTTCCTCTGATACATACCATTTATGTACTATTAGCCGTGTGACCATGGGCAAATTACTTTACCTTTCCAGAAAACTCTAAAAGATTATGTATCATATACCAGTTGCTGATTTACATAGGTCCAACCCTCCCTCAAACCAAATAAACCCAAAAAAGCAGTCTTGGCAATCCTATGTTCTTTTCTCTTATTGTGCAATCTTGCTTTAGTGACTGACTCTCATCTGTGTCTTTAAGAAATAAGGAAGTTACACAAGGAGAGCTTGAGTGCAACCCTGTACATCATGAAACACTTTCTGGGTTAAAAACATCATGGACTCTTAAGAGATCTCAGAGATCAGTTAGTTCCATCTGAACAGTACAGTAATATCCTTGAATACATATGTACAAAGCACTTGGCAACTTTAAAACTTTATATAAATGTAGACTGCTATTATTTTGCAGCTACCATGGACTTCAATAATGCAAGATAGCTATTAGAATAAGTGTTTCTACATTTGAAAAAAGTGGTCATCCAACTATTATTTCAGGACTCCTCAGAGGAATTTACTGCCTATAGCAGCCCATTCAATTTTGGGATTGCTCTGATTGTCAGGAATATTTTTGTCATGGTGACCTCAAATCTGCTTCTCTGTGATTTCATTGCTCCTAATTCTTTCCTCTGACATCAACTAAAATAAGTCTAGTCCCTCTTTCAATAAAAGACTTGAGGAGATGCTGTTCCCTTGACCTGAGATTTTTCTTCCTCAGGTTAAGCTTCTCCAATTCCTTTAACTAATTCTAATAATTTAATGGTTTTATTCCAATCATCCTCATGCAGTTGCCTTAAAAAATTTTTTTTTTGCTATTTGGAGGGGGGAGGGCAGGGCAATTGGGGTTAAATGACTTGCCCAAGGTCACACAGCTAGTAAGTGTTAAGTATCCAAGGTTGGATTTGAACTCAAGTCCTCCTGACTCCAGGGCTGGTGCTCTATTCACTGCACCACCTAGCCGCCCCTAAGATTTTTAATGTCCTTAAAATGTAGCACCAATATTTGAAAATGGTATTTAATACATAATCTGACAGGCAGTGAATAGTGGAACAGTATCTCTTACCTTGCTTTGGACAATTTTGCTTCTTATAAAATAGCTTTTAGCTGCTACACACACTGTTGAATCATACTGAGTTTACAATCTACTAAAAGCCCTAGTCCTTTATTATATATACTACTTATTAACTACATCTCTCCTATCCTAGGCTTGTGCAATTGATTCTTTGGATCCCAAAGTAGAACTTTACCTGTGTTCCTGTTAAATGTTATTTTATGAGCTTAAGCCCACTGTTCTCTCAAAGTCCTTGTGAATCCATATTCTTTTGTCTAATGTATTAGGTATCCTTCTACTATCATATTGTTCAGAAAATTGCTAAGCATGACATTTGGGACACTGACAAAAATATTGAACAGAATAAGGTCAAAAAAGATACCTGATATATCATACTGTAGACCTTTCTCCTGGCTGTCATTCACTCATCAGTGAGTATTCTTTGGATCGTATCATTTAACCAGTTCTGAATACATCTAGCAGTACTACCATCTAGCACACATATTCTTCGCTCATCCCCAAGCTTTGCATTCATTTCATTTCATTCATTTAAATTTAATTCAAACAAAACATTTTTATTAAATACCTACTATGTGCAAATCACTATATCATAATGAACTTTATCAAGTGTCTGCATGTAGCCATACTATGCCTAAAGCGTCCCCTTGTCCTAGAAATCTCATAATCCCTGTCTAGAAAGGAAATAAGATTCATCTTATATGACCTATTCTTTTTAAAAATATTTATTTATTTATTTGGTTTTAATTTTTAACATTCACTTTTATAAGATTTTGAGTTTTAAATTTTCTCCCCCCCTTTCCCTTCTCTTACCCAAGATGGCATTCAATCTGATATAGGCTCTATGTGTACAATCATAGTAAACATATTTTCAAATTAGTCATGTTGTAAAGAAGAATTAGAACCAAAGGGAAAAGCCATGAGAAAGAAAAAAAAACCATAAAGCAAAAAAGAGAAAGAAAATGATATGCTTAAATCTGCATTCAGATTCCATAGTTCTCTGACTGGATATGGCTAGCATTTTCCATCATGAGTCTTTGGGAATTGATAAGACCTTTTCTTGAGTAAGCTTGTTGGCTTTGAGTGATCATTGCTTCCTTTTATCAGTGTACACAAAACATTCCTTTAATATTATGTTTTAAAATGTTGTCAGGAATTAAAATCTGATTCACTGGTCTATTGTTCTCATTATTAACAGTAGGCAAGACCTAGCCTTAGGTGTTGTGAAACTCAGTCAAACTGAAACCTGGGAAAGACCTTAGCTTAAAAAGGCCAAAGTCTCCCAATGTACCTAGGACCATCCTTAGTCATCCTTATTTATATCTTGCCACTGAACCCAGATGACTCTGGAGAAGAGTGGGACTGATGACTTTGCACAGCCTACTTAAATACTAAATACAATTCACTTGTAAGTCATGTCATCACCTCCCTGATTTCATGGCCCTCTTTGAGAACAAAGGACAAAAGAAAGATAGACAATGAGAAGCCCCAGTATTAGATTCACACCCCCCCCCAACATTTTTGATTACATCAACGTGGACAACTTCTCTACTTAGTATAGTATCTGGCACATGATTGCCATGTTGATTGATTGATGAATAAAAGTTCTCTACCAGTGTTGACTGAACGCATTTCTTCATCATAGCCCTAGAGAATCTCCTAGGATTACTAAGAAGTTAGGCTTATCATCATATAGCTCGTATGTGCTAAGTACTTGAACCCTGATTTTCCTGGCTGTGATGCTAGCCCTTTGTCAATTACACTACACTGCTTCTCTAATATCTTTTTTAAAAAGGCTCAAGTGGCAAAGGTCATTTTCCAACTCTAAGTTAAAATCTATAAAGTTCTTTCATGTAATATGATTCTGACATTTTAGATGTCAAAAATATTATTGAATTGGGCACATGGGCACAATAAGTTATGGAGAATGATTTGCCATTTAGATCACAGCTAGTCTAGAGAAAAGACACTGAAGCTGCAAGATGAAAAAATTTCTCCCATGGGTTTGGAATTAATGGCAAAACATTTATTAGACACTATGTGCCACACTGTGATAAGCTCTGATGATACAAATACAAGCTTGTGCTAAAAGAACTTATATTAGAATATTATATTAGAATATGAAAAGACCAAACAAATGAGGGAGCTAGGAAGAGATGGAGTATGAGCAGGGTAGCATGGTTTGGAGATGGTTGGGAAGTGACGTAGAAGCTAGTTTGCTGACAGGATAAAGCAAAAGCTCACTTTAGAAGTCGGCATCTCAGAAACAGAGTCAGAGATTTTGGTGGAAGAGGGCTAAGGAGGATGATGGCTAAAGTGCAGGTGGTAAGATATGGAAACGACCAAGAATTAGGCTAAGTTACCAAGAGAGGTTCCCAATTTTTTTAACTGAAGATTTTAGAAAGTAGGATTGCTTCTTATTTTCCTTGGTATGGTTTGAATGGTTCTGTTTGAAGGGAAGAAGACAGATAAACTAAGTCATGACTCATACAATAACAATTGTAGAGTAAAATCTTGAAAAGGCATAGCCCATTACAAAAAAAGGGAATCTGTTGTTATAAAGAGTTGCTTTTGCAGTATTTGCATTTCATGTAATCATTTTCTGGCCCATGTGTTTGATAGAGGAAGCCATTTTACTTAAGGTTGATAAAAGGAGTGAAGAAGGAAAATTGAAGGCAAAGTGGTGCAATGCAAATACTGATTCTGGAGTCAGAAGACATTGGTTCAAATCTTATCATTGATGTTTACTACCAGTATAATCTTGGATACATATATATATGTATATTTATATACACATGCATATATATGTATATATACATACAGAGAGAGTATGTATTCACCTCTGTGTTATTGTTCTTCCTCCTTGCCACTCCTACCACCTCCTCCTCCAATGTTAACTCCTTAACAAGAAGGATGGTTTCATGTTTTCTTTGTATCCCCGTTAACCTGCACAATTCTTAATAAATACTTGTTACACTTAAATGCAAGTGAATTGAATTATGACTTTGGAGAGTTTGAAATGAGGAGGGAGTAAATTCCAGCCATGAATCAGGAGTTCATAGAATTGGGTCTAGAAGGAATCTTAGAAGTCATCTAGTCTAACCCTCTCATACCCTCCTCATTTGAAAGATGAGGAGAATAAGACCTAGAAAAGATATGTGACTTGCCCAAGGTCACATAGTTAGTAAATAGAAGAGCTTCAGAAGAGTTTCTGTAAATGAATTGAAGTGGGACTCAGAATGTTGAGTTTGGAAACTAGCTAGTTGTCCAGTTTGTTTGGAATTTAGAGTACATGAAGGTTGGAAGAACAGATTGGAGGCATATTGTGGAGGGTCTTTTAGAATATTGTTACAATTCTCTGCTCAATCCAAAATGATTTGTTTGGAAAAATCATTCTTCAGGCATTTGTTTCCAGATGCTTGGGGAGTTTGAGCAGCTAGGTGGTGCAATGGATATAATGCCTGCCCTCCTGAGTTCAAATCTGGCCTCAGATACTTATTAGCTGGCTGAACCTGGACAAGTCACTTAATCCTCTTTGCCTTAGTTTCCTCATTTGTCAAATGAACTGGAGAAGGAAATGAAAAAGAACTCCATTATCTTTGCCAAGAAAACTCCAAATGGAGTCAAGAAGAGTCAGATGTTACTGAAAAAAACTGCACATCAACAACAAAAACAATTTGGGCATCAGATAGCCCATTTAAATATTTTCTGAAAGACTTAAACAGAAGGACTCGTTTCAAACATATATTGTGATACTTTTAGTAGCTTAGAACTATAATGGATTTCTCTACTAACAATATTTTGGTTGTATTCTAAGTAATAAAATGTTCTAAACTATAATTCTTCAGAGCTCTTATTCTTCATTTTACTACATTTTACTTACATTTACTTAGAATACTATCTTTAGATGTGAGTCTTTAGAGTGTTTATTTCAGAAACCCATTCTTTTCCTTGGCCCAGTTAACAGAAGGATAAGCATTAAGAGTGAAACAGCCTTTTTTTTATATTGCTGTTATATTCATCATGATCAAATGGGATTGTGTCTATAAATGCTTTACAAACATTAAAATGCTCTATGATTGCCAGTTATTGTCTGATCAAAAGTCACTATCCTTCCATTCTTTTATATTTTATGCTCTGAAGATTATTGAATAGATAGATAAATTACTGTATTTTGTAACTGAACAAGAGTGTTGAGACATATGCTTGTCTTCCATGGACTCACTGAAAACATCTTTGCAGCGACTCCTTTAGAGAGGGTAAGAATGACATATACATGGTTTTAATTTCTTTGGCTATGTCTCTATGCTTTAAAAGCTTTTCATTCCATGTAGTTTGGAGATTATGAGTATTTAGCATGGTGACATCTACCAAAAGCATTGTTCTTACATTTTTAGGGATCAATGTTGTGTCTAGGCAGCGGTGGGAGACGTTTCTGTCTATAATGATTCTTCAGTTCTAGCAGAGTTTATTTGCTGAATTTCCAAGGATAACTTGGGGTTTGTATTTACAGTGTGGAGATTTGCCCTCTTTTAGTTTATGAAGAATAGCAAGCTTCTTTTGTGGAATGCTAGTCACAAGATCATGTTTTTTTCTAGGCATTTGGTAGATGTTAACCTTTGGCAATTTTCAGTGATATGCTATAGTTTTCATAATTTCATTGCATAATCTGCTGTGATCACTAAGTCAGGTCTCCTTAAAGATAGCCTTTGTATTGTTCTGATGACAAATGACCTGATACTGAATAATTGTGAAGGCCTTGATGATGACTGAAACAATTGGTTACCAATTTTGTTAAGTTGTGGTAAATTTTTATTTATTATATTATATATATATATTATATTATATATATGTTATTTATTAATAAAAGCATTTGTATATTGAGTTAATGTCATGAACATTTCTGGTTTTTCTGCTTTAGTGGTCAATACCATCTGCAGAGTATTGGTTTTTATTTTTTGTTCCAATGTGTCTTTACTTCTTGTGTTACCAGGATACGAAGGACTCCTGCTAAAACCTTCACTGGTAGGATAGAGGTCTCAGGGCTCATTAAGGCTTAGCTGTATATTATGCTGGCCAGTGTTTGCTAATTTTGCTATTATCCCTCTTCCCCCAACAATAGATTGAACTTTGAGAGGTTTGTTATTATTTAGGGATTGGGATAGGGCCTGGACCTGTGATTTCAAGAACTTCTAGGTGAAGAAACTCCCTTTACCAATGTAGATCAGTACCTTATCTATGATTTTTGGTCTTAGATCATTGTTAAGGATGTTGAGAGGTTGTGACTTGCCCAGGATTACACAGTTGGTATATGTCAGAATCTGGTCTTGATCTAAAGTCTTCCTGTATTCCAGGCCAATTGTTTTTCCTTTATAGCTTGTTGCCTCTCTGTTGTTACATATGTGTGTATATGTAGACAAAAATGTAGGTGTATATGTACACACACACACACACACACACTATATATGTGTTGTGTATACACACAATGTTATTATGACACATAAACAACATTTTAAAATAGGTTAAAGACTTTTTTAGAGCAGAAATTTAGCAACAATTTCCTTTCCTTTATTTCATTCTTCTTTTGGCACAACGGATATTGAAATAACCTTGGAATTTGGTTACTAGTGTTGATATGCTTTCTGGCTAGCCAACCATACTACCTATTAAAACACAGAAGGTCAAATTAAGAATTAAAAAATTTTCCCTTTACATATATGTCTTCTTAACATAATATATTAGCTCCAATTGCACCCCTCTCCTATCTGTATGATTCAACAGATCATATAATTGTTATTGTTGTTCACTTGTTTTGGTCATATCTAACATGTTGTGACCCCTTTGGGGATTTTCTTGGCAAAGGTACTGGGGTGGTTTGGCATTTCTTTCTTCAGGTCATTTGACAGAGGAGGAAACTGAGGCAAATAAGGCTGAAGTGACTTGCCAAGGGTCACCCAGCTAGTGTCTGAGGCAGATTGGAACTCATGAAGTTGATTCTTCTTGACTCCAGGCCTGTCACTCTATCCTCTACACCACCTAGCTGTCCATAGAATTTTATAGAGTTTGATTTCCTGATGAATGCACTCAATCACATGTTAGAAAATCTTGTAGCCTATTTGTGAAATGATATCTAAACTTGAAAAACCTTGATTATTTTTAACATGATCTTATTTCTTATGACAACTTGTGTCAGAAATCTGTGAAATAAAGGAGACTGATGGGTTCTATCCAAATATGAGGGGAAAAACGATGCCTCGATCTAGCCCATTTTGTCTCTTTTTGGCGTTTGCCCTTTTAATCAACTCCTCTCTCTAATCTCGACTCTCTCTTTATTTTCTACTGGTTCCTTCTCTGCTTCTTACAAACATTCCCAAATCTCTCTCCTTCCTAAAAACAAACATATAAGCAAAACCCTCCATTTGGCTCCACTATCTCCTCAGGTAATTGTCCTATGTATCTTCTACCTTTCTTAGTCATGTTGCTAGAAAAAAATATCTTCATTAATAGGATTCACTTCCTCACTTCCCAACCACATTCGAGCTGGATTTTGTTCTTACCACTTGCTGGAAACTGGTCTCTTTACGGTTATTAACACTTTCTTAATTGTTAAATCCAGAGACCTTTTTAAAAAACAATTTTTTAAATTTTTCAGTGCTCCTTTTTCTTGGCTTGTCTGCTGCATTGACACGGTGGAACATTCCTTTCTGGAATTCTTTCTTCTCGGTGATCTCATGACATTGTCCTCTACTGGTACTACTCCTTACCTGCTGGATCCCTCCTTCTTAGTCTCCTTTGTGGGATCGTCATCACCATGCTCTGTCCTCAATGAATGTCCACCCTGAGACACCTTTGTATATAATATATATAGAGAGAGACTTAACTGTGCACATGTCATTTCCTCCAGTAGAATGGAAGCTCCTAGAAAGCCAGGGCAGTTTTGTTTTGGTGAGTGCATCCCCCAGAGCTTAATGCCATGCTTGGCACTTGGTGCTCAGTAAATCTTTGTTGAATTGAATTGAGGGGAGAAAAGACAGTTTGACACTGGAATGTCAGAATAATGCAAAGCATTTAAGTTTGGGTCTCAAGATCTGTGTCTGTAGTTTGCCAGTGGAAGGACCCCTCAATGAGGAGTTAAAACTGGGTCCAAAACCCAGCTCTGCTAATTACTAGAGATAGGATTGTGGGCAAATCACTTCATTTCTCTGGATCTTAATATCCTGAACTGTAAAGTAAGTGGATGAGACTAGATGAATTCTGTGGTAACTTCCTACTCTAAACCCATAATATGACCTATTATTTAGAGCATAGCTACAACAGTTTGTTTTGATTTTTAATGTTTCAATAATATTTTTAGCTATATCATACCAAAAAAAATAGGAAAAAATGGATGATTTCCTTTCAGCTCCTCTATATTTTCAATCTAATTTCTCAAAGGCATTAAACGATTGGTGAAATTTGACTGTCCTATTTATCAAAATTCATATGAGCAAATCATAGATCAATATGTCCCATGAGTAGAGCCTGTGTGGTCCTTGGGTGCCTGGGAAATCCATTTTTCAAGGAAGCTTCCATTGTACTCAATACATCAGAGATTAGAAGTCTCAGCTACCTTTTATTTAAAACATGTTTGCTTAAATTACAACAGGTTATTTTACAGCTAGACATATGAATGCCATGTGCTAAGTAAATTGTACATTATGTAGAAAGAATGTTTAAAAATACCCTGAAGTTGTAGAAATATGAGATGCATAGAGAGAAGGATAATTTAAGCAGTTTCAGTCATTCCAGCAATGTTGAACTGAGGTTTCTCTGGTGCTTTCAGCAGAGGAGACATATGTCTTGAATGTATTTTAAATATATGCCAAAGCTAACCCTTTTAAGGACATCCTTGCATTGATAATTTCAAACAGTTTGTCAAACCTAGAAATGTTCCAGAGATAGAAGGGGTGAGTGGGTGGTGGAAATCTTGAATGCATCATTTAGAATATTGTATGATGTAGTTCTGGTGTATTCATGTTTACTCTGGCTGTCCTTTCTGCCACACCCCCAAAAAGAGGTAAATAAAAATCCCAGCTTGGTTTCTACTTCCTTTTAACAAATAGCATTGCATTCAGGCTAATGGATACAAACCACATCTGACAGTCCTCATCGTGTTAATTTGATAATTGCTAAATACTAGTGATCTTAATGAAGTTAACGTGCCTGTTATCTGTGACCATAAATGGTTCCTATTATAAAATAGTTCCACTGTAAATCAAAGAAAAATGATGTGGTCACAGATATTAACACCACACAAGGTGGTGAACAAATTTAGATGAATTACATGGCCCTGCCAGCTCTGTATGGGAAACTCTAATTTTTTATAAAGGGTCCTGGTTTTCAAGTACTTTACTTGAACAAGAAGATTTAATTTATTTGTTATTTTATGAAGCATTTTTATGTGTAGAAAAAGTGCTACTTGTTTGCACATGCTGGGTATGTGGCATTCTTACATGATTTCATGCTTTGCTGATGGAAAATTAGACCCTTGTGTATTATAAAAGAATAGAAGATAGCTATAGAATCAGGATGCGATTGCCTCAGGACATTCTGTTGACAGCTAGAAATATATACAGACAAAGCAATGTCACTGGATGCTAATGTGAACTATACAAGTTGATGAGTACTGTAAATCCCTGTAAAAGGAGATGCCTAAACCCTTTCATTTAATGGGGTCTTTTCCTCTTAAACTTCTAATGTAGGCTATGATTTCCACACTATTGTTTAATGAACCCATAATTAATATTTTATAATTACATGTTGCCCATGAATGCACAAGTGTGACCACTGGGGTGAATGTGCCCATGTTCAGTAAAATACCTAAGCGATGTTGCACCTAGAATCAGGATATTTGCAGGGGGTGGGAAGAGGGATGTTGTTTTTACATATCGGGCTGATAGAGTACTGGTCTCATGCTAAGATAAGATTAATTTTCCCCCCCACCCCCAAAATTTTGGATCAGCATGTAGCAGGTACTTACATAATAATTTCCTTGTCTGTTAGAAATTTTCCATTTTTATCCAGTGTGAAATCTAATGGGAGGTATATTGTAATTTAAACTAACGGTAATGAGTACAAGTAATAATGTTTCTAGTACTAGTTTATTGGAAACTTAAGCAAGAGATGTCAAAACAGCCCTAGCAGCTACTATGGCTCTGTTGGTCTCTTTTTGCCTTCCAAGTCAGTTTCAATAACCATCACAAAGACTCTGCAGAGCAAATCTCGGTGCAGAGGTGTGAAACAGAGGCCACTGTGCCAAATTCTGAAAGAATTACCTTGCTATCAGTCCCATATGTAACTATTTACCATCCTTCCCAGAAAGCATTTTGCTACACATCAACATAGAGAAGGTAGAAAATTGATCTTGACTATTCCAATCTAACTTCTAGGCTCTTTTTAGACTTTGTAAGTTGTAGCTGAAGCAGCAGAAGGAGGAAATTTACAGTAGTCAAGTGCAAAGGTCTTCTTTAGTAGTATTCACATTCTTGGTAGGTTTGCCAACATGAGCAATTTTTCATTACAATGCAACTGTAATGCGAGGAAAACATTTTCTTGAACCAACCATATGTGGAAGCAGGCAGTGTGTGCCACAAAATCAATCTGGAGACACAAAACAAACGTTTGAGTGCTAATTGCCACATTCTGAAATGTGCTCAAAGTGGAGCTTATGTATTTTGTTTTACTAGACCTGTGATTTCAATGGCATAGGGAATTCTCTGTGAGAAAATTCCCTCCACTGATGCAGATCACCACCAACTCTGCAATTTATAGTCATAGGGTTGCCTGAGGGCACTGGGAAATTAAGTGACTTGCCCAGTACTGTACAATGTAGATTTTCCTGACTCCCAAGCTGACCCTCCTCTCATGTATCCCTCTCATGCTGTCTTTCAAGCACAATTGTTAAGAACTATTAGATTTCTGCTATAATAGTAACTGCTTTTTGATAAGAAAGTAAAATCAGAAAGCAAGTCAATAACTTGATTAAAAAGTGATCAAAAATTGTAGTGTCAGCATCCTAGAAAAATCAAGTTAATAATCTAGAACAAAATGGACATAGTCTCCAAAAATCCATGTATCAATAGAAATTTAGAATCAGGTGAACTGGGTTCAGATCCCAGCTCTGCTGCTTACTACTGGTGTTATCTTGGGCAAGACTATTAAGTGAAGGGGCCTTAACAAAATGAACTCTTAAAAATTCTGTTTCAGTTCTAAATCTTGCATCCCAGTACCAACACCACCTAGCTACTATTTCTAAATAGTTTACATCATGTATTTGAGCATGAGAGCTAATTATATTAAAAGTGATTTTTTTAAACAAAGAAAGACATACAGAATTCCAGAGTATATTTTTTGCATATATGCTTTAGATCAAAAAATGTTTACACACGATGATGATGAGTAGTTATTCAGAAGGAGGATTAGCAGCGTTAAATACTGCTTGTATCTATGAAAGCATGAACCCAGCAATCTCTAACAACAGAAGACAAGGGTATTCATCCCCACAAGAGTAGCTACCAAAACATACACACACACATGTTGTTAAGGGAATCTGAAGATCTTCCCTGCCCCCAGGCCCTTTGCTAAAGTGGCTATGTGACTCTGAGGACCCTTGGATATTTGAAAGTATACTCTGTTCCCTAATAGGCCGAATGTGGTCACGTGGAGCCTGTGGCGCCAGGCTTGTTTTCCAGGAATGCCCGTGCCTTGTAGCTTTGTGATTGGGCAGTGGGTCTAGAGGGCTGTGACATTCTCCAGGCCAGGAGAAGGCTATATATACGCCCTGATGTGAGGTTTTGGTTTGGGGCTCACTTTGAGAAGAGTTGTGTGATTTGGCCAGACGAGACTCTGGGCAGCTGTTGAGCCCCCTGGCTGTGAAAAACCCAGATGTTGGTGCTTCCCTCTCTGGTAACTGAATAGGTAACTGATGTAACGGTCAGGCCCTGGAAGCCGTCTGCTGATCTGT
>CM053581.1:477459332-477492744 GCA_028627135.1 Pseudochirops cupreus
TCCAAGACCGAGGCCCAAGACGGCGATCCGGATCTAAGCCACTCAACGCGAGAGCCCTGGCTAGACCAGTCGCTCAGTCCCCCTGCTGTCTGCAGGCCGCGGCGGGAAGCTGCAGAGCCGAGGCAGGTGCAAAACCTCTGCCTTTCACTTTTCCGCTCTGGAGGCCTTCTGGCCGGACTGCTTATCTCCCCCTTTCATAAATCCCATTCACAGCTGCCACTAATCTGCTCACCTGAAGCTTCTCAGCTCTTCAAGTCCAGCCGCCCCGGGGCACAGTCGCGGCTTCAGGCCAGGCTGGTTTCGGTTCGCAGTGCTGATATGGTTCCTCGTAGCCGAGCTGACTTTAGTGGGAAGTATCTTTGTGTGCGTTTTGGAGTTCCAAGATTGGTTTAGAGTCCTATTTTATGGGTATTTTGGGGTGGCTATGTGAGAGCTGCGATATGTTGCTGCTTCTACGCCGCCATCTTGGCTCCGCCCCCAGTTGTTGCCATATTCTCAATCACATTTCCTTGAATTTTTCTTTCTGCTTTTGTTTATTCCATATCTCTCGATCTTGTTCACAAGAATAGCATGAAGGACTTTATCAGATGATTTGCTCAAATCTAGCTATAGTTCCCCAGTGGCATTTCCCTGACGTGTCAGAAAAGTAAGAGATTGATCTGGCATGGCCTGTTCTTGATGAAACTCTACCTTACTAGGTGTGTGACCTTACTTCCAAAGCCTCACTCGGTTACCTGATCTACAAAACCAACCTCATAATCACCTTTCTTTCTCATCAGGTTGTTGTTATAAAAGTATTTTGTAAACTTTTTGTAAGCTTAAAAAAAGTAAAAAAATGATTATAAAACGTGAGCTCATATTGTTATTTTACCTGTTTATTGATATAATTACTTTCTCACATGGAGTATTTTAAAATATTCTATTTATTTTGTGCTATTTGAGAATAAAGAAGCTTGTGAGTCTAATGTTTTGAGGTCATAATGCATACAGACGCTATGCATACACACATACATATACATATATACACACACATATTTGTATGTTTATATTCATACACATCTACATATACATCCATATATACATGTGTGATATAAATATTTGTATGTATATATACATACACATCTATATATACATCCATATATATGTATATATATATATATGTACACACACACATCCATATTTATATATGTAGCCCCCTTCTCAATCCTTTGTAGATCGATAGACAGATGGATCACACAGCTCTATTGAGATATTAAAGTTTATATATAATATGTATTTGTATTTTTATATATAGAATTAAATACCTCAATGGAACTGTGAACTTACAGACATGTGTACATATGCATGCAAATATGTATATGTGAGATTATAGCTCTATTTTTATATATATGTATACATATATATAATATGGGGGAGACAGAGTGAGAGACAGACAGATAGACAAAATGCCTCTATCAAATTATGATCTTACTGATGTAGGTAGTCTCAGAAAGGGTACAGATTGCAAACCAACTGTGTCTGCTTGTCCTATGTGACTTTTGTCCTACACAAGAAATTCAATCAATATGCTGAAGGTTTCCTTCTGGGTTTTTTAATATTATCAGGTTACCTGTGAAGTGTTCAGGCTACCCAAATGCCCACCTCCTTTTCTTATTATTTATCTACAATAATACAGAATCAGGAATAGTAACAAAATATTCCACAATATATCTGGTAGATTCTCTTCCTCAACCCTTTCCCACAAATTCACATAGGATCAATGGGAAGACCTATATAAAGTATACATTTGTGGAAAGACACACGTGTAGGGAAAATCTGCGATTCCCACCTCTAGGTGTACTAATGTGCCTAAGGGCATAACATATCCCACCCACATGGGGTCTGTGTCCTTCCAATTCAGTAGATGTTCAAGACCACTTGATTCACCATACTCTTTCCTGATGACCAAGTATGTTTCTGTATATAAACAAGGCAGAGGAGGAAGGCATATCTACCTGAGTTAGGTGCCACCATTCATCCTTTCTGTGTTAGGGCTAAGTGAATTATTCAATGACTACCTATGAATGCTTCATTTCATCCCTGATCATCAAACCTGAACTAACAGGATGTCAGCATTAGGCTTGCCTCTGACATTTGGTGAAGTTGGCAGTTGGTATGAGATGGCAGCTAGGTGGTGAGTGGGTAAAGTGCTGGGTCAAGAGTAAAGAAGACCCAAATTCAAACCCAGCCTCAGAAACTTATTAGCTGTGTGACCCTGGGCAAGTCACTTAGCCCTGTTTGCCTCAATGTCCTCATCTGTAAAATGAGCTGGAGAAAGAAATGTCACTCCAGCGTCTTTACCAAGAAAATACCAAATGGAATCATTAGCGGTCAGACATGACTGGAAATGACTAAACAATAACAAAAACTGATGACCTGGCAGCTGAAATCATGGGTGAATTGGGAGAAGGATACAGCAAATGTGGAGGGTGGAGTGATTAAATTGGCAGATAAGCTATTGTGATATCCTTCACAAAGGCCCATCTGCTAGTATATAGGAATTCCTTCTGATGGAACAGAGAGCAGGCCTCTGCTCATGCAGAGCAATTAATTTGCAGGGAGGGTAAAAACAATAACGAGGTCCAACATTCCTGCAGAAGTTGAACTGTCAGTATAACATTAAAAGGCGACTGGTTCAGTGCATTTAACAACTAGAGAGAGTACAACCTCTAAACACTTTATAATAAAGGTTGATGGCAGCTAGGTGGTGCAGTAGATAGACTGCTGGGCCTGGAGTCAGGAAGCCTCATCTTCCTGAGTTCAAATCCAGCCTCAGACACTTACTATCTATGTGACTCTGGGCAAGTCACTTAACCCTATTTGCCTCAGTTTCCTCATCTGTAAAATGAGCTAGAGAAGGAAATGGTAAAGCCCTCCAGTATCTCTGCCAAGAAAACCCTAAATGGGGTCATGAAGAGTCAGACATGACTAAAAAAAGACTGAACTGAAATGAGGTACAGTTAATTGAACTGCTGTTACCTCAAGTGAACAGAATTCTTCTGATGGGAGGGGAAACTAGCAATGAAGCTAGAAACACACATGTGGCCACCGGAAGGAGGTTTCACTGAATCCTTCTGAGATTGGAGACATGACATAGGAGAATGAGAGAAGGAAGGAAGAGACTTGGGAATGCCCACTGGTGGTTAAAAACAAAAACCCAAACCCAAAACTTCAGACTTATTCCTACTTTCTGGATGAGACTGATTTTCTCAAGTGAGAGTTCACAGGGTAGGTGAATGTTCACGACCAAGGAACTGGGGAATTTACATGAAAAATTCAAAAGGAAACTTGATGAATCATTGGAGGACTATGCTCCTAAGGCATAGTCTAACAGAATTGGTGATGAGACATTGTCCCCAGCAGAGGTCTAAAGGTTTGGAAAACTCTCTGAAGATTTACTGGCTGTAGAGTCAACTAAAAAATATTACAGGCTCCAGATGTGGACCTCCCCTTGTCCGTTTTTAGGTGGTTGATGTGGAGAATTATTCATACTTGACCTCATAAAGATGAATTCCCTCTGTAGCCTGCTCCCAGAGGAGATCTGCAAAGGGAAGGAATAAAGTTTCTAAAGGAAATGGGTTTGTTTGATAGATTGGATCTATGCTTCCCCTCCCCCATCCAACCTTATGACCAGCTTCCCTCAGGGGCAATTAGAATCCCACAATCCCTGTGGAGAAATCCTTTTATTCACTTTGTTTGACTCTCCTACAATCCCAAAGTGGCTACTCTAAATCTTTATATCTCAAAGCCACCCTCCTCCCTTGTCATCTGGCAAATGAATCCTCTCCTTCTTTGCTGAGAAAATTGAGGCCATCTATCATAATTTGTTTATCACCTTCACTTCATACCAATTAACCTTTTTACATTGTAATCCACCCTTCTATTCTCAGAGGACAAGTGAGGTAGGAGCAGCATCCCAACCTTAGCTCTGGTGTGCTTGGCCAGAATCCTTCAGAGTTGGCTGACTCATCCTGTGGGAGTTTCTGAACCCAACAATCTGGTGGACCAACAGTGATGCTCTGGTTTGAAGCACTCAGTCCCAGTGTGGAAGGGAAGAGTGAGGTCCTAGCAGTAGCAACACCCTCAGTGCTTTTTGCCAAGTGCAGGATGACAGTGACAGTATAGGCTTGAAGGAACCCCCACATGGAGGGCAGTCAGGCTTCTCTTGGGGGCTTCAGAGTCAGGCCCCATTAATAACAGCACAATAGACTTTGCTATCACATTTATATATTAGATAGGATTACAGGGCTTGGACTTTTGTGAAATGGACAAGATAGGGGAGATTTGTTCTCTGCACATCTTCTATTCACCCAAGATCCTATTGTTTTCTGCTTCTCCTTTACTTTATACCCCCCTAGAGCTGTCCATTCTATTGTTAACAGATATCCCTCCAACTAAATCTCTTTATCTCATAGTCATTCCTTATTCCAAACATTTACAAGAGCCTATATTTCATTTCATGATTGTTATCTTCTCCTGGAATGGCTACCCTTCTGATGTTCTAGAACATACTCTACCAGGAGAAGTCCATATATCCCTCATTCCTCAATATCACTTTCAAACACTTCCATTACTATCATCACTAAATAGCCTTCTTAGAGTTTCAATTCATCTAATCATATTATTCTGTACCCATCCTTGTTGCTGTTACCTAACTCTCTAAGTTACTCTCTCTTGTTTCTTAAGGTATTTAGTACTTGTTTCAATCTTCCTATCAGTATATCGATATACAATAAGCCTTATGATTTCCTATATATTGAAAAAAATTAATTCTCATTATGTCCTCTTGGTCTGATCACTTGTCTTATATAATTTGACATTGAATTTGCAAGATGTAAAAACATATCTTTCATTCCTTATCATAAAACTATGTATCGTACTAGATATAAAGCAAACCTTTGATGAATAGTACATCTTCCCAGGTCTAGCTTTATTCTATCCCACAAGTTTTAGTGGTATTTAAATCGGGTGAATTCCCAGGACGTTAAAGCATGTTTATCTCCATTGCTTAGATGCATTTCTTCACCTTTCTGGCACTGATAGAGTACAAAGGTCATATTGCAGTATTTTTCTGCCATTTGGAAATCTCTGTAATTATGGCACAATTCTACTTCTCAGTATGCCTATATATTTATCAGAATTTATTATTCCCACAGTGGGGCTAGGATTTACCAATCTACTGGAAGTAAACAATCCTCCTAACATTTTTATTAGTCAACAGTTCGATGAAGAAGTTCTGATTGTACAAGCTCACCTGGAGCTTCTTCTGACTGACTGACCCTTTCTCAATCTCTCTCAGCCTTTCTAGTCTGTAAAGTGGGGATAATAACTCTGATTTGTTGGGAGGACCAAATGAGATTTGTAAACCTTAAGGTATTTTATAAATGCTAAGTATTATCATGATGATGATAGTAGTGGTGGTGGTGGCAACAGAGGCTTTACTACTGTCTTGAATGAAAAGGTGAGTTTCATCAGTAAAAATTACCTTTTTCCAACACAAACCCTGTGATTTTTGTATTGCTTTGCCCTCAACAAATTTTTTTTTCCTTCATAGCAATGGTTACTAGGTGCTTAAAAAAGATGAAATAAAACCAAAACCAAAAACTGTTCTTATTACTATTGTTCCAACTTGAAGATGCCTGTATCTGCATCACACCATAGTGAAATCAATCTGTAGTTCATCTTTCATTTCAAAGAGGACCAATGACATCATAGGGTGATGTCTTGACTTGCACATGAACTGGATTTAAGTGAGGCAGAGTGGCACCAAGTCATCAGCCTCACTCTGCCTTGTAGAGTCATTGAAGTCTAGTTGCAAGAAAAAGTTGGGACAACTGGCGATGACCCAGGATGCAATGGATGACCTTGGCTTTTTTGATGCCTGAGCAATCTCTAGGCCTCCAGGGTGTCTGCTTCATCCACCTTCATGGCCACTGGAACAAACTGTTCTCATCTGCCCATTCTGGAGGATGTCTTCACATATTTGGGGTAGATATCTCTCTAACTCACTGCTAGGTTTGAGGCCTATTGATTACCTTTAACCTGGTTTAGCCTGTCTACCAAGATGGTTTTACCAGGGTATTGCTGCTTCATATGCTACTACTTCTTGGAGTCACAGGTGAGATTTGGGTGAAGAGTGGACACTAAAAGTAAATAAGCAGCCCTGAAAGGACTCAGCAAGCCCTCACACCAAAGGTGCTATTCATCCTTGAACACTCCATACCCACCAGTGAAATCAATAACCACCCATCTAACAGCTAAATCCCTCTTAAAATCTTTGCTTCTTTTGTGAGAAATAATTTGGCATTATTGCTTGTCCCAAGCAATTTAGATACCTTTTTAGTTTAGAACTCCATCACTACTTATCTAACCAATAATATGGCAACTTTTAAATTGATTTCCCTAATTCCAGTTTCTCCCATCACCAATCACAAAATCATAGAATTTGAGAATTGGTAGGGCCTGCAAGGTTAACTAATCTAATCCCATACCATCTGATCTAATCCATTCTTCACAGACCTGGCAAAATTCTTTTTCTAAGGCAAAGGGCCTGACCATGTCAGTATCCTGCTAAAAAAATTCTTTGGTGGTTCCCAATTACTTGTTTGCTATAGGACAAATCAAAACTTGGGTTCATAGTCCGTCATAGCTTTGTATGTATTCAGACCCATGGACAGACTAGATGCTCGGGTAGCATTTGGGAATGGTGGTGTGGGAGGGCTGATGTGTGAGAGATGTTGCTCTAACAGCTATAAGGATTCAATGTTAACTGCTTAGCCTGGAATTTATCCCTCTACAATCTGACTCCAGCTCAACTTTCTAGTCTTATTTCATATTACTTCTCTTTATGACATTCTAAGATCCAGTCAACCTGAGCTTCTAGGTCTTTCTAGAATTCAACCTGTCTCTGTACATTCTTATGGGCTTCCTTCCATTCCTGGGATGAATTTTCCTCTTTATAACTTTTTATCTTGTTCTAGGTTCAGGTCAGGTACCACCTCCTCTGTTTAATCTCCCCTTATCTCCCTAGCTCCCTCCTCAAATTCTCCTACAACTCTTAATTCTTTCCTTTGCCCCCATCAGGACCTGTCTGTGTGTTGTTCTTTTCTGTTTATATGCTGAATCCCTCCCAACTTATAGTAGAATGGAAACTCCTTAGGGGTAGGGACTTTAATTTTTGTCTTTGTAACCCCAATACCTAGAACAGTTCCTGACATATAATAATTCCTTTATTAAATATTTGTTGAACTGAAGTGACTTGAAGTTGAAATGCTAAGAACCTGAGTTATCAAGATCAGCAAAAGAGAGGAAGAAAAATGGCCTCTCAGCTTCAAATTCAAGGCTTATGTTCTTTGTTTTTAGGGACATGATTGATTCCACAGTCTACATTAGGACTGAGCCTTTATAAAAAGAGGTCATAGATAATAGATTAAGGAGATAGAAAGGTTCTTAGCAGGCTGTGGAGTCCAACTACCTGATTTTATTTTAAAATTATATTTTTTATTTCATTAAATATTTCCCAATTATATACAAAAAATTAATATTCGTTTAAAAAATTGAATTCCAAATTCTTTCCTTTTCACCTTCTCTACTCCTTGAAAAGACAATCAACTGCCTAATTTTAAAGATGAAGAAACTGAGGAACAGAAAGTTTAAGAGATTTAATGGGGTCGCTCAGATAGTAAATATTTGAGGCACATCTTCATAACTTCATAACTTTAAATCTAGTGCCCTATTCACTAATCCTGCTGCCTCTTAACACTTAGCTTCAAGAGTCAGAAGGCTACAGAGTATTAGTTCAAAGTAGATCGTTACAAGAAGAGAACATCAAAATAAAAATAATTTAAATTGTTGTTGTGAAGATAGATGTATGAGGTCTAACTCATAATTAATCCCATCCTACTTTATACCTAGTTTTCTTTCTTGTGATGATGGCCTTATTGGCATCTTAATAGCAGAGCACCCACTTTGACTTTTTTAAAAATAAAGATGGATTTTTACTCTTATCTAGTCTTTCTGCTGTCAGAGAGGATGGCCAGTAACTGGCTGATTGAGATTCTTAGTCTATCCATGGAACAGAGTAAAATCAAACAGTCTGAGGTGGGGTCAAACTTTTGATGTTAATGTTCAAGCTAATTATCTCTTGCAGAATCATAGAATTTTAGAAATGGAAAGGACCTTAGTGATCATCTGTTTCAACTTTATTTTACAATGTGAGCCTGAGGTTAAGTAATAATGCCCAAGGTCTAGTGTAAAGACTCTTGCATTGGGAGTTAGGTTATCTGGGTTTGATTTCAAGATTTACCTTGCTTGTGCAACGACTTTTCTGTCCCTCAGGCTCCCTATATATAAAATAGGGAAAACGCCATTCATCTTTTACTTTCCTCATAAGACAAAAAAAAAAAAAGAGAGAAATGTATGTTAAATACTTGGAGCTGCTCAAAAGTTAGGCATGGTAGAAAATCTCAAGCTATAGTTATTGTCATGATTATAGTAATATCATTGTTTGAGGGTATGCCCACTTTTGTAAAGCAGGAAATGAGATTTAGCAAATCTATCTAGTGTCACATAGAAAACATATTGCATAATCCAAGATAGACATTTGTAAATTTGAAAGATCACAGTAGGGGCCTTAGGCTATCATATGAATGACAGCGATGGGATTTGGTGCTCGACCTAGCACCCTAAATTGAGTTGTCACTGTGAATTTGTGGGAGAGATCCTACATAAATGGGGGTAAAACAAACAACTTTAGACATCTTGTTATCTACCAACTATTTTAACCAGCATTTTGAATTTGCCAATGTGACTTTGCTGAGTTCTTCTTCTTCCATCAGCCCCCTCCCCATCCACTTTTGCTTTGTGTTTAAAAAAAAAATGTTTCCAAAAACAGTTTTTGGATATTGGACTTTGTGTGATAATGCTTCACTTTTTTTTCCCTTAAGATGAATCATTTGAACACAGAACTGCTGAATGGAAACTGGCTTGGAGTGATGAATCCTGATTGGCATTGGCAGCTGTACATTCTTAAGGGGGTAGATTAATACGTATAAACCATTCACCTTAGCTGAAACTACTGTTCAGCGTTGTAAACTGCCAACTTTATCTTCTTTAAGCAAAAAAATACAGTTTTTCTTCCCAACAAAGACTTTTTATAAAAGCAATAAGGTAACTGCATGAAGTGTGCTTCTCATGATATAATCACACCCCAGGGGGAATGAGAGGTGCTCCACTGCACCTCCCGCTTCGTAATGACCCAGGGGTGTGATTATCTTATGATAACCACACTCCCTGTCATGCCTTATTGCTTATATATTCCACATGTCATAATGAATCCTGAAGCACTTTCTAGGTCTCGTAGCAAAGGCAATGACTTTGAAGTACAGGAAGTAGCCAGATTTTCTGGGTACACACAGATTAATATTGTATACATTAGGGAAATTACGAATGACTACTTTTAAGTACTAGCCCAGCCACACATATTTGGGAAATTGAGACTTTGTGCTTTGAAAAATCTTCTTCTGGCTACTTCCCTCCACCCCCCCACCCCCCACCCCCCCCGGTTTGTCTCTACCATCATTCTGGTGGCTGCTAAATTATTCTATCTCTTCAAGTTACATTACTGGAGCCCAGGACCACCAGGGAAATAACATCTATGGCATAATTATCTTGCCGTTACCTGGTATGATGTTTTGGTATGAAAATCAGAGGATGATAATCTCTCCACTCCAAAAATTGGTTTCATTTGATTTTAAGTGCCTATTATTCAAGAATTACAAGCATTCTAGCTACTGATTTCTAGATCTTCAGGTATAATGTTTGAGGGAGGGATATTGAGAGAATGTTTTAATTTATTCTGCACAATAAAGGGCCCTTTGTCTCTTTAGATGGTGGAGTTGCTACATTAGTTTCAGTAATATTGTAGACTTTATATTATTTGGAGATGATAATTTAGCTTTAAGATTCTTCATAGAGACTGATAATATATTCAAATTAAAATGAGTGGGGTTAATAGTAGACCTATGGGGAAGCAGGAAGATCAAGAGGAAGAGACTTCTGAATCCAGAATGAGGCTTTGATATAATAATAAGACAACAAGGTAATAAACTAAGCAATTATCTTTGATGCAACTTGCCCTATTATCATACCACAGAGTGAATCTGCACCTCAGGGAGGAGGGGGGTTGGTTTCTAAGTCATTTAGAAACCTTCTAAATCTACAGCTGCCGTCAACATTTAAGTACCACTGTCTCTTATGGGGAATATCTGCAACACTGTTTTTATCCTGTCACTATATCCTGGGTGATGAATATGGTGGCCTCTCATCATGACCGCTGATGAGTTGATTCAATGTCTGTGTCAGTTTCAGGATCAACCACGTTAACCTGAGGTCATCTCAAGGAAAACCATGTGTCTAAAATGAAGATTATTTAGCCGCATACTGCACGAGCAGAGATACTACTGATTACCATAAAGGTCAAATAGGCACATTTTGACTGGTGGTAATGAGTAGTTTTAAAGATGTTTTAGCCTTTTCTTAATCTCACAATGTCACTAGGCTTCTATTGTTATGCACCAAAGAATGTGCCTTTAATTGTACCATTTGCCCTATTGTAGCTTGTACATAGAGCGGGTAGTATGATGTTACTTGTGATAACCGCCTACTACATGTCCTAATAATTATTAGCCTTCAGTAAATTGTACAATAAGGTAACACGAGTCTGGTAGAACCAAAAGGAGCTTTAAAAAGTCAAAAGCAATATTTAAAAGGTTTCATGTACTAAAGGGGTGAATAAAACAGGAGGTATAAAATAAATAACTTTCAAGTTCTTTGTCTGAAAATTATGTTGGCATTTGAAAGAATCCCAGTAGGCTTCAAATTCTGTAAATGGAAAAAAAAATGCAGCTTCTGTGGATGCTATCTTTTAGATCATTCTAAGGAGAAACTAAAGTTTTTGAAAAGATGCTTGGAATCAAGGGTTCATCCCAAAATTAGTATTTGTAGCAAACTATCTCATGAATGGATGACATTCACTTGGAGCTGCATATAGAATGTGGTTTGCAGGAGAGACGTGCTAGCCATGTTTAAAATTTCCAAGGGATGTGCTGTCTTAGACTCACTTCGAACAGAGCTGAGCAATTAGTCCTTCGAGTAGTTTGAAAGAAGTCGGCTCTACAAATGACAAGTTCAAATAGTTCAAAATGCTATTATTCACAAAAAGTGGGAAGGATATGTAAAATACTATTTTAAAAAGTCCTAGCCAAAATCTGATGCATCTCAATAAATTGAGAAGGGATGAACCAATTTCAATTCTCCCTTCTTATTTCAGCATTTCCCTGGATTTTAATAAGGACACTGGCTAACCTTTAAGATGTTCTATATTTTTAATAGCTGTCAACTTTTAGGGGAAAAAAAATCCACCACAGGCGAGTAAATACAATTGTTACAATGAAAGTAGCTTGGGGAAACACATGTTTGCAAATTGGAAATAACACATTGGGGCAGAAATCTTAAAAATCAAGATGTGGGTTCTAAGTTTCAGCATGTTTTAGTCTTATCCAAAGTTTGGAAGATGTCAGCAGTTTGTAGAATTAGCAAGAAAATTCTACATAAGCAGTTCACATGTTGGCACTGTCTATGCGATGTGAAAATAGCAAGTTGAATGGTGAAAACTTCAGCCAAACTAGTTATTTTTGAAAAAGAAAATGTCTATTTTGTTGAATTCAACATTTTCCCCCTGTAGTTTATATTGGTTTCACATGTAGATACAATGGGCTGTGGCTACATAATACCAAATTTGTTGAAAATTTAAAAAAAAATTCATTCAGTTATTTTAATGTTTCCAAATATTTTCATGCAGAATACTGTTGACAAAGAACTTCTGGCTGATTAAAAGGATTTTTCTATTTTTTTATCCAGATGTTTTCATAATCCAGATGGCTCCTTTTATTGATTTCTGATTTCATCCTTACTACTCCTAAATAGTGATGAAATAACATATAGAAAGAAGCTAAATTTTAGGGACACAATTAATATTTGTAACTCATGTGAGAATATAAATTCCCATATTTTAAGAGATTTAGTATATAATTAAAGATAATGCATGTAGTGACATTAATAATGTACATACACAAAAGGTTTAGAGGCATCCAGTACTCTTAAGGAAGCATATTCCTGAAGCAGAGTCAAAACTATTTTTCTGTCTCAGGCCTAAATAATGGCAAAAATCAATTTTGGTATGGTTCAACACACAAAATTTATTGAATGACTACTCAACGTGTGAAGCAGTGTGCCCTAATGGATAGAGGTCTGTGCTTAGAGTCAGGAAGATCTGCATTCAAATCTTTCCTCTTCGATATATATCATTCTGTGTATGTGTATGTGTGTGTGTGTGTGTGTGTGTGTGTGTGTGTGTGTGTCTGTAGATAAATAGATATGTTATGAGACCCTAGGCAAACCATTAAATCTTTCAGTGTTCTAGGCTACTATTTAAGACTATGAGTTTCAGACTAAATGCTTATTTACCTGGGTAAAGGGATTTTTTGCTCAGGGAGTTCCTTATTGCTGTGAAATCATAGGTCCAGATATTCCAAAAATAAAAGTACAAGATACTGGACTAGGGACATAATTTTTAAAAAAAATAATATATAGCTAGGTCATGATTAATACAATTCTGAATAATGTTAAATTCATTTTGGTGCAAATTAGGAAATAATACCAGGTCCCATTTAACGTGAGCCAAAAATTTTTAAATGTGATATGTGTGAGCTAGTCTAGGGTTTTAACATTTCACTATGTTGTCATTCTGCACTTGCCTATTGTTATGGATGGATAAGATGTGCTGCTGTGTACAATATTACAAATAGTTATGTTATTTTTTTAAAGAACCCTTAACAAAATGGACGAAAGGAAAGATAGTTCAATGGAAACATTGCCAGCACACACAAAAAAGAAAAGACTTGTTTTTACATTAGAGCAAACATTTGATGTAATTGAACAGCATGCATATAATCATGGTAATTTTGATATAGGATGAGGGGTTGGAATGCCTGAACCTACAATATAGAATATGATGCCACATGCAGGTGTGTGCATAAAAGAAAAAGGCAAAGTTACATCAGCAGCATCTGAGTTAGGCTTTGGAGGATGATAGGATCTTAATCGGGCAAGACGATGAGGTGCATGTCAGGCATAGAGGAGAGACTGCTCAATTGTGGGGAAGTGGGAGGTACAGGGTGAAACTGGGAACAGGTGGTAGTCTAGTTGGGCTTAAAGAGGGAGTATATAAAGTGATAGTGGTGGTGGGAGGGGACTAGTGTGAAATAAGCACAGAAAGCTCTCAAATAGAGGAGTGACATAGATTAAAACTTTATTTTAAAAAATTATTTTAGAAACTGTGCCTGTAAGTCATGAACTATTATGATCTCTAAAGAATAAAAAGCGTGTATCCTTCAGAAGACAATGGAGAGGAGAGATGGGTATGATCAGCCTGTAACACAGAATGAATAAGAAACTATGAAGAAACAAAATAAAATATGTCATCAAAGAAATGCATGATTGAAAAAGAAGCTGGAATGACCACATGTCCAGAGCAAGGTTGTTGTGTTTGTTCTTCATTTTTGAATGACATGGCATCAGGGAAATGGTGACTTGACTTGCAGTTGACTTTGATTTGAGTGAGGGAGGGCTGTGCAAGGTCACCAGTCTCACTTTCTCCTCCAGAGCCATCTAGATCCAGAGACCAGATATTCCTCAGGATGACTGGAGATGGCCCAGGATGCGATGGGAGATGCTGGCCCTTTTTAGGCTAAGGCCTTTTTGTGTACTCACTTAACTTACATTTGGTGAATAGGCCTCTTTAAGAAGTGAGTAAAGGGATGGGCCCTTTAATTAGAAGAAAAAAAAATCAACCTTCGAGAGGAAGACCCTCAGGGTTGTTGTTCCAAAGAGAAACAGTTACTATTGACATTCATGGTAAGCCAGGAGGGCCTAAAATACAGCCATTAAGTGGAACTTGGGCAGGGACTTATTGTGGTCCAACCTATGAGCTTCAGAGTAAACTTGATTTAAGAAGAAAGGAAGGAAGGAAGGAAGGAAGAAAGGAAGGAAGGAGCAAGGGAGGGAGGGAGGAAGGAAGGAAGGAAGGAAGGACATGAAATGGCTAGACATATGAACAGATGCCTTGAGGGGAGGCATTAATAGATGTCTCTGAAACACTGAACACTTCTTTCCACCTTGATTCTATCCTTTGGAGAAACAGGAGAAGTGTCTGTGAATATGATTGCTCTGTTCTCCTTTGAGAGAGGGTACTACCAGATTAGAGTTTTAGCCATATGCAGCTCCACCCCAACCCTCCAATATTGATAGCCTAGGGGTATGATTTTTTAAGTTCTAAAAACTAATTTGTTGGTCACTACTCCTTACCGGAGAGGGTACCACAAGTTTATACTCCCTTTTTTTTTTTTCCTCTTTGGAGGGCGGTTGGGGTTAAGTGACTTGCCCAAGGTCACATGGCTAGTTTTTGTGTTAAGTGTCTGAGGCCATATTTGAACTCAGGTTCTCCTGACTCCAGGGTCGGTGGTCTATTCACTGCACCACCCAGCCACCCCTACACTCGCCTTTTGACCCCTTCTCACCAAATGCTAATTACATAAAACATCCTCACAAATGGTGCAGAACAAGTAAACCAATTTATATAAATGAATGCCAAATAGAAATCAGAAAAGTACTATATATTAGAATATGCCTGAAAATACATAAGCAAATGAGCTCTTTATATGGGAGTGAGATCTTTTCACCTCAACCAAAACAGAGACCAAGCTTTCAACAAAAGGAAATTCTCTGAAGTCTCAAAGGAAGCAAATGAAATCAAGGACAGGTAGAGTTTCTGGTTTACCCTACATATTTACCACTTCGACAGATTTTTGTTTCTTCTTTCTTTTCCTTGTAGTCAGTCCCAAAGAGAATTTGAAATAACATGGATCTCTCTTAAAGCAGGGATAAAGAATGTCTCTCCCCTACAAAGCTTTCACACCAAGTCACCAGACTCCAAGCATGTAGGAAGCATCAAAGCATCATTCTTTGTGCAAAGTTGGAGAGTCATATTCAAATTACTTGAGGCTTGGTTAAAAACCTTGGCCAGAAAACACAGAATGGGTATATATGTCTATACATGGCTCACAATCTGCATTGTTAGATGGAACATTACATTGATGAGAGTATTTGAATTGAGGATCCACTGGAGAAGAGAGAAAATGGAGATGAAGGACCAGTAAAGGATCTATTATAATAGTCTCAGCAAGATAGAATTAAAGCTTCTGGAGGGTGGTGGCAATGAGAGTAGAGAGGAGGAGATTGAAATAGGAAATATGGAGATAAAATTAACAGCTTTTGGAAATTGATTGGATGTGGGGAGTGAGGAAGATGTGTAAGTACAAGATAACTCAGAAGTTTTAAATAGGGTGATTAGGAGGTTACTGGTACCATCAATAAAAATAAGGAAATTTGGAAGAGGAGTGAATTTAGAGAGAAAGATGATACGTTTACTTTTGAACATTTTGAGTTTCAGAACATCCTTATATAGATGTCCAGAAAGCTGTTGAAGATCCAGACCTAGAGCTTGGGAGAAAGATAGAGACTGCATATTCAGATCTGTATGTATAGATTTTGGAGTCATAGGCATAGAGGTAAAAGTGGATGAAAGTATTCAGGAAGACACATACATATGTATATGTGTATGTATGTATGTGTTAGTATTTGTATACATGTATATGTGTATGTGTATACACACGTGTATGTGTGTGTGTGTGTGTGTGTGTGTGTGTGTGTGTGTGTGGAAAGAGACAGATAGACAGACATTAACCAATCAAACTTAGCACTCTTTTTTGGTGGTGAATGAAGAAAAAGGTGTCATAAGCCTCTAGGTGGAGAGAGAGGCCTTGCCCCTTAATTCCTTACCAGAGTCCCTATGTGGCCTTGAACACACAGCACTGTTAACTTTCTGTATGTGTCATCAGTAAATCAAGAAACATTTATTAAGCAATTAAACATTTATTTATTAATCTGGGACTTATTATGTGCCAGACATTGTCCTAAGCAATACAAAGAAAGGTACAAAAAGGATTCTCATACTCAAGGAGCTGGCAGTGAGACTAACCTCTCACCTAGCGAGTTTGAAAAGAGCCACTACAGGTGTATGTTAAATGCTTATCAGTTCAGGATGTCTCAAGTCTTAGTCAAGTTTTTAAGCTAAACCACACTAAGACTTTTGGGACACCTTGTATGTTGAGGAAATATTAATTGGTGAACTGATAGTGGAATGCTAATTTCTTAACTAATTAATAAAATAAAAGGGATATTATTGGGGAAAATATGCCAGAATATGTGTTTTAGGCAGTAACATTTGAAGAACCCCACTTTACCCCTAGAAGTGCGGGGGAAAATGTAACCAGTTGTTCCCTGGGAACCTAATCTGTCAGTGCAAATGTGGGCTAGGAAAGTAAGTCCAGTCTGTATTTGCTACATTAATGATGAGTTTATAATTTGGGTATAAAATTTAAAATTGGATTTTCTTATAGACAAATCTTAAATGTCTTAATTCAGCCTTTGGTTTTTGAGCTTGGCATATAGTAAGTGCTTAATTTTTTTTTCATTCACCCATTTATTCATTATGTTAGAAATCATTCTCTGGACATGTAGTATGACTATTTTTGCTACAGTATTATTGTGAGGAAAGTACTTTTCAACATCTTAAATTGCTATAAAATAAGTAATTTAATTGTTTTGTAATTTATATCCAGAAAATATCATTGATATTTTTAGGAACATCTAATTGAGGTTTCACACATGATTTATAGCTAGATATTTGACATAAAAAATTTCAATAGCATCTAAAGTCCCATACTATTCAAGTTTATTTGGGACTCCAGCTGACCTCAACTGTTTTGCAGTGAGATCTTTAGTGAGATTTAAAATTTCTCTAATTAAAATTAGTGAGATCTTTCTAGCACTCCTTTCATGGTTGTAGAACAGAGTCATAATGACCTGGGATAAATAGTACTTTGTTCTAGGGCACTGGTATAGCTCTCGCATTAATATTATAGTAGGATCATAGCTTCAGAATTGGAAGAGACTTGTGACCAAATGTCACATGTCACATGTCCTCAGGATTTGCCCTCACAGTTCCTTTCAGGCTTAGCTTCCTTGCTGCACCCCCATCTCAAGCACTGGGTGGCAACCCTTGAAGCAGTGGCCTCAAATCATTCCTGGGTCTCTTCCTTCTGCTTCCTCCAGTTAAATGAATTTATCTTTAAAAAAGTTCGTTTTCCAATGCTTGCTTCAGATGCCAAAATTTTTATTCTGCTTTGTCAGTTTTCATAGTTGGGAAGTTTGAATGATGGCTCCCAAATTCATTACTTTGGCTTAAGATGGTGGATGAAATGAAAATGTTAGCTCATTTGGAATATCAGGAAGCATAGGTCCAGACAGGTGAGCTAGATGGAGTCATAGGTGCTGGCAGCCCTCAGGGAGCTGGAATTCTTTCAGGTAATAAAAGCCTTAGTATCATGCATACTTTTATCCTCTATTGCAGGGCATTCTTCCCTTCTGCTGATTATCATTTCACAAATATTTATCATATAAACTGCAATCACTCCGCTGATTGGTGACTGAGTTAGACAAACTAGGCCACTTATTGACTGGCAGGTCTTAGACACCATACGGTTTCCACATTCTATTGAGCCATCCAGCCTAGACTATCTCTCACCATCTCTTTACCCTCCCCCAACTTTCCACTCCCCAGAACAAAATTCCCTTCCCTGGCCTACCACCCTTAAGATGTGTTGTCTTGTCCTGTGAGAATGTAAATTCCTTGATGACTGGGACTGCCTCTTTTATCAGTAGTTAGGTGCCTGGCAATTACCACAATGCCTGACACGTTGTAAGAGCTTAATAAATGTTTTTTCAGGAACTGAACATGTGTTCCAAGATATGATGCCTTTGCATGTAGGCAACTCTTTTCTTCCTCCTGCCACATCACAAAACAAAAACAAAAATAATTCTGCCAACTCCTTTGTCTCACCAAGATCCATCCCTTCATTGAATTTCAGCTTTTTTTAATCTCCTGGTATCACTAATGGCATAATGTCAGATTGATAAGATTCAATTTCTCCTGTAGTGTGTCCATTTATTGGTCTCTGGGGAAATCCTCACATTTAGAGAACCAACAATTAAGTTAGAACCTAATAGCCATTTGACCTGGTACCTAAGAGAGTAATGTAATCTCACATTACATTAGTCTTACATATCCATATGTTGGCTGCATTTATTTTTCAACCTCTGGGTCCACTAGCACCTGATCTTTCTGTTTGGAAGCTGCTGGGAGATTGAACTGCCATTCAGATATACCAGGGATTCCCAATTCTGGGGTATGGCTACCTCCACAGGGTATAAAAACTTTTCGAATGGCAGGAATGTATGGCAAATGACTATATCATCCCAGTGACGTTAATCTGTGTTCTTTGTGGTTGTTACTCGGTCATCTTTCAGTTAAGTCCAACTTTTAATGACTCCATTTGGAGTTCTCTAGGCAGAGATCCTGAAATGATTTGCCCTTTCCTTCAGCTCATTTTATGGGTGAGGAAATTAAGGCAAACTGGGTTAAGTGACTTGTCCAGGATCACGCAGCTATAGTTTCAGGCTATATTTGAACTCAAGAAGATGAGACTTCCTGACTGGAGGCCTGATACTCTATCCACTGTGCCACTTAACTGCCTGATCTGTGTTCTCATATGCATATATGTTGTAAACACTAGAATATTTTATTTCCTATTGAATAAAGGATACAAAAAAAAGGTTACAGGGCTAAAAATATTGGCAATCCTTTGAATATTTTAGGCCTTTCTCTTCACTTCTCCCTCCAATTGAAATTATTCTCTGGGTAAGAAACCAACATCATAATATCTTGCCAAGTCACCACACAGGTTGAAGGCACCTGCCTCCATGTGCAATTTCTAATCCTTATTCTCTCTAAATTCCGTGAATCATATTCAAACCAACATCAAATCCAACTGCCTGGGAATCCATTCCTTTATCCTTATCCACTCACTCACATCATCCTGTGTTCTTTTCCCTGATGACTCCCACCACAACTTTCTGCATCAGTACCATCACAAACATTTCCATCTGTGTTCTGTTTTCCACAAATGCCCCACTCCATCACAAAATACCCAGCAGCCTGATCTTCAGTCCCCATGCTAAAAGCGATCACCAGCATCAAAAGTACATTTCGATCCTGCCTAAATTTTAGGGAAATTTGTGGATAGAAATAATGCTTCAAGTACCTGTAAGTAGCTGCATGTGGTACAACCTTTCTCATGCAATCAGTACAATTAGGTGGATTTGGAACTGGTAGAAAGATTGGATCTAAAGTGTAATTATTAATAGTGCAATGCTAGGTTATAGGGTGTCTGAAGTGGAACACCAGGGATTTGTGCTGGATCCTTTCCTATTTGAGATTGTATCAATGTCTTATATAAGCACAGATAACATGCTCATTAAATTTGAAGATTATTAGGAAGCTAGGGAGCATATCTAACATGCTAGATGACAGATTCAGGATTCAAAAAGATCTTTGCAGGATAGGACATTCTGTTGAATCAAATAACATGAAATTTAGTAGGGATAAATATAAAGTCTTGCCTTTGGGTTCAAAAAATCAATTTCATGAGTGCAAGATGGGGGAAAACAGGGTTAGATAATAATTTTGAAACTGATATATGGTTTTCTAGTTCAACCTGACTGAGCTTTGTGGTATAAAAGCTAAACAAGATTTTGTGATCTTAGGTTAAATTAAGAAACAAAGAATTTTATTTGGTAGCTTCCCTTTTTTCCCCCTGGCTTAACAGTTTATATACTGATGCAGCAATGAAAAGTGGTCTCAAAATGTAGAGATAGCTAATCTTGCAATTGTACAATCCTTTAAATTGCTGTTTTTATGTACCTGTTCCCCTTTTTTGCATAGGTGAGAGAGTACAGGTTTGGAATAATGTATATACTGTCAGACATACTTATTAAGTTGGCTGGTTTTGCTGAATTTTTTTCTTTCTTTTTTGATCTTTGTTACAAGGGATAATGATTCTTTGTAAGGGGGAGAGTAAAGAATATTTAAAGAAATTAAAGTGATATAAAAACAAAATTTATTAGTAAAATATTACAAAAATTATTATTTTAAGTTATTCTCCACCCTCGCCTTAAAATTTTCATGCCCTGAAGTAATGTTCTGATCTTATCAGCATGGTTATGGCTCAGAAGATTGAAATAATCATGGTTGTATACTGTAAAGTTTATTTGAAAAGCAATGCAAAGAGTAGATTTGAGAGGAGATATAGAATGAAGTCAGTCTATTTAGGAAACAATTGCAATAGTCTAATTAAGAAGAGCTAGGCCATTAGCTAGGGTGGCCATAATGAGAATGGAGAGGAGACTTTTATGTGAAAGACTATCAAGTTAAAAACACTAGTACTTGTCAAGTAATTGGGTACATGTGGTTTATATCATGGTCAAAGATGACTGCAAGTTCAAGAGCCTAGGAGCCAAAGAAGATGGTATTGCAATTACTGAAGATAGAAAAATTAATGGGAGGTGCAGGTGTAGGTGGAGATAATGATGAGTTTGTGGGCAGCTGGGTGGTGCAGTGAATAGAGCACTGGTCCTAAAATCAAGGAATTCAAATATGGTCTCAGACTCTTACTAACTCTGTGACCCTGGGCAAGTCACTTAACCCTATTTGCCTCAGTTTCCTCATCTGTAAAATGAACTGCAGAAAGGAATGGCAAACCACTCCAGTATCTTTGCTAAGAAAACCCCAAATGGGGTCATGAGGCGTTGGATATGACTGACCAACAATGATGATGAGTTTAGTTTTAGCTATAATAATAAAAGCTGATATTTATATTGTGCTTTATATAAAATATCTTATTTGATACCCTCAACAATTCTATAGTTATACCCATTTCACTAATGAGAAACTGAGACAGACAGGCTACATGGTCACATAACTAGTAAGTACCAGCTATAGGATTCAAAGTCAGGTCTCTCTTGAATTAAGGACCAAAGCACTTTCCACAGTATTGAACTGTTTCTCATTTTCTGATTGAGGAACTGGCAGGCTGTCAAAGTGGAGATATCTAAATGACAATTAGAAATATGGAATTCAAGCTCCAGGGAGAAAGTAGCATAGACATCTGAGAGTCATCTGTATGGTCATGATAATTAAATCATAGGAGTAGATGAAGACTCTAAGTGAAATAATGTAGATAGCTAAGAGAGTCAGGACAAAATCTTGAAACACCTGTATTTGAGGGATAGTAGAGGAGGATTCGGCCAAAGAAACTTTAAAAGGAGCAGTCATTGAAGGAGTATAGTGATGATGCTCTGCCACAGACTACAGAGGAGGGAAAGCACATCACGAGGGTGGTAGAGGTCCAGAGTGTCAAATGATACATCACACACATTACACAGACACACACAGACACACACAGACACACACAGACACACACACACACACACACACACACACACAGAGGCAGGGAGGGCATTGGATTTGGTAAGGAGCAGATCTTGGAGAGGATTGCTTCAGTAAAATAATGACAACTGAAATCAGATTGCAAAGGAATGGAGAATGTGCCAGAAGTGGGTGGCAAGGAATCAGAGGCCATCAGTGAAGAATATTCTTTGTAGGAGTTTTGAGTATAAAGAAAAGTGAGATTATTTCATGGTTTCAAAATTTCTTTACTTAAGGGAAATTATTTTGATTGGGGAGATTGAGAATATATATCTGGGCTAAGAGGAAAGAGGAGAGAGACAGAGACAGAGAGACAGAAATACAGGGACATAAAGACAGTGACAGAAACAAATATGAGAGGGAGAGAGAAAGAGAGAGAGAGAGAGAGAGAATTGAAGATGCAGAATAAAGATTAAATGTTAGAGAAGATGGAGAGAAGAAGATGAAAAGTAAAGGGATTAGCTTTAACCAGGTTTAGGAATACCCATTCTGCTGAATATGGAGGGAAAGAGGAAAGTGAGGACATTAAGAGGATCAGAGTCAGCCAATGAACAAGAATTTATTAAATGCCTATTATGTGCTAAGTAACGAAGATTCAGAGAAAGGCAAAAAATAGTTCCTTCCCTCAAGGAGCTCCCATTCTAATAGGAGAGATAATATACAAACAACACTTTACATACAAGGGACATGGAAGGTAATCTCAGAGAAGACACTAAGATTAAGGGGAACTGGGAAAGGCTTCTTACAGGAGGTGGATTTTTAAATAAGATTTGAAAGAAATCAGGGAAACCAGAAGTGGTGGAAGCTGGAAGCTGGGGGAGTTTGTGTTGGATATCTTCAGGAAAGTAGGCAATAAGTGGGCTGGCACTGAGTGGGTAGAGTGTTGAGAGAAGGCAAAGTTCTGGAATAACTATTGTGGATTGAGATATTCAGGAAGAGCAGAGAAAAAAGATTGTCGTCAGATCAACTGAAATTAACTCCAAAATTGCACTTATTTCTTCCGAGTGATTTTTAGTCAATTCATAGTAAGGACTGTAGGAGACAGATGGTAGAAGTTTGTAGGGTGGAGATACAAGCTGAAGACAGTATTACATGTTATTTGGCATCAGACCTTATTAGAGATCTCCTTGAACAACTAATGTGGTGTCTTTAGATACCTCTCTCTTTTCTTTATCCATACTGTATCTGGAAACTTCAGGTGTTGCACCCACTCCTTATCACATTCCTATCTCTCTACTTCTGACTTTTGTTTTAAAGTTTATTTCCCCTTGGTTTCATTCCTTCTTCTCCAATATGATAGCCAGTGAAAGTGTTCCTTTCATCTAGAAGGTCAGCAAAGCCACCAATCACATCCCATAACCTTAAATTTTTCCCTTTCGATTGGCTCTCAGCTCTTTACAGAACTGCCCCAGCTTGGGGTCTTTTTGTTTATTTGTGAGGTTATGGCTAGCTAATCCAGATAACAGCATGCACCAAGCACATGAGTGCCTGATTAGTGGGAATGTGACTGTAATTGCATCCATCTGTCTTTATTCACATGAACTTCTTGAACTCCTGATGAAGTGTTCATCATCTTATGATTCATTCTTCTCACATATTTGTTCTTTTACCTGTCAGCATGATAAGGCACAGTGTTTCATTGACTCTTCCTAGAAGAGACTCCATTCCCTTTCACATTCTGACTCTGAAAAGAGCCTTAGTGTAAGAATGTCTACTGGGTAAATGGCACAACGGCCTTCATGATTTGCAAATCTCCTGGAGCATTAGACTTCTTAATTCTGATTTTTTTTCCCCCTCAGCACAGATATCTAGAGAATTCTCCAATCTGACCAAGAATTTTTTTTGTGATAATGGTTTTGATTTTTAAAAGGGACTTAAGAATTTCCTTTAGAAGTGAGACCTAGAAAAAAAAATCTCACTATTATTAATTTTCTGAGACCTGAAAATAATTTAATTGAGCCTTGCTGAAGCTAATTAGAAGGATCATTTCTCATTTTACTCTGTGGCCCCATGGACCTAATTCAACAATGGAGGTGTGGGTTTCTTCAGAGGTAACCCTGTACTCAGACTAGCACTGGGGGAACAAAATGAGAAATGCCCTCATATTCCAATCCTCAGAGCAAAGTGTCTTGTTCCAGGTTATCTTTCCTGGTCAATTTCTGTTTTTCTCATTCACTTTTAATTTTTTTTGCATTATCTAATGCACTATGAATAATTGTTTGTAATAAATGTCATTTTAAAAAAGTTTCCCCCTCAGTCAATGACACTACTCCAAAATTTCCTTTAGTTTCTTTAGACATCTTTATAGATTGTGTAGAACTGATGTTACAATTAGCTGCTAGCAATGGTTAATTCTCTTATTTTCTCCCTCATATTTTAAGTGAACCATATACTACTATACAGCTACATCTGGTGAGCTACAGAGATCTCTTTTATTGTTTATAAATAAACGAACAAGCAAATTTTACAGGATAGTCATCAAGGACCTTGAAAATGTTGCTTACAGAGGAGTGATGTCAGTGTCTTAACATGAGTGACAGGAATTCTTCTATTTTTTCATCTCAACTTGGTCATTCTCCCCCCCCACCCCATTATATTGGCACAATGTTTTCACCTCATCTTCTTTCGTTTTGAGAGGTTAAAAGAAAGGCAGAAAAAAAGATGAGGAGTGGAGGAGTATTGGGCAAATAAGACACATACCACATAAAAATTCTTATTTGTAGACAGTATCTGTGAAGAATTCCATTTTCTTTAGCTTTAAGAACAATACAAAAGCGAAAAGGTATAGTGTTCATCTTTCTTTAAGAATCATTTAAACTCCATTCATATATTAAGCAAAATGGAAAATTCAGCTCATGTAGAATAAGCTGAAACCTGATCAATACATTTCCTTGGTTCTTTTTAACATTTTATTTCTGTTGGTCCTTGAGACTTATCTCCTCCAATGGGGGTTCTCAAACATTGGAAAAGGAAATTCAGTGTAATGGTGATAAAAATAGAAATTGATCTGAATTTGCATTTTTTCTAATTCTAGAACGCATAGGATGTACTCTTGAAGATTTCATTCCTTCATGAGGAGGGATTTTTTTTTTTTAGTGAATTGAAATGAACAAAAGTACATTGAATGAGTTTTCTAAGACACATGAAAGTGGATATTTGATACAGCATGTGCCTTTAAATATGGTTTTTGGCTCTCACTTAACATTACTGTCAGTCAAAATGGATACTGGTGGCTTCCTTCCTTAGAAATCTTGTAATTGATCAAAGTGCAGCACTTTTGCAAACCTCTTAAAATATTCATATGAGCGGCATAACAACATGTGGCACATATTAAGTCAATTGTCGTTTTAATGTTTTATCAGGTCTTTGTGGCATCAACCAAAATGATACAGGATTTCTGACAACAAAATCATCAGGTCTAGGGCAAGGCAGATTGCCCTAAAAATAAAGAATGTGATGCTTGTGTCTTAGAAGCTAGTTACATTTCAAACAGAAGAAAACCCTTTTGTTCTTTAGTTAATTAGCTCATTATGTTGTAGGTCCATAATTCTTCCTGAAGAAGCAAACCCATTTGGAAAGAGATCACAAAAAAAAAGTTATGGATTATAAATTCAGATAGTACAAAAATGTTAAAGATGGTGACTCCCCATGAACAATGTGTGTGTTAGCATGAGAGCCTTTAAAAGTGGATGACCAAGGCTTGCACAATGTTTTAATTTCTGCCCATAAAAAAGAAAATCCCCTTTGTTTGTAAATAAAAAGGGGAAATATTTCACTGTGGCACTTCTATCTGTTACCCAAACAATAAGTGAAATCATGCAGTTAATCACAGTATTTTCTAGGAAGGATTTAAAGTTGGTGCTCCATTGGGCTATCTGCATGCAGTTATTTTACAGCTGCTAAGGACAGCTTACTCTAACCATTAGTCTTGTGTTTTAATTCTTCCATCAGCTAGTTCAGAACACAGAAGCATGGATTTCCTACCCAATTCTGTTTCAAGGTCTGGCTTACTTCCAATGAAATGAACTACCATTTAAGGATATATATTCTGTGGGTGACAGGGAGAGGGGAGGGAAGAAAAAAGTTGTCAAAAGACAAATCTGTTTGCTTGCCACACTTTAAGTGAAATATAATCTCTTGCATATTTAATTTGAGCACACTATCAAACACAAAATAAGGGGGAAAACACAACCAAATTCTTGAATATAGTTTGAATGCTGAGACTATTAATCCTCTATAGTACCAGTGGTCATCCGTTCTGAGGAGTATCGTTCAAATCAGTAATGAGAATGAGGCATCTTTTAGCAGAACAAGAAGTATGTGATGAGTTTAGAGTTGGGTGATTTGGTGAAAGGGCCCTTTTCTTTGAAACACTAGGATTTTTACAAGGAGAATTTCCTAAGTGGTGCTTACGTATTGGAGGGGTGATTAGTGGTTGTAGTGGTGGAGGGTAAGGCTCTAAAGATTTAACTGGGGAACTTTCCCCCCCAGATTTAGCAATGATTTTATATTTTTAAATGTATTTTTATTGATGTCTTCTGTTTTTACATTCTTCTCTCTCACATCCTCTTAGAGAATCATACTTTAACAAAAAAGAAAAGATAAAAAAAAGAAAAGAGGAAAGAAGAAATTTAAAATTAGCAAAACTAATCAGTATATTAAAGAACAAAACAAAACCTTGACATCATATACAATGTTGTGCACCAAGGGACCTCTCCACCTCTGCAAAAGAAAAATACTTTTTGCCTTTTTAAGAAGGCATTAGAGATAGAAATGGGGTTCATGCTGCTATCTGCTTGAAGCTTTAGAGGAAGCATTAAGGAATTTCGTGAAGACAGTCAAATGTTGCATTCATTACAGAGAGTTCCTGTGGAAAACTGAAAAGTGTTTTCAAAGGCAAATAGTAGTTTATGGGGATGTCAGTGACACTATGTTTATGCTTTCCTGTGAGGGAGATCTTGTGGCAAAAGGGCTTCTCTAAGTTGAATACACCTGGAAGGAGTGAGCAGGGAAAATATCTTCCGGCAAGGGAGAAAAATAATTGTATGAAACCTTTCAAATGCAGAGATAGGTAGACAGTTAAGTGCTGTTCTATCAGATGCAGGCAAAAAACACCCATGAAGCTTATGTGGGATATTTAAAATCTCTTGGAAACACACATGAAAATGCATTACAATGGTTTATATGGTGAGCCTGATAAAATTCGTCTTTGGAGAAAGCAAAATATATGAAGCTCGTTTTGTTCTATGCTATCCACATCTAATCCAACCCTAAAATGGAAGCGCCCTCTACTGGATTGTACAAGATATTACTGTGACCTGAAAAGGGGGAAAAAGGTGATAAGAGAAGAAAAACAATATTATTCTTATTAACCATGATACAAGAGAACAGTTATAAATTTATGACCCTTGGTTCACTGCTCCTCAGAAGAGTCCTTTTCTTAATCTTAGTGGATTGCTGAAGCATTGCCTTTTATTTAGTTTTAGAGGAATTGGCTAACACTGTATGGAATGCCTTTGAGTAAGAATGGACTCCACCAAAGCAGGTCAGATCCCATTGATGACTTAGTAGATAAGTGCAGGAGACTAGCTTGAGGCACATAGAGATTGTGACTTGATCAGGGTCACACAGCTAGTAAGTGTCAAAGATGGGAAATGAGCCCAGGGCTTCCTGACAACAAATGACCACTCTAATTATGACTCTTTAGGGAACATGGTGACCCCAATTCCACATTGACTCTCTAGGACAAGGATTAAATAAATGGTGGTTAATGAGATACACCAACACTTATGAAGATGTACTTAAGAGTGTATAGAATGCTGGCAGGATGTGCCAGCATGGCCCTGGGGAACAATCTCATTGGCCCTAGTTCTGAGGGGAAAAGGAAGGACCAGAAGGAATAATCCTTCAGGCTGCACTACCACACCCAAAGTAACACAGGGTTAGGTTAAGCAATCAGATTGTCTGTCCTTACTCAGCTTACCTGAAACCAAAATAATATACTGAGATCAGCATTTGCTTCACAAACATTTGATGTTAGAGACTGAAAACTAATCAAATTATACTACACATCCTTCTGCCCATGGTCACAGAGTGTTCAGTGGTTTAAAGCTTTTTAAACTTTTCAAATATTGTCTCTCTCTGTAGATATATACATATATAAATATGTGTGTATATACACATATACATATAGTAATATAAATAGTCTGTATCTCTGTATATACACACATACATATATATACATATACATATACTTATATAAATATTTGCAACTGATTTCTCTGACATATTACCATTCATCAAAATCTTCCTGATTTTTTTTTTTACAGTTTCTAATCTTTCTTGAAAGTCCATATAAAGTGCTACCCTGATGCCTTGTGGCATGTAGGCTAACCTGAGTTTTCAAAGGCTAGCACAGCACAGCACAATTTTTGATATATATGTCAAGCTGTTTCAGAAGTAAGAGAGGTATCCTTACTCCCTGTGTGACCTTAGGGAATAAAGGATTTTTAAAGAAAGATTGAATTTAATTTAAATGATTCAATATGATTTGATAATTTAAATAATTTAGATAATTCTTAAAGAAGTATGTATACTGTACCTTTTCTTCTTGTATTGTTCTTGACTACAAAAACAGTGGAATTATCCCAATAGCCACGTTCAACTGGTACTCATCTTATTTGTCCCGAATTATTCTCTGAGACTTACTTTCCTTATTTGTAAAATTAAAAAGTTGGACTAGATGACCTATGAAGGCCTTTTTGTTATTGTTCACTTCCTATCTGAGTGACCACCAGATAAAGATTTTTTTTTTTGTTACAGCAACTCAAGATACAATCTATTAAGGTAGGAAGGGGTCTAACACTGCACCAGTAGAGGCAATATTCACTTCGCACAATGGTTAGAAGTCAGATATTTTGAATTACTGAGCTTCATTTTATTTGTAGTTTTAGAACATTAAATTAAAAGAACTTATCTACTTGATGAGGCCTGGTGTATCTGGGAGAAGTGGCATATTACTGGATAAAAGCTGGCCTGTGACTTCACAGCTGTATAACTACATTATTCAGCTTTAAGATTTGAAATGGTCTGAAGCTGCTATGTCTTTATAGTTGGACTTGTATAAAATACCCCCTTTTTTTCTAAGTAAATGGATAATTGCATTATACAATATCTACGTAAAAGTTTGGGGATTGGTTTGTTTGGTCCGGACTTCTAATTTCTTTTGTGTGGGGAATTTCTAGTGTAGAAACCCCTCTACTAGTGCAGATCAGCAATTTTTCTGTATCTTAGAGAGTTGCTCAGGTAGGGGCTGTGAGGGTAGGTGACTTTCCCAAAGTCATAAAGCTACTAATCATCAATCAACTAGCATTTATTAAGTATCTTAGGTACTTAGTCCAGCAGGGAAGACAACATACAAACATCTGTGTACAAACAAGATATTTAAGAGGATACATTGGGAGTAATCTCGGCGGGGAAGGCATTAAGTATATATGAAACACAGAACTCAGATGCTGATCTTTCTTACTCCAAGGACTATAAGTTAGTTAGCTAGTAATACAATAATGATTAGTAATATACTATTACTATTGCATGAGTAATAGCTATTTAATATTAATTAGAAATTATACTATTACACATAAGGGTTTATGCTAAAATTAGAATAATGGGCTCAAGGATAATTATGTTTATAATATTTAAATATTTGGTCAGTGCTTTTTAATGTATATATTTATAGTGGTTCATAAATAAATTATTAAGGGGTGGGTAGGTGGCGAAGTGAATAGAGCACCAGTCCTGGAGTCAGGAGGCCCTGAATTCAAATGTGGCTTCAGACACTCAACACAAAAACTAGCTGTGTGACCTTGGGCAAGTCACTTAACCCCAATTGCCCTACCTTCCCCCCTCCAAAAAAAAAAAGAAAAGGATAAATAAATTAGTAATATTTGTTATGCAAATACACAATATTCTGAACATGAATATAGGGCAGAGGATATTATAGGAAGTGATATTTCCCAGGTGTTATAACAGATCCAAGCCAGAATTGAGATTAAAACTCAGATCTTTAGACTGAGTATAATTCATGAGACAAACTGCCTTAACTAAACCAGTATAGGCAATTGTCAGTCTTCATTACTCGTTAACATCAATGAGTCTTGGTTGTTCACAGGATACATGGTGCCATACTAGATACAATGGAATTTATTTAGTTTTGGTTGATGCAACCATGAGCCCTAAGGAATTTTGTAATCTCATTAGAGAGAAAAGATCAATGACCACAGATAGAAATGTCAATAGATTAATTATCAACATAATGATAGGGGACTAGACCTGTGATTTCATTGCTTTGGGGAGCTCCCTGAAGAGGAAACTCTCACTATCAATTCAGGTTACCATTTTCTCAGTAACTTCCAGCTTCAGAGAGTAGCCTAGGGCACTAAAAGGTTAAGTGATTTGTTTAGAGTCACATGGCCCCATGTGTGTCCTTAGTGGAACTTAAACTGAAACAGTCTCTTTCCTAGGGTAGCTCTCTATCCACTACATCATGCCGCCCTGCAATTATCAATAAAACAATCGATGTGTACTTATTTAGCATCTATATCTAAGCAAAAAGATCTGGAATGAAAATAGAAGCCCTGAGTTTGAATTCCAGTACCGCTTACTCTATCTATCCATGTGAAAAGTGGGAAGTGCTTTCTCCTTTCTGGTTCTCAGTTTCCTCTTAACCCATAACTAGGTGAGGGGAGAAGATGGGAATAGCTGCGATTTTTACCTGTATATGATTTTTTTCACATACATAATTGTGAATTTGGGGAGGGAGGTCAGGATTGAGTTGTGCTCCATAGCTCAAGGATGGCTTTGGGAGAACTAAAAAAGACAGTTTATATTTCAAGTGTAAAGAGATTATAAATATAGAAACCTTTCTGGAGGAGGTAGATGTTGAGTTATCTTTGGAAGGCACAGATTTCTTCAAAGTAAGAGAAGACAAGTTCGTGTTTGGGAGATATCTTGAGCAGGGACTTGGGTATGAGAGAAGCTAAAATCTACCTAAGTGATGGTAAGAAGGTTTGCTAAATTTGGTGTCAAGGTATGGGAATTTAGGTATAGTACATCCTTTTTTGTTCATATTGAATTAGTGACACATGATTTTCAGAAATTAAACATGTAGAGGCACTAATGTGTACTGGATAGGGAGCAGGCCTCTGGGTCAGAAAGCTCTGAGTTTAAATCTTATTTCAGACACATACTGTATCTGCTATCTTGGTCAAGTCACAGCCTCAGTGCCCTCAAACAACCCTGTAAGAAAAGAGTTCTTAACCTGGGGTTTGTGAAATTGGTATTTTTATATATTTAGATAACTCTTTCAATATAATTGGTTGCCTTTGTAATCCTCTAGGTGTTATTTTATTCATTTAAGAACATTTTTCTGAGAAGAAGAATATGATTCACCAAAGTGCTAAAGGGGTCGGTGATACTAAAAAGATTAACACCCCTATAAGTTGAAGGCCAAATGCCAATCAACACTGATTGAAGAAGTCCTTCACCTGTGGGTCTCTATACCATTGAAATCACAGGTCTGGTGAAAAGGAGGAAAGAAGCATAATATAGAGACAATATGTATAGTTCAAAGAACACCAAAATAGGTCACAATGCTCTTAAAATAATAAATAACTGTTACCTTAAATAAATCACTCAACCAATCTGTCCTTAGTTTCCTGAGCTATAAAATGAGGAAATTGGATGAGATGACCTGGGATATATTTTGTGATATTAGAAATCACTATTGAATCTAAAAGAAAGGATATAGAATCATAGATTTAAAGCTTGGATAAAATTATACAAGTCACAGTATTCAAGACTCTCATTTTACAGATGAGGAGACTGAGGCCTAGAGAGCTTAAGTTATTTGTTCAAGGTGACTAACAAAAGAACTGAGATTTGAACTCTGGTGCTCAATCTCCAGATTTTAAGCACTCTTCTTGGTGTACCATACTGACCCCAAAATCCTTTTCCCCAGCTTTATGAGATACCAAAAAATGTGGATGTTAAGAAGGCACACATTTTTAGAAGCCTCTGCAGATGTACTTGGAGTTTCTAAAATGTAACAGTCTGCCTTCGGTGATTAGGCATAGAGTTTTCAATTCATCTGGCCTGGAGGAGTCCCTATTGACTTCAAGCCATCAGTGAGGTACGCCACAAGATGAGAAGCTGGCCCACAGGGTTGTCATATTGAAGAATCACAGGGGCTTCAATTTTAGACCATTTTGTCTGGCTCATATTAATTATCCAATTTGTGATGGAAGGAAAAGGAAAGACATGTTTTTGAAGAATGCATACTTCCTGCCTATCTGAAAGAAATCATATCTTTTCAATCACAGTGGGAATAATGGTTTGGAAACCTCTAATATTATATAATACATCATTTCTAATGCCTTTTTTGGGTGATAATTTATCGATATTCATTGCAGCAGCTAGTCAGCAGTTCTTAACCTGTGGGTCGCGACCCCTTTGGGGGTCAAATGACCCTTTCACTAGGACCATCCAAAAACACACATGGTCTTAGGAATGGAGACACTGCTCCTCTATCCTTCTCCAGGTGAGTCCACCCACATGGAGATACGCCCACATATGAGTATTAAAGGGTTGTGGCATTAGGAAGGTTGAGAACCACTGAGCAGGTGGAGCAGTGAATAGAGTACCCTGTCTGAAGTCAGTAAGATTCATCTTCCTGAGTTCAAATCTCGCATCAGGCACTTATTAGCTGTGTGACCCAGGGCAGGCCCTTTAACCTGGTTTGCCTCAGTTCCTCATCTGTAAAGTGAAATCAAGAAGGAAATGGCAAACCTCTCCAATATCTTTACCAAGAAAGCCCCAAATGGGGTCAAAAGAAATGGACACGATTGAATGACTAAACAATAACAATCAATGTTCCCCTTCATTAAAATCCCAAAATCTAATCCCAAGATGTCACTGTGGTATGGAGTAAACCCAGGTTTTTGAAAATTGATCTGTGTGGGGGCGGAGCCAAGATGGCAGTGTAGCAGCAGCAACATATCGCAGCTCTCACATAGCCACCCCAAAATACCCATAAAACAGGACTCTAAACCAATCCTAGAACTCCAAAACACACACAAAGATACTTCCCACTAAAGTCAGCACGGCTACAAGGAACCATATTAGCACTGCGAACCGAAACCAACCTGCCCTGAAGCCGTGGCTGTGCCCCTGGGGCGGCTGGACAGGAGGAGCTGAGGAGCCTCTCAGGTGAGCGGATTAGCAGCAGCTGCAAGTGGGGATTGTAAAAGGGGGAGATAAGCAGTCTGGTGAAAGGCCTCCAGAGCAGAAAAGCCAAAAGGCAGAGGTTTTGCACCCACCTCTGCTTTGTAGCTTCCTGCCTGCGGCCTACAGACAGCAGGGGGACTTAGTGATTCTTCTCAGGCCAGTGCTCTCGCGTTGAGCGGCCTGGATCCGGATCTCTGTCTTGGGCCTCGGTCTTGGAGTCCTCATTATCCAGTCAGCCAGAAGTAATTAGGAAGACTCCCAGCATCTTCCTGAGAGCTACGGCAGCCAGGAGGACCCCAGCGATTTAGGACAGAGCTTTCCCTTCTGGAAGCAGAGCCCCACAGAGATTTAAAAAAAAAATCATGGTCTGAAGAACCATGAGTAAGAATAAGCATAAGAAGCAAAGTAAGAACAGCTCCCAAATCCTTGATTGCTTCTTTGGGGAAAAGAAAGATCATGGGAGAGAGAGGGAGGAGGAGAGCGCAGCCAGAGCACCCCCACCAGGGGCCTCCAATAAACATGAAGAAT
>CM053581.1:477493244-477530632 GCA_028627135.1 Pseudochirops cupreus
GTGCCAGTGAAGGACTCTATGTCTTATGTCTGTTCAGAGACACTCTTTGCTAGATTGTTCACAGGGAGATGAATTTTTAAGCTATGACAGTTTTGAATATTGCCTAATAAGCTGTGAAGGGCTGCTCTCTGCAGACTGCATTGTAGGAGACAGTACCCATACTTAGGAAATTAAGGATTCTTCAAATATGGAAGTATGTTCTGTGTTCTATTGAATACAGAAGTTCCTTAAGAAATCCTTTGAGGTCCTAGAAAACAAATTTGATCAACAGTAGATGTTCCAATACTGGAGTGAGTGTTAGAATTTTGGGGTCTGAAAAGCTGCAGAAGACTTCAATGCTTACTAAAACATCAAGGAACTTCTACATTTTGTTAGTATTAGGGATCCATGTCTATTGAAGATACAGGTTATTTTGGGGGGAAAGAGGTTGTTGGATTTCATTGGTGTAGTGGTACTGGAAACTGCCAATAAGTATAGATCAGCAAATTAAGTGTAATTTGTAACCTTGAAGAGGAGCCTGGGAGCACTAAGAAGTTAAGTAAATTACCTGTGGTCCTCCAGCTGATGACCAGAAAGACCTGAACTGAGTTAGGTCTCCGTAACTCCAAGGATGGCCCTTTATCTTCACTTTTCAGGCCATTATTTGAGTCAGAAATTTTTCACTTTGTGGGTTTAGAATTTAAGCTTACGATGATTGTTCTGTTACCTCCACAATGTTGCCATTAACTGAATGGTATCTGGGAACTCTTTAGATCTTTCTTTTCCCATTGAGGGAAAAGCAGTCCTCTGCTAGTTCAATTATGAGAGTGGATTGGGGTTTTGTATTACATTTTATCTTTTCTCAGGATGTCTGTGTTTTTTCAAGGTTCAACATGAGAACGAGAGTAAATCTTCATAGGATAGAAAGAAAGTGCACGTAGTTGTTGAGGACATAGAAACCCATCTAGCCATTTTTTGTTCTATAGTTCTAACAGAAAACTGTAACTGTTAGGTAAATGACTTAGTTGGATATAACATTAAAAACATCTTATTTTAGGAAATCCTGGAATCCTAAGTTTAACTTAGCCATTCTTATCTTGAACTCAGAACTTGGCCAGTTGGCTTTGACATTATCAGTTTAAGGAAATGAAATACTTAAATTCTCTTTCTGTATTTATATGAATATAATTCTAAAAGTTTTTGAAAGAATAAAATGAAGATTTAAGATACTCAAATCACAAATTAAGGAGGAATTTGCTAGAATTATTGCCCTACCACAGAGGTAGATTTACATATGAAAACATGCTTATACACATAAACAGTAAGAGTTATTGACTAGCCATTCAAAAGCCTTATGAAATTTTATCATTGACAATAGCATTTTATGAAGAGAAATTTGATTTTTGGGTTCAGACTTGTGATTTTATTAGTATAAGGAGCTTCCAGATAGAAAATTAGCTAAACAACTGTTCAACAGCCAATTTGCAACTTAAAGTCTTAGAGAGGTCCCTGGAATGTTAAGAGATTAGATGACCTGCTTAGGGTCATATATATATGTCAAAGGCATGACTTCGGGACTACCAGACCAACTCTCCATTCATTTTACCATGCTGCCTAAATAATATTTAACATAAATGAATTGGCCAAAGTTGTTTGGCATTTAAGACCATAAAAAACAACACAGTGACTCCACCTAGTCCAATATTTTGTCATTGACATTGATGCCAGGGATACTTTATGGGATAGTATGGAACTTTATAGGACTGTAGATTTTGAGTTGGAAGGGACTTCAGAAATTATCAAGCCTGGTCATATCATTTTAAGTATGAGAACACTGAGAGAGATAAAACTACTTGTCCATAGTCAAACAGCTAGGAATCAACAGTAGAAGGATATGAACTCTGATTCTCTGCTTCTAGCTCATGATATCTTCTATCAGATCATCATGCAAGGTATCTTCCATGACCTCAGCTTGTGTACCTAGAATAAGCTAAGTACAGAACCACTGAAGGGGCAGTTAGAAGGCACAGTGGATAGAGTACCAGGCTGCAAATCATGAAGACTTCTTTCCCTCAGTTCAAATGTGGCCTCAGACACTTAATAGCTGTTACTCTGGGCAAATCACTTAACCCTGTTTGCCTCAGTTTCCTCATCTGCAAAAGTGGCTAGAGAAGGAAATACAAACTACTCCAGTGCCTTTGCCAAGAAAACCTCAAATGGGGACATAACGAATTGGATATGACTGAACAATACCACAGTCTGCCACACAGATCCACTGAACATCAAACAAGGGTACAAGAGAATCACAGAAACTAAAATGAATTTTTTTTAATTTAAAATTTTAAAAGTTAGTTTGGAATTGTTGGAGGGACTATGAAAAAAACAGGCATACTGATGTACTTTTTTTGGTGGACCTATGAATGGGTCCAACCATTCCAGGGAGTAATTTGGAATTATACACAAAAACTTATTTAAAAATGTGTGATTTTGACCCATTCATTCCTCAGATAGTCTTCTAGCCCAAAGAAGCTGGAGAGGAATGTTCAAAAATATTTAGAGAACTCTTTTGGAAGTTGCAAAAACTGGTATTCTAAGTCTATATTAAATAAAATTCTAAGTATATACCTATATCTATCTATCTATCTATTTACATACACACACATATATAATAGGAATATGATTATACTATAAGAAATAAGGAAAAAGATAATTTCAAAGAGACCTCAAAGGACTTGTATGAACTGATGGAGTGAAGCAACCATGACTAATCAAACAATTTTATGCTAAAACATAAAAATAAAAATAAACCTTTGAAGACTTGTATAAACTGATAAAGAATCAAGTGAACAGAATCAGGAAGATAGCTTGTATAGTAACAACATGACAAAAACAACTTTGAGACTATAAGAACTCTGATCAATGTAATCAATGACTCCACATAGTTCCAGAGGACTAATGATTAAATCTCCTATCCATCTCTTTATGGAGAAGTGATGGATTCAAGATGCAGAATTAAATATACTTTTTAGACAATACTATGCATATTTGCTAAAAGGATTTTGTTTTCCTTTCTTTTTATTTTTTCCTCCAGTGGAGTGAATGTGGGAGAGCAAATAGATTTCCGTTCATTAGAAAATTTAAATTTAAATTTAATTTAAAAATAAGCCATGAGAAAAGGAATATGTTGTATTAAAAAACAAAAACAAAAATGGGGGTGGAGCCAAGATGGTGGCATAGAAGCAAGAAAACTCTATGAACTGCCCCCATGACCACCTCAAATACCTATAAAATATGACTCTAAACACATTTTAGAGCTACAGAACCCACAAAGTGACAGAGAGAAACAAATCTCTTGCTGAAGGCAGCTTAGCAGGCAGACAGTAAGGGTCCATTGCAGCATGCTGGGAGCCCAGCCCAGGCCCCCATGAGCCTGCAGTTTTCACCCCAGGATGGCCCTGAACAGCAGCATCTGGAGAGGACATAGAGGACATAGAGAGAATGGATCACCAGCATCTACCGTGGTTTCCAGAAGTATCAAGCCATAAATGCCAAAGATAAAGTAAAAGGTCAGTAAAGAACTCTGTTGAAACTGAGAGGGATGGAGTGCAGTCCAACCTCCACCCCCGGAAGTAGTGGAGGCTCCATGGCCATGCAGCCACCTCCATGTGGTTACTTCAGAGCTTCTGGCCTGCAGATCATGTGGGGACCAAGAGGGTAATTGCTCTTGCCTTAACCTGCCTGGATCTGGGTTACTGTCTTGGATGGAGGTCCTGGGGTGTGTGACCAGTGATCCAGAGACTGTGGGGGCTACAGAGAGGACACCCAGCTAACAGCTCCAGCAGCTGTGAAAACCCCAGCAATTTGGGACAAAGCTGTCTCTGGAAGCAGAGTTCTACAGTGGCAAAGAGATCAAAAGTCAAGTAATTGAGTGGCAACATGAGCAAGCAAAGGAAGCAAAGCAAGCGCAGCAATCAAACCTCAGATTCCTTTTTTGGGGACAAAAAGGATCAAAGCATGGAACAGGAGGAAGACAACAAAGTCAGAACTCCTGCACCAAAAGCTTCCAAGGAAAATATGAACTGGTTACAGGCCATGGAAGAGCTCAATAAGGATTTTGAAAATCAAGTAAAAGAAATGGAGGAAAAATTGGGAAGAGAAATGAGAATGATGCAAGAAAATCATGAAAAGAGAGTCGATAACCTGACTGAAGAAAATAACACCTTAAAAACGGATTAACTCAAATGGCAAAAGAGTCCCAAAAAGCCAATGAGGAGAAGAATGTCTTAAAATGCCAAATTTGCTAGATGGAAAAAGAATTTCAAAAGTTCACTGAAGAGAATAACTCCTTAAGAATTAGATTGGAACAAACTGAAGCTAATGACTTTATGAGAAATCAAGATACTATTAAACAGATCCAAACAAATGAAAAAATAGAAGGCAATGTGAAATATCTCATTGGAAAAATCACTGACCTGGAAAATAGATCCAGGAGAGATAATTTAAAAATTATTGGACTGCCTGAAAGTCATGATCAGAAAAAGAACCTAGAAATCATCCTTCAAGAAAGTCTCAAGGAAAATTGCCCTGAAATTTTAGAACCAGAGGGCAAAATAGAGGTTGAAAGAATTCACCAATCACCTCTTGAAAAAGATCCCAAAAGGAAAACTCCTAAGAATATCATAGCCAGGTTCTAGAGTTCCCAGATCAAGGAGAAAATATTACAAGCAGCCAAGAAGAAACAGTTTTAATATTGTGGAAACACAATATCAGGATAACATAGGATCTGGCAGCTTCTACATTGAAGGATCACTGGGCTTGGAATATGATATTCCAGAGCTCAAAGGAGCTGGGATTAAAACCAAGAATCACCTACCCAGCAAAACTGAGTATAATGTTTCAGGAGAAAATATGGTCATTCAATGAGGTGGAGGACCCACCCAGGGAATAAGAAGGGGGATGATAGAAGGGAAGGCAGATTGAGGTGGGGGAAGGGTAGTTAGAAGCATACACTTTTGAAAAGGGACAGGGTCAAAGTAGAGAATAGAACAAGTGGGGGGTGGTATAGGATGGAGGGAAATATAGTCAGTCTTTCACAATATATCCACTATGAAAATGTTTTGCGTAACCACACGTGTACAACCTATATTGAATTGCTTATCTTCTCAGTAAGGGTGGGTGAGGAGGGAAGAAGGAAAAGAATCTAGAATTCAAAGTTTTAAAATCAAATGTTTAAAAAATTATTATCATTATTATTATTATTGTTGTTGTTGTTGTTGTTTTACATGCAACTGGGAAATAAGATATATAGGCACTGGGGTATGGAGATCTATCTTGCCCTATGGGAAAGTCAAAGGTGGGCTGGGGAAGGATATAGGAGAGAGCAGATTAGGGGAGGGAGTATTCAGTGGGATCACTGTTTTGGGGTGGTGAGTAGAGGAAAGACAGGGAGAAAATTTGTACCTCAAAATCTTGTGGAAATGAATGCTGTAAACTAAAAATAAACATAAAATTAAAAATAAAAAACAAAACAACAACAAAAAAGCCTGTAAATGAAGTCTAGAAGAAAAAAACCACCAATATTTGAATATCCTACATTAGCTGTTCACAAGTATTTCTCATTTCCCTCCTCTATTCCCCTCTTGCAACCAGCAACCCCAATATTTAGGTAGCTCTAAAAATATTTAAATAAATAAACAAAACTACTTGAGTCTTTAAAGGTCATTTTAGTCTATAATGTCAAATATTTTTTAGAAAAAATACTTGTTGATGCATGACTATCAATTTTACCTCTTTGGGTATGGAGTATTCTCTTTTCATCTGGAACAGAATGAGGTATATAAACTCAACCCTAAATCTGCCTGGGTTCATCTGTCTCTGCAGTGCAAATTTCCTAGGACATTGAGTCTGCTTGTCTTGGCAAATATCATGGTATCCTTCCCTGATTTCTGTCTACACTCTGGGAAAAGATTCTTCTAGTACTTAGCATCTAGATCCTCCCTTCCTGGGTCAGATGTTTCCACAGAGATCAGGCATCTACTCTAACTACATTTATTAGCTTGTTTTTAATGTAATTTCCTTCACAATAGCTAATTCTTTTCCAAAAGCCAATCATGTAGGTCTTGTAGGTAATGTAAGCTTCTTGAAGGCAGTGATTATTTTATTTAGTTTGTGCAGCTATCTCTAGCACTTAGCATTGTTCCAGTCCCATAATTGATATTTAATACATGCTTGTTGAATTGAATTGAACTGAATTGAATTCTGATAAAATCAAATAGCTTATCAAATAAGGTCTTTCACTGAGTCCTAGTCAAATAGCTGGGTATAGGTGTAAAAATCTTAGCAAGGTGCTTGGGGTTTTGAGAAGGTCATACAGAGACTACAGGCAGGATTTCTTGGCTCCCATGATTAGCTTTCAATATAGGTTGTACACGTGTGGTTACGCAAAACATTTTCATAGTGGATATATTGTGAAAGACTGACTATATTTCCCTCCATCCTATACCACCCCCCACTTGTTCTATTCTCTACTTTGACCCTGTCCCTTTTCAAAAGTGTATGCTTCTAACTACCCTTCCCCCGCCTCAATCTGCCTTGTACTATGCCTGTGTTGGGATAAATGTTTAGAAAAAAAACTGCAGAAAGGAAGTCCTTCAAAATTTCCATATTTCTGCTTATTGAGAGATGGTTCCAGTCTTTCTAGAAGCCCAGTCCCTTTTGGTTTGGGCTTCCATAAGCATATATAACAGCATGACATATTTGTAAGGAAAAGGATTGACTTAGCTCAGTGGGTGATTGAGTACTCATTTGATTGTCTCTCAGAGAGACTATTATATAGAGGTAGCTAGTAAGAGAGCCATTATGCACCTAGAAGCTCATGGAAGGGTATGATGGTAGGGAAACTAGAAGACTTTTTTTGGGTCTTCTGTGCAGTAATATTTCCATCTTTTTCTTTTGTGTAGGATGCAGGGTTCCTGCACTGATAAGATTGAATTGCATGTTTATTCTAATACCTGATGCTTTGCAAAAGAAAAGGGAAACATCAGTGGATGGTAATGACTCCTAGATCCATGATGGCATATCTTATCTAGCTGTATTTGGGATACTTTTTAAGAGTGAAATTTCTACCTGATTAAAAGAATCAGAGCCTTTTTGTAATAATTTGGTTTAGATTTAACTGGCTCCTATGTGAACTAAAGACAAAGGCCATGTGCTAAGAATAGTTGTGAAATATTTATCTAGAGAAAAATTACAGTAAATAGGCAATAGCTGCTTTTCTAAACAAAAGAACTTGGTCATTTTAATTTTTATCCCTAAAATGCCTAAAGATACTAGTCACCATCATATACTAATGGTTAAAAATGAAGCTATGTTTGAGTAACAGAAGGCCAAAAAGTAAAAAAGTAGAAAAAAAAGCAAAACCTACTCTTTTTCCATGGGTGTAATACTACCATTTAAAAATAGCCTAGAGAATTTTCCTGCAAAATTTGTTTTCAGTAAATGTTGTCCCTAAGCTGTAATCACATATGTTAACTTTTGAATAGCTCAAATTTGTAGTAGATATTAATAAAACCTGATGGGGGAATTTGTCATGGAAATTCTAGCATCACAATATTGTTCTTAGATCATACGATTCAGATGATGTCTCCTTTATTTATGATGTCATTAAATAAATAGACAATAACGTGTTCACCATGAGCCGAAACAGGGCTTGCCTTCACTGCTGTGGTAAAGATGTGTTCATCCCTATTTATCGCTTACTCACAAAGCAATGTGTAGACCTATCAGTATGATACAACAGAACCACTCTCAGATTTGGTCTCAAAGGACTCAAGTTCAAATATCAAGTTTCTCATTTACTACTTTGTGATGTCTGATAAGTCATTCTTCCTCTTTCTCATCTTTAAAAAGTGTGGGTTGAACTGGATGACATCCAAAGTCCCTTTGGGTTCCAGATGTGTGATTCTAATTAGTGATAACCTTAGTTATTTGTGTGACTAATTTCTGTGGGCAAACTTTTAACTGAATATTATGGTGCTACAGATCTCTTACTGGAGGACTTCCAGGGGTAGAGCTAAGATGGTGGAGTAGAGAAAACACACAGCTGAGCTCTCACCAACATTCCCCTCCAAACAACTTTAAAATAATGCCTCCAATAAAATTCTGGAGTGGCAGAACCAAGAAAAGTTCAGAGTGAGACATTTTTCCATCCCAAGGAGATTGGAAAGATCTGTGACACAGGGGTAGAGGCTAGCCTGAAGCCCGCATGGATGAAACACCAGTGGTGAGAGTAGATCAAAGACGGTGGCAGCAACAACTTTGTGTGCTCTCAAGCCAGAGACAGTAAGGGGACCTAGCAACTGGTTAGAAAGAGATTACAGGGTACTCCTGTGCCAGTATTGGATGCAGGGCTAGATACTGTTCAGTAACTCCATTACCTATACCCACTTCTGGGTCGTAGTTCATAGGTAGAGAGGAATACTTTTAGTCAGGAGGGAATGGAAGCCTTGATGGGCAGTATCACTTCCAAGAGATTAGAGGCTCAGAGAGACAGTATCGTTTTCAGTCCCAAGGGAGGAGGGGCCCTGAGAAATGGTATTGATTGCAATCCAAAGAAATCAAGAGCCCTTCCTGGTAAGGACCAAAGTATAGACTAAGAGAGTAGTGACACATTTCTAGATCACACCACCTTGGAAGCACCCCAAACTCCCAAACCCCCAAAGTTAGCTCTGAAAAGAGCATGTGAAAATGTCTAGAGCTTGAAACAGAGTCCCTACCCCTCCACAGTGGGAAAGAACCCAACATGAGCATAAAGTTCTAATCAAGAAATAAAGTAGAAAAATGAGTGAACAATAAAAAACCTGTACATAAAAAGCTACTATGGTGACATGGACAAATCAAGACACAAATTCAGAAGAAGACAATAAGGTCAAAATAGCCTAGACTCAAAGAAAATGGAATTGGACAAAAGAGCAACATGAATTCCTAGAAGAGCTAAAAAATAATTTTCAAAGTCAAATAAGAACGGTAGAAGAAAAATTAGGTAAAGAAATGAAACCAAAGGAAGAACATTATGAAAAGACAATTAATAGCTTGATAAAAGACATATAAAAAATTGAAGAAAACAATACCTTAAAAAAAAGAATTGACTGAATGGAAAAAGAAGTACAAAAAATTCACTACTGAAAATAACTCCTTAAAAAGCAAAATTGGCCAAATGGAAAAAGAGGTACAAAAGGGAATTGAAGAAAATAATTCCTTAAAAACTTGATTTGGGCATCATGAAACTTGAAATATGAAACTTGAGGCATCATGAAACAATAAAACAAAGTCAAAAGAATGATGAAATGGCAGAAAATGTTGAAAAAACAACTGACATGGAAAATAGATCTAGGAGAGATAATTTAGGAATCATTGGATTACCTGAAAACCGTGATCAAAGAAAGAACTTAGACATCATGTTTCAAGAAATCAACAAAGAAAAGTTCCCTGATATTCTAGAACCAGAGGTAAGATAGAAATGGAAAGAATCCACTGATCACCTGAAAGAGATCCTAAAATGAAAACACCCAGGAATATTATAGCCATATTCCAAAGCACTGAGATAAGGAAAAAATACTTCAAGGAGCAAGAAAAAAACCATTCAAATACCTTGGAGCCATTGTTAGGATTGCAAAGATTTAGCAGTACAATATTAAAGGAGTGGAGAGCGTGGAATATAATATTCTGGAAGGTAAAAGAGCTGGGATTATACTCAAGAATAACCTATCCAGCAAAACTGAATATAATCCTTAAGGGGAAAATGAAAATTTAATGAAATAGAGGACTTTCAAGCATTCCTGATTAAAAGATCAGGGCTGAATAGAAAATTTGACATTGAAATACAAGATTCAAGAGAAGCATAAAAAAGTAAACATGAAAGAGAAATCATAAGGGATTCAATAAAGTTAAAGTGTTTGCCTTTCTATATTGGAAAATGATACATATATCTTTTAAGAACTCTATGATTATTAGGGCAATTAGAAGGATTCTACAAAGAAAGTGGGCAGGAAAATGAGTCAAATATGTTGGTTTGATGTAAAAAAAAATGGATAGTTAAAAAAAGAGGGATACCCAGGATGAAAGTGAAGGGAGAGGAATAATGGGAAAAGTTATGTCACATAAAAGAGGCATGTAAAGAAGAGCTTCTTCTTTACAATGGAGGGGAAAAATGGTTGTGGGTGAATGGGTAGGCTATGCCTGAACCTGACTCACATCTAAAGTGGTTCAAAAAGGGAAAAAACTACATATTTAAATGGTAATAGAAATCTATCCTACCCTACAGGAAAGTAGGAGAGGAAGGGGCTAAGAGAAAGTGTGGGATGATAAAAGAGAGAGTAAATAAAAGAAGGCAGTGGTCAGAAGCAAAATAGACTTTAGAGGAGAAACAGGAAAGAGAAAGGGGGAGGAGAGAGAGAGAGAGAGAGAGAGAGAGAAAGAGAGAAAAGAAAATAGAATGGAGAGAAATGTAGTTAGAAATTGTAAATGTGAATGTGAATATGATGTACTCACACATAAATTGGAAGTGGATAGCCCCATGGATTAGAAACCAGAATCCAACAATGTGTAGTTTACAAGAAACATAGTTGAAACAGAAAGACACACATAGAGTTAAAATAAAGGGCTGAATCAGATTCTGTTATGCTTCAGCTGAAGTTAAAAAGGCAGGGGTACCAATCATAATCTCAGACAAAACAAAAGCAAAAATAAATCTAATTCAAAGGGAAAAGCAGGGAAACTACATTTTGCTAAAAAGGAACCATAGAAATAATATCAGTACTAAACATATATTTACCAAATAACAGAGGATTCAGATTCTTAAAGGAAAAATTAAATGAACTATAGTAGGAAAAAGACAGTAAAACTGTACAAGTGGAGGACCTTAATTTTCCCGTCTCAGAGGTAGATAAACCTAACCATAAAATAAATAAGAAAGAAATCAAGGAGGTGAATAGAATCTTAGAAAAGTTAGATATGATCAACCTCTAGAAAAAAACTGAATGGGAATAGAAAGAAGTCTACTTTTTTTTTTCAGCTGTACATAGTACTTTCACAAAAACTGACCATGTATTAAGGCATAAAAGCCTCAGAACCAGATGCAGAGAGGAAGAAATATTAAATGCACCATTTTCAGATGATAGTGCAATAAAAATTACATTTAATTAAGGACTATGAAAACATAGATTAAAAGCTAGTTGGAAAATAAATAATCGAATCCTAAAGAATGAGTGGGTGAAAGAACAAATCATAGAAATAATGAAAAATTTCATTAAAGAGAATGACAGTAATGAGACAACATTCCAAAATTTATGGGATACACCTAAATCAGTACTTATGGGAACTTGTATATTTCTATTTGTGTACATCAATAAAAACAAGAAAGAGCATGCAACTTGGCCATGCAACTAAATGAAAAAAAAAATAACAACTAGAAAACAATGAATTAAAAATCCTCAATTAAATGTCCAAATAGAAATCCTGAAAATTTAAAGGAGAGATTAGTGAAAGTACACGTTTAAAAAAAAACCAACCCAAAACATTGAATTAATAAGAAAAAACACCTAGGAGCTGTTTTTGTGGGGAAAAACCCCCCAATGAAATAGATAAACCATTGGCTAATCTGATTTTAAACAAAGAAAATTACTAGTATCAAAAATGAAAAAAGGTGAATTGCAATACCAAAGAAGATGAAATTAAAGCAATTACTTGAAGTTATTTTGTCCGATATTAAACCAGTAAAACTGACAATCTAAGTGAAATGAATTAATATCTACAAAAGTATAAACTCTCTATCTTAGGAAACTAAATTGAACAAGCTATCCAGGAGCTCCCCAAGAAAAAATCCCCGGGATCAGATGAATTCACAAGTGAATCCTCTTGCTGTTGTTCAGTTATGTCCAACTCTTCATGGCCCCATGGATCATATTGTCCATTGTGTTTTCTTGGCAAAGGTACTGCAGTGGGTCATTTCTTTCTCCTGTGGATTAAGACAAACAGAGTTTAAGTGATTTACACAGGCTCAAAAAGCTGCTAAATGTCTAAGGACAGATTTGAACTCAGGTCTTCCTGATTCCAGGTCCAGCCACTGAGTCAAATAGCTGCCTCCTTTGGAATTCTACCAAACATTTAAAGAACAATTGATTCTAATACTATATAAATGATTTGAAAAAATCAGTAAAGGAGTCCTACCAAATTCTTTTTATGACACAAATATGGGTTTGTTTGGTTTTTTTTTTTTTGCAGGGTGACAGATAGGGCATTTGGGGTTAAGTGACTTGCCCAAGGTCACATGGCTAAAAGTGTTAAGTGTCTGAGGCTGGATTTGAACTCAGGTCCTCCTCACTCCAGGACTGATGCTCTGTTCACTGCACCACCTAGCTGCCCCTAAAAATATGGTTTTGATTCCTGAACCAGGCACGGAGACAATAGAGGAAGAAAATTATACACCAATTTCCTTACTGGATATCAATGCAAAAATTTTAAAAGACAATACTAGCAAGGAGATAATAGAATACATCACAAAGTATGATTATATATATGATATATATATCATATAGTATGATCAGATGGGATTTATACCAGGAATGCAATATTAGGAATCTGTCAGCATAATTGACCATATATCGGTAACAATAAAAACAAAAATTATATGGTTATCTCAATAGATGCAGAAAAAACCTTTGATAAAATATAATATTGATTCCTATAAGAAATACTACAAAGCATAGGAATCAATGGAACCTTCTTAAAATGATAAGTAGTGTCTATTTAAAACCAAGAGCAAGCTTTATCTGTAATGGGGATAAACTTGAAGCCTTCCCAGTAATATCAAGAGTGAAGCAATGATGTTAATTATCATCACAATTATTCAATATTGTACTAGAAATGCTAGTAATAGCAATAGAACAAGGAAAAAAAAGAGGAATAAAAATAGGCAGTGAGGAAACAAAACTGTCACTCTTCACAGATGATATGATAGAATTTTTAGAGAAGCCTAGAGAATCAACTAAAAAGCTAGTTGAAACAATTAACAACTTTAACAAAATTTCCAGATATAAAATAAACCAACATAAATCATCAGCATTTCTATATACTATCAACACCTAGCAGGAAGAGGTAGAAAGAGAAATTTCATTTAAATTCCATTCCAAAATAACTTCAGACAATATAATATAAAGTAATTGTAAACAATAAAGTCTACTTGTCAAGGCAAATCCCCAAACTGTGAACATATCACAAAACACTTTTCACACAAATAAGATAGATCTAAACAATTAGAGAAATATTAATTGCTCTTGGATAGACTGAACCAGTGTAAAAAAAAGACAATTCTACCTGTTAATTTACTTATTCAGTGCTATACCAAACTACCAAATAACTATTTTATAGAGCTAGAAAAAAATAATAACAAAAAAAATGTAACAAAATTCATCTGGAAGAGCAAGAGGTTAAGAATGTCAAGGAAATCAGTGAAAAAGCACTTCTAAATTTCAGACCATATTACAAAGTAGTAATCATCAAAACAATCTGCTACTAGCTAAGAAATAAAGTGGCAGATCAATGGCGTAGATTAGGTACACAGTTCACAGTAGTAAATGACTATAGTAATCTAGTTTGATAAGCAATGATCCAAGCTTTTGGGGTAAGAACCCAATATTTGACAAAAATTACTGGGATAACTGAAAAACAGTTTGGCAGAAACTAGGTATAAAGCATCTCACACCATAAAGCAAGATATGGGCAAAATGGACAAATGATTTAGGCATAAAGGGTGATATCCTAAGCAAATTAGAGGAGCATGGAAATATCAGCCTTTAAGATCCGTATAGAAGAAAAAGAGTTTATGACCAAATAAAAGATAGAGGGGATTACAGGAAGTAAAGTAGATAATTCTGATTATATGAAATAAAAAACAAAACAAAACAAATCTTTTGTACAAACAAAACTAATGCAGCCAAAATGAAAAAGAAAATAGGAAACTGGGAATTTTTTATAGTAATTTTCTCTGATAAAGGCCTCTTTTCTTAAATATGTAGGAAATTGAGCCAAATATATAAAAATGAGAACCATTTCCCAGTTAATAAATGGTCAAAGGACATGAATAGGCAGTTTTCAGAAAAAGAAAGCAAAGCTATCAATAGACAGGTGAAAAAATGCTCTTAAGCCATTATTGAATAGAGAAATGCAAATTAAAACAACTCTGAGATGCCACCTCATACCTATCAGATTGGCTAACACGACAGAAAAGAAAAATGACAAATCCTGAAGGAGAGGTAGAAAAATTGAAACATGAATGCACTGTTGTTAAGAGTTGCAACTCATGGAAAATGATTTGGAACTATTTCCAAAGGATTATATAAAACTGTGCATACCCTTTAAGCCAGAAATATCGCTACTATGCCAGTATCCCAAAGAGGTCAAAGAAAAGGGAAAAGGACCTATCTGTACAAAAATTTTTATAGCAGCTCTTTTTGTGGTGCCATTGTTGTTGCTTGTCCTTCATTCTCAAAGAGGACCATGATGTCAGGAAGGTGATGTCATGACTTTTAAGTGGATTGGATTTGAGTGAGGCAGGGTTGTGCAAAGTCACCAGCCTCACTCTCTCCTCTGGAACCATCTGGGGTCTGGTGGCAAGACATAGATCAGGATGACTAGAGACAGCCCCAGATGCAATGAGAGACCTTGGCCTTTTTAAGCTAAGGTCTTTCCCAAGTCTCTGTCTGGGACAATACCCATTCAGTGATTAAGGCTATGTAAGAAATGAGGCAAAAAATGACATCTTTTACCTAGTCAAAAAAAAATCAGTCTGGGAGGGTAAGACCCTTAGGGTTTCTGGCCAAACAGAAACAATTGCTACTTACACTCACTCTGAGCCATCAGAACCCAAACAGTAACCAAGTGAGACTTGGGCTGGGACCTATTGTTGGCCAATCAATGAGGGCCAGAGTGATTTGGATTTAAGGCTTGGTCCTTAAAAAAAGAATCTATGTGGAGAGAGGGAAAGGAGGGAGGGTGAAAACAAAGGGAAGAGAGGAGGGAAGGGGGGAAAGAAGGAAGAATAAATTGTGGTATATGATTGTGATGGAATACTATTGTACTTTAAGAAAAGATGAGCAGAATGGTTTCAGAAAAACTTGGGAAGACCTTGAGCAGAACCAGAAGAACATTGTACGCAGTAACAGCAATATTGTATGATAATCAATTGTGAAAGACTTAGCTACTTTCATCAAGACAATGATCCAAGATAATTCCATAGGACACGTGAAAAATGCTGTCCACATTTAGACAGAGAACTGATGAACTCTGAATGCACATTGAAGCATACTTTTTAAAACTTCCTGATGTGGAAACTCCCTCCACCTATTCAGATCAACAACGGGCTGCATGGGGGCTTTGAGAGTTAAGTAACATTCCCAGAAACATATAGCCAGTTTATGTCAGGGGCAGGACTTGAATTGTGGTCTTCCTGATTCCACAGCAAACCCTAAGCTGTTTTTTCCATTAAATAATTGTAAAAGCAAATTTTACACTGAACTTTCAAATGATTTTCAAGTAAAGTTCAGTCACTCAATCAACAATGTTATTATGTGTTTATTATTGTGCAGGATAGAAAGGCAAAAATATTCCCTGCCTGCAAGGTGCTTATATTCTAATGGGAGAAGCATAATGGAAATAACTAAATATAAAGAAGATATGAACAGAATGGGAAGATACTAGCAGCTGTATAATTTAATGGTAATAATAGATGACATTTGTATAGTACTTATTATGGACCAGGCACTATGGTAAGTGTTTTATAATTATCGTCTCATTTGATTCTCACAACAACCCTGGGAGGTTAGGTACTACAGTTATCCTTTCCACATCTCGACTTTCTCCATCATGGTTTCTATATATTGCAGGGCAGCATAAGAAATTAAACGGGAATTTTAGGGGGGGGAGTTTTGCAAAAGACACAAATGACATATGAAGGTAAAAAAGAAAAAGTTTAGAAACTCAAAAATGCATAAGATAGATGTATAGTATTGTAAAACATCAATATATTTTATCTTTTAAGACCATAATAATTCAGACTTCTCAGATATGAAGTGAAGGCCAAAATATTTTACGTGGATTTTCCAGATCATGGGTATGCTTCTCACCTACACCCTGTGAAATGGAAGGGATAATTATTATTATTTCCATTTATAGCTGAGAAAACTGAGACAAACCAGAAATAAGTGACTTGCTCAGGGTTACAGAGCTAATAAGTGTCCATGGACAGATATGAACTCAGGTTTTCCTGAGTTTTTGCTCTAGTCCCAGCACTCCATTCACTGTGCCACCTAGGTGCCCAAAATCTCTTACAGAGATTTTGTGTGAGTGTTATTTAAAAAGGGAGGGAGAAACAAGTCCCCAACAGTCTGCTTACTTTACACAACTGAGTTTACAATCCTTTCTACCAAATGAGCACATGAATTTTCTCCTACAATCCATCAGAAAGAGTAACAATCCATCAGAAAGAGTAAATCTGATGTTATCACACCTGTAATATGGGAAGAACCAGGTGCTATGGCAAGGACCAGAAAGTCACAGGGGTAAAACTTGAATGCCATTGTCCTTATAGCTTTCAAAGCTTAAATCTTACCTCCTGCTGGGGTATGAAATTCAGAAAACCATTTGTAGAGATATCAGTGAGGGCCTGGGTATAAAAGGGGAATGATGCTTTGCAAAATCCCCCAGGACCTACTGAGCTTTTTCATGGTAATGAAGAAATGTCAGTGGAAGTTGATGGGGCGTGTGTGCATGTGTATGGATGTTGGGGAGGGGATGAGGGTGAAGTGGGGGAAGAGAAGATGGAGGCAGGCTTGAATTTTTACATTCGAAATGTCATTTGGAAACCGCTTGCGTACTCCCACTCAGAGCTCCAAACTCTTTCCATGCTATTAAAAAAACGGTCCGTAAACAGGTCAGTCTTCTGTAAAAAATTGATTTGACAACAGCAATTTTAAGTGGTTGATGGCTTGAAGTTTGCAGCATCTTCCTCTGCTCTCTGATCTGGTGTGAACGGGAGGATGTTTATCTGTTATTTATGGAGCAGCCCGATTAAAAAAAAAATGGAGCGTGTTCTCCTCTACCATTTGTCTTCTGTATTAACCTCCCTCTCAGGGTCACACCGGAGATGCTGTAGGTACTGATCGGGCTGCACGTTATCAGCCTCATTGCTTAATGTGCCATCAACCAGAAGTTTAAGTGGGCTCATAACCACTGCCACCATGCTCCTAAGAAGCATTTATCTGGGGCTAACTACGATAAAGTCCTGGAGTCCTGTGATATTTTAAAAGAGAGATGAAAAGTCCTGCAACGAGGATAAGTAATCTGTACTTATCACCCGTGTTGCCATAAATCAGCGTGCTGTAAATCTGTAAATAGGAGTAGTCCAATGTAGAGATGAAAATGTTTAACAAAAGGTGAAACTATCTAATTTCTGGAGCTTCCACGTACTTAACCATTTTTATTTCCTAGTACCTATTGTCTGAAGCCTCCCGGTGTGATGTTTGGGCAACACACACACACACACACAGATTAAAGGAAAAGATCTAATGGGCAGAGGATAGTGCCCTTTTAAATAGGGAAAGTGACTAGAGGCTTAATTTCCAATTTGAAATTTAAAAAAATAGCAATTCTAGGAAGGAGCCTCTTTGTTTCACTGAGTGCTATCTGCCTTGCACACTATTCAGCTCCTGCTCTCTTACCATGTGGCTTTGTCCCAGATGCTGAGCTCCCATTGCCTCACTGCCACAGCTGCAGAGGGGTATATCCGAGAGATGTTTGTAAAGTGTGCAATATGACACAAACACTTCTTTGCTCACTTCTTTTTGCACTCCTCCAACCTCATCAAACTCACACTATTCTTAACTGTATTTTTTTTTAACTCTTTACTGAATTTAGATCTGGTAACATTGAATATTTTATATTTAACTGTGTCTTTTTTTTTTATTTTTTAAAAAAATGGTTATGGAATCCTTAAGTGGAAATAATGTCTGGCCATGGTCCTTTCCAAATAGCTCAGTCAATGCCATACATTAACTTTGGAAACAGAACTATACTAAAGACTTCAAATACATGATAATATATTTCCTTTATAAAGAGTATCTTTAAAGCCCCATGGGCAATAAGGCTTGTCATTAGGTGGATGTTAATGAGTTTAATAAATTGAAAGGTGGCTTGAAATAGAAAAAGAGTAGAGTAATAATATTAGGTCATATTGTTGTACTCATTATTCACAGGAGGAAAAAAATATTTTTTAAGGCAAGACGTTATTTCTCTTTCCAAATTTCTTTTAAAAGCTGCTTAAATAAATGTTTCTTCAGAGTTGTTTTAAGAAAAGGAATATGGGGCTCATGTGGAAAGAACTTTGCAGCCTCCTGCAACTTGATTGTTCACACTTCAAAGCAATCCTAAGAAAAACTGTAAATAAGGACTAGGCATAAAAATACACCAGCACCTGGGAATACTCAACCCACTGCACCACAGAACAGAATCCAAGTTCTGGCAAACAGCCAACCACTGTGGATAAATCTGGAAAGGCTTAATATATACTGAAGAACCGATCTACTTGGAGACAAACTCTGTGGGTGTACTTATCTCCATGCCACTTCCAGGACTCCTTTTTACTGCTTTGAATATAAAATAGATCTGGTCATCATGTGATGTAGCAGGCCTTCCCACTGCTAGAGTACCCACAATGAAATCCTGAGTTAATAGGAAGTACACAGACTTCTCAAGAGACTCTTCTCTCATTCTTTCATTCTCTCTCTCAAGAGACTCTTCTCTTATTTTCTCTCTCCCCCCTCCCTATTTTCTCTTTCTCCCTCCTCCCTATTTTCTCTTTCTCCCTCTCTCCCTTCCTTTCTCCATTTCCCTTTCTCCTCTCTCTCCTGTCTCTTCATCATTCTCTTTTTCTTCCCCTTTCTCCATCCCTCCCTCTTTCTCTTTTCCTTATTCTCTTTTCTACCTTCTCCCCACGTCTCTCTTTCTCTCCCTTTCCCCTTCTCTCCCATCCTTCCTCCTTCCTTCTTTTCCTCTCTCTCCCTTTTTTTTCTTTCTATATTGTAAAATATTCACTTTGATATGGTAAGACCTGAGAGACAGCTTTCAAACAGTTTAACAAAGTGAAGCTATGCTGTGGGAGATAATTGGGCAAGCATTACCAAGTCTGAGTCATGTAATAACATAACAAAAGCAATGAGTGAGTCATCTGCACACGTTGCCATAGCTTTACAACAAACAGGCAGTTTCTGTTTACTCATGGACAAATTGTCCATATCCTGCTAACACTAATGGCTAAAGGCAACAATGACAGTTTTTGCAAGTTGCTCATCTTATAATCGTCTTCACTTTGTTAGGTGCTTAAGTCCAACGTTTAGCCAACTGAGGCCTTTTGGAATGGAAAGGAGTCTTTAAAGACTGACAACAGATAATTTGGGTAGTTTAAATATGAAACATCCAGAATTCTACAGATTTTCTTCTGATAGGCAAGGGATAAAAATTTGTAATACAAAAGCTTTCATCTTTGAAGGGATCTGTAAAAAAGAAAAGTAATTATTAAATGCAACAGGAAATGTTAGATTTCTATTAGGTTTGTTCAATTTTCCAGTTTCTCTTTCCCCTCAGCACACATTTTTCTATTGCAGATTTCACTAGGGAAATATCAGCTTCAAATTTATCCCTAAGCTAAAACCTATCAAATGATTGACGAAATCTTAGGCAACTAGAAAAGTGAGTTAAGTAAAACCTGTTTTTGCTATTTGGGGGCATATTCTCTTCCCTATAAATGTATGTCGCTCTTTCCATTTATCTGCAGTAAGAAGAGAATATTCTCCAAAGGTGAATTTCTTTCTTATGAAGCTAAAGACCTTTTGTAGTACTGAGTCATACCTGAATAGTTTTTTTTTATTTCTTTGTGACTTTATGCATGTGCAGGCATTTTAAATATTTTCATAAGATCTTAGGATTTTCCAACTTAATTCATGTGTTTCATTTGTCTGCCTTTCATATCTGATCATAGGATTAAAAAAACCCGATGGTATTGGCTATTTCGATCATGCATGCATTACAGACAGCCATGCTGCTAATTTTAGAACTAGAAAGGACCACAGAGTTCAGGATTTTTAACCTAGAGTCCATGAATTTATTTTTAAAGAAATATTTTGATAATCATATTTCAATATAATTTACTTTCTTTGTAATCCTATGGATTCTATTTTATGCATTAAAAACATTATTCTGAACAGGAGTCTGTAGACATCACCAGACTACCAAAGTGGTCCATGATAGAAAAAATGGTTAAGAACAAATGCCTATTCTAGAGTCCAACCACTTAATTTTTCAGGCAGGAATCTTGAGACTTAGAGATGTTCAGTAATTGTCTCAGCTCACAGAGCCAAGATTAGAACTCAGCCTACTGGCTCCTAGTCTAGTGCTTTCCCTCCAGCCCGTCCCTCCCCAAATCTAATATCCCATCACCAATGTACTTCTTGACCCCAGGTCTTATCTTTTTTAACACCAACATTTTCCAGGTGATGCTATATGACCTATGAATCATGGGATACTACTGTCTACAAAGAATTAAAGATAATTGGTAACCCAAAGGGCAATGGGGAAATACACAGAAGTCATAAAGTAGTTGAAGTATATTATCAATGATGATTTTCATACAAGAAGTAGAATAAAAGATGGTATCCTGTGAATGGATGATCATAAAGTAGACAAACTGGCTATATAGAAAGTGAGAGATAATAGCTGGACAGGTAGAGTGCTGCACTATTATCCACAACATATTGAAAGACCTAGAAGAAAGCCTTCAACAAATGGGCTAGATCCTTTATGGAAGATTTCTGGGAGGGCATGGCATTGAATAACATAATGGTGAAGTGTAGGTTGGTAGATAGATTGGAAAAAAAAATCTCTGGCCCAATTGCAATTGACTTTTTATTATCTATTAAGCACTTACTGTGTCCTAGGCACAGGAGATATAAAGTACTGAGGATATAAAGACAAAAAACTAATAGGCCCTGCATCCTCAAGTAGCTTAAATGGGGGAGAGGGAAGAGTGGGGAGGAGAAGGCAGGAGGGAAGATTGCTGTACAATGTGTACATACATAAGCAAAAACAAAGTATATACAAAGTAGTTTCAATAGGCAAAGTGATTTATTTTCATTTTTTTGCCTTTTTTTTTTGGAGGGGGAAAGGCAGGGCAATTGGGGTTAAGTGACTTGCCCAAGGTCACATGGCTAGTTTTTTATGTTAAGCATCTGAGGCTGGATTTGAACTCAAGTCCTCCTGACTCCAGGGCCAATGCTCTATTCACCACTCCACCTAGCCATCCCAGCAAAGTGATTTATGAAAAAGAGAGAAAAAACTAACCACTCAGAGGGAATCAAGAAAGATTTTGTATAGAAATTCGCACCTCAACTGTGCTTTGAAAGCAATTAGAGATATGGGGGATCACTTATACAAAGGTATGGGGGCAGGAGATGGAGTTTTATGTGCAAAAAGGAACTAGTAGGCCAGTTTGACCCATGCAGAAATTCTGGGAAGCAGCATAAAATTAAACTGGGAAGATAAATGACAGAGAGCCAGAATATGAAGGATTATAAATGCCAGACTGAACATTTTGTATTTTAGCCTAAAAGCAATAAGGAGCCATTGAAAATTTTTGAGCAGGGAGGGGACGTGACATTCGAATTATTTTTCAGATGTGTCAATTTTGCAGTTATGTAGAGAGGCTGCATTAGATAAGAGAAGGACTGAAAACAAGGGGACAAATTAGAAGGTTATTTCAGTGATCCAATTGAGAAACTGATGAAGGCTTCAGGTTCTCATGCCATGATAGCTCAGATTTTAATTGAATTATAACATTTACCAAGCCTCCTCTTTTCTGTCACCATATCATAGAAATACTGTAAACATTATCATCTCAATTTTCTTTCTTTTTTGGTTTTCTTTCTTTTTTTTTTGGAGGGGGTAGGGCAGGGCAATTGGGGTTAAGTGACTTGCCCAAGGTCACACGACTGGTAAGTAGTTAAGTGTTAAGTGTCTGAGGCCACATTTGAACTCAGGTCCTCCTGACTCCAGGGCTGGTGCTCTATTCACTGTGCCACCTAGCTACCCCTATCACCTCCATTTTCGCAGAACCTGAGATTTAGAGTTGACAAGGACCATAGAGAGTGGCCGTCAAGTCCGAGTGCATGGCTACTCTCAGCACATGGTGATAATGCACATTTACTATTTTACAGATCAGGGGAGTGAGACAGAGAAACATTCAGTATCTTGCCTGGAGCCATATAGTTAGTACGTGTCTAAGGCAGGATTTGATTTCATGGATCTATGCCTTCCACTATTTCACTGCCATTGCACAGATGAAGAAATCAAGGCACAGAGACATTAAAGACTTTGGCTGGCTTTAGGGTGTTAGCCAGCACTTGGATCTAGGTTTTCTGTCTCCAAGAGCAGTTACATCATTGAGCTGCCTCTCACCATATGGTCAATGGTATAATTCTAGGCAAGCTGATGAAGTATGGAAAACACTGGGAAAGTCATACCTAGATATTTGCTTCTATTTATAAGTATGGGAGAAATAATATGCAATGTAATAATATTAATAGCCTTTATATATAACAGGCCAGGAACTTTGCTAAGCATTTTACAATTATTATTTCATTTGATCCTTACAACGACTCTCTAGGATAGGCCCTATTATTATTATTATCCCCATTTTATGGACAAGTAAATTCCCCTGGGTCACACAGCTAGTAAGATCTGGGCCAAGTTCAAACTTAAGTTTTCTTCACTCCAGGCCCAGCACTCTATCCACTGTGCCCCCTGGGCTAGGACTGATAGGGGAGCCTCTTGTCTAGAAATAGTAAATTATGCTTGTTTAGTTAACATTCATAGCATGTCCTAAGACAGTGGTCTCTCATGGAGGAGCTAATGGAGGGGTCCTGGCACCTCCACTGAAGCTTGCCACTTAGCAGGGCCATCAGACCAAAACTAGCCAGTCCTACATACCTTGTCTTGAAAGGCTGGAGACTCTCCAGGTGCACAGACAAAACTCACACTTATTTAGTACTTGAAGGTTTTCTTCATAACGACCCTCTGAACTAGTACTGCCTGGATGGTTATGGAAATCAAGTCAACAAGCATTTACTACACGCCTAATGTATGTCAGTAATTCTGCTAACTATTATGCAAATCTGAGTTAACCTCAGTTTGCAGAAGAGGAAACCACGGTTTCTCATGGAGGTTGTTGTATGACTCACCCTGGGTCACTTGAGCGGAATTCGCACCCAGATTTTACCTGCTTCCTACCTCCAGTGTTCTTTCTACTTCCCGCGTTGACTCCTACACATTTTAGCAAGCCCTTTGTGCTCCTTGGATCTTTCTTTGGATTTGTTTGGCTTTTGGTTTCATTGACTTTTTGCTGTCTTTTAAGTGGTTCTTTCTCAACCTTCCACTACATATCGTTATGTCTTTATTACTAGCTATTTCAAAATATAGAAACAATCCCTTTTCTATGGGTGAAAAAAACTCAAGGTGGTATAGTGCACTGGGATTGGAGTCAAAGAACTTGGATTAGAATAAAAAAAAAAAGGTTCACAGAACCCAGGCTAGGAGCCACTTGTTCAGAGATCTGTAAATGGAGACACAAGAGTGAGTTCTGGCCTGCAGATGTCCCTAGTCAAGTGGAATCTGAGATCTTTTGGGGGTGGAAGATTATCTAGCAAACCGCCATCTGACACTCAACTGGCAAAGTGATTATTTGAATGTTAGTGCTCATGAAAGTCCTGCATTAACAGCTCTGTATACAGCACTTTTCCATTTAACCAGAGGACAGCAGGGTACAGAAAGTGCAGAGTCGGTCAAAGCCTCCCTCCTATATGCCTCAACCCTATTATGAAGGGACCACCCAATGTGTGAGAGATTCAAAGGAACCATACGGTTTTGCTTTATTCTCTCAGTATTATTTGTGCCTGCAACAACTCTCCTTTTTTCTCTCAAGAAGGGGGCAATGGTGAACCACAGCCCTCTTCAGCCAACCCAGTTGGTTACTTTAAAAAAATTAGCTCACAAGCTTCGAATACCAGTCAAACCCCACCACTCATGGGAAGGGTGCTTTTATTTTTTGGGGGGATAGGTGATGGTAATAGCGATGGGGTGAAAGGAATGCCCTCTAATCCAATTAAAAGGGGTTTTTTTCCCCTTCCTGCTATGAATTCAATATCACCTTCTCTTTGTCTCCAGTGATGTTAGCTTGCTTGGTAAGAATTAGCCACAGGGGTAATTGATAGTTCTGTTGACACCTACTTGACTGCAAGATGTAGGCGAAGAACCCTTCCTTCAGTACCAGCTTCTAATACAGAATTCTGCCTGGAAAAAAAAATAATTGAAAATGAATGGCAAAAAGAAAAACAAAGAAAAAAAAGTTGGCCAGTTAAACTTAGAAACCCTTCTTTCTTGGGAGGAATACGACACATACTCATTACAAATGGGCAGATCTTCTATTATATAGCTAACCTGTTCTTAGGGTAATTTTGCAGCAATAGGCAATAAAATCTCTTTTTGGATTTGGCCTACCCTAAGGGAAATAACTTTTGGATAAAAGTTTAACTGTTCCAATAATGTAAATGTGATCCAATAGTATTATGCCCACTGTTGCCTATATAGTTTTTCCATTTAACAGAAAGGCGGGAAGTTGGATAGGACAAGTAAGCAATTCCAAAGTTATAGAAGGTTAGAATTCTCGCATTAATTTTGCCCTCTATAGGTTCAAAAGGTATGTGGCACCACCAAGAGTATTTTTTAACTGGTCTGAAGAAAGGTCTGAAGGTGATCAGTAAGCTCCTGGAGGGCAGGTATTTTCCTTTTTTTGTCCTTAGTATCACCAACTTAGCAAAGTTCCTTGCACATAGTAAGCACTTAAAAAAAAAAGCAGATGTGTGGTTTCATCAGTGTAGGAATCATTCAGTAAGTAATTTCCTCTACTTTTGCAGACCTGCACCACAAAGTTGAGTGGGGGCACCTAGAGGATAAGAGATTTACTCATGCTTATTACGGACAATAAATGGAAGAAACAGAACTCGAACCCAGATCTTCCTAACTCAGAGGGCTGCTCTCTTATCTACTACACCACTGTGACCTATATATACTTATTAGATGTTTATTGAATTAAACTAATCTCCATTTCAGTTTAGTTGACTTGTCTTTCACATCACCAGTGGCCTCAGGACACATCCAAAATGTTTCATCTTAGGGAAAAGGAAGCATTTTTTCACATCTAATGTCCTTATCATCCCAGTATTATTCAAGTATCCATCAGGTTCTCTGATTTAGAAAATGTCTGTGTGTCAGATATTTCTTTATAGTGACAACTCTACAGAGATGGATGGATTGTTTTAAACAGTGACTTTAATATTTATTCCTCATATAGGTGATATTTCTGGTAGGGTGGCTGTACTTTTTATCCTATGACTGTATAGACAAGGAATGATCCATTAAATATATTGTTCATATTCTTATCAGATACAACAGCTACTCTTCTGATACTCCTTCTGCTGCATAAAGCTTGGTCTCCACAAATCTTAACACAAAGAACCCTTTTAAAACTTTGGACCGCATAGGGGAAAAAGAACTGGATTTGGAATCCGAAGATAGATTCAGATTCTCTTTTTTGGCACTGACTTGGATAAATCATTTAATGCTTCTGTTTTCTCATCTGTTTCATTGAGAGTGTTTGAACTAGTTGATTTCTAAGGTCCTTTTTTATGCCAAAAACCTATTTTCCGTTTTTCTCATTCTTAATTACAGAGTAGTAATTGTGCTCTATATGACATAATAATTGTTTAACAAAATTTGTTTCATTCATTCATTCATTCATTCAGCATGGTACAATGGCAAGTACTCTAGACATGGAGTCACAAGACAAAACGTGAGGTTAAACCCTACCTCTGCTCTTTAATGTGTAGGGTACTTTGCTACCTTGTTGACTTTGACCTATGGTTCTTCTGTGTCCGTTGTGGAAAAAGTCACCATGAAACATCATTTTATAAGTTTTAGTTTTTGTGTTAAGTCAGGGACACAGTGCTGTGCTAAGCAATACAGGAAAAACAACATTTAGCTATAAGATCATGGATTTAAAGCTGTAGGGGACCCACAGAAATCATCGAGTCCAGACTCCTTGCTTCATAGAAGAGAAAAAAGTAAGCCCCAGATAATTAAAAGGTTTAACCAAGGTTGTGCAGGTAGAAAGCAGTAACTCTGGGTTTCAGACTCAGGTCATCTGATTCCTTATTTAGAGGTCTTTTCTCTGTACTGTGAAAAGATGCAGTCTCTTCCCTCATGGAGCTTACAGCAGGGGGATTAGACACAAATGCAGATAACTATAATATACACCATTAAATGATTTAAAGAACAGAAAGTTATAAACAAGTCCTTTATGAGATCCTCATGAACAAATCAATGAATTTCTCTTCCTGACAAATTTGATCCAGTGGAACCAACTTGCGGTGAGCAGTATTCAAGGTTGGTGGATTGGAGTTAATAATTTTTTATATCATTCTGCTATTTGCTGTCAAATGTGGCTCATTAATACGTGTCATAATGGCTTTGGAAACTGAACATGGTTTGTGGCAGGTCTAAACTATGTATTAGTGATATAGGATAACATCCTTTGGTTCACTTTTCTCTTTAAAAAATACATGTCATCAATATTCAAGGCCCTGTGTAATTCATTACACAAATTAAAATTATGAAGATTATGCTTTCAAAGGCAAACTGAGGAGGTGTTTTCACCCTATTAGAATGGGTTTAGCAAAGTAATTCTGCCCTCCTGTCTCGTAAAATTCAACCATCTTATTCTAGTACCTGTCTCAGGATGTTTTTCTTCTATGTAAATGGCAACTGCTCCATATTCCAGATGTTTCTGTCCTCTCATCACCCACACACCAACCCACTCTGCCTTACAGAGGCCTTCTTCCCCTTCTAGAGGTCTGACACATCCTAACACACACACACACACACACACACACACACACACACACACACACACACAGCATAGGGATTGGCTGAATAGGTAGGCTGAAATTCCACACCTGGAAAAATATTTCTTTGTTATTCCTGAAGTATATAAAAAGCTCAAGACTGGAAGTTTCTGGGTTGTTAAATTAACTATTTTAGGGATGTAACAATTTTAAACAGTGGTAGCATTTATTTTTAAAAGCACTGCATTTTAGAGAATTCTAAAGGATGGTGGTAGTTGACTGAAAATTCAAGAGATGAGCAGCACTTTTGGCATGAGTGTCAGATGAGACAGCCGTGCCATGTCCTTGCTTTTTTTCACTGTGACATGCCATCCAGTCTATGCTGGGCCACAAACTTGCATTGTTATGGCCCAGCCTGGGAGACATGTCGTTGCTGAAGAGCAGGTGTATGACATATCTTTCACTTCCCTGACGCGACTGCCACAAAATGCTACAGCCCCTGCTGCTTTCTTGGAGAATTTAAGCTCCTGGTGACAGTCAACACTACTCAATGTAGGGCATCACAAAGGGATTACATGATCTTTGCCTTGTGTGTGATAGAGAGTTGTGCTCTTCACTCCCCTTGCCCCCACCAAAAAAAAAAAAGATCGTATGGAATCTTTCATTCAGAACATTATATACAGGATGTGTGTGTGTGTGTGTGTGTGTGTGTGTGTGTGTGTGTGTGTGTATTCTGGGGTGTAGGGTGAGGGCAGTTGTCTTCCTAAACAAACAGCAGTGTATTTCAGTTGCTGCTAATTCCAGCAAAGGTGACAGGTACCATGTTCATTTCACAATGGAGAATAGCCAAAGGTCCAATCCAATCTGGTCCCCAAGAAGGCTTGGCAGGCAAGTGATGGAATAATGAAGGCATAACGAGAGCAGCAGCAGCAGCAGCACCTGGCCAGGCAGTGACCCAACTTGGAAGGTGGGCAGATATAGACATCCCTCTCACACCAAGCTCCACAATGGCCAGAAATGCCTGCCAGGCAGAGGAGGATTTGAATTGATATCCACTGTCCTGCTTATGCACAAATGTCTGTAGACAAATGGAAGATTCACCAACCAATCTCCCTGACAGGAGGATTTCACCCCTAGGCTATAAAAAGCTTATAATTTATAAAGCTGCACCAGTTACCCTTGTGATTTTTATATATCTATATCTCGATAGAATGTGGTTGTGGATATACTCCACTGCTATATAGCCCCATTGTGTGCATAAACACATTGTATGTCAAATGTTAATGTATATTTTTGGAAATGGTACTTTTTATTGATTACCCACGGTGCAGATCACATTGCATCCTAAAAGCAGACTTTATTAGCAATAGGTTGCTTGCTGAGGGAAGCTATGATGTCAAAAACAGAATGGCAGATACAAGGAAGTCATTTGAAAAATTCACCTTAAAAAATATAAAGTCCCTTCCATGTATAATAAAAACAGATGATGTGTTTTTTTTTCCCAAGCAAAATCTCTGAAAAAAAAATATTGCCCAGATAAGTTACCTCCATTTTGATATCATGCCCTCAGCTTTAGAGACAATGTCAAAATCTCAGTAATTTTATGCCTCGGGCATTATTTTATAGTTATTGCCCTCAGAACCAAGGTGCTACTTAGAATATACTGAATGCACAGTATATATTAATTTTTTTTTACACCCAGACATATGCAAATGAAGGGAGTTAATATTCATAAGAGTTAAAGAAATCCACATTCAAAGTCACTAACTGATTTACTTTGGTTATTGTGTGAAGTAACATGCATTGTCTCCGAGCTGTTATGTAATCTTGGGTTAGAAAGAAAGATAATTTCGCCTCTTGTGCTCTATTATATTTCTGTAGTAATCTGCACAATTAAAACATCTGTGTTTAAATATAGAAAGACATGATTGTAACGTCCACCCTTTCTGCATTCGGGTTTTAGTTAATTCAGTGTTGTTGGGGGAGTGGATGGCATGGGGGGGCATAAAGCTTTGTGCCAATACCTGAAGAGAGAATGCTTTTTATACTTTTCCCCCCCATTTACTGTACCTCCACAGTTATTGCACAGCCATAGTTGCATGACAGTTCTTCCTGCCTTAATGAGACCCACGGTTGGGCTGAGGCATTATTAGAGCTCTCTCTGAACTGGTCAGACAGCATATTATTAAAAAGAAGGGGGGAAAAGTATGCCATTTCTAACATGGTCAGTAAACAAAGGACAACACTCTTCAAATGTCTCCTGAAATAAAAGACTGTAAATGCTTTTGTCTGCTGTGTTTTATAATGAGCCACCCGGCGTGATTAATAGAGATGAGAATTCCCAAAAGGGGCTGAGTACTGCTCTCACCAACAAGGGGACTTTGGATTTCCAAATTTGAGAGCCAGGTATGGAGGTTCATTTGTTTGTTTGTTCCCAGGTTAGTACTCAGACAAGATTTTTTCTCATTCCCTGCTCAGAAAACTATGACTTCAGTGTACAAAACAGGATTGTAGAGTAAGCGGCTGAGGTCGAACACCATGCAGTACCTACAACACACCATTGTGATGAGGAGGAAAGAAAGAGAAACGGAGGGATTTAAAGATCACCTAAAAAGACGATGAAGCTTATTAGAAAAATTTAATTGGTGTTTTACTGAACCCTAGAATGTGTTATTTAAAACATTTGAAGAATTTTGATGCCTAGAAATATCTACAAGAATATTTCATTCATTCATTCATTCATCCATTTATTTATTTACCTGTTTGTTCATTCATTTATATATTAATTTGTCTGTTCGTTTGTTCATTCATTCATCTATCTATCCATTCATTTACTTATTTATTTGCTAATTTATACATTTGTTTGCTTGAATTCCCAGTGTGGAAACTTTCCACTGATAACTCCTTTGTCATATTCTTTCATAATTTCTTCATCATAGATCAAGAGCTGCTTAGAAATAATCTAATTCAACCCCCTCATTTTACAGATGAGAAACTGAGACCCTGAAAACTTTAAGTGACTGGCCCATGTTCACATAGGTAGCAAGCAAGGTAGCTGGGATTCAAACTGAGCCATGATTGGAATGCAGGACTTTTTCCATTACACCACTGATCTCAGAAAATTGTCCAAGGCTGCTGAGAGAATGAATGACTTGCTCACACAGCTAGTATATGTTAGGGGTAGGACATGAACCCAGATCTTTTGGGTTCAAAGACCTGGGCCTTGGTTTCCTACAGTATCCTTCCTCTTCCTAGGGCCACATCAATGACTAAATCAACCCAAGTGACTCTTGTACAAAAGCATTTGGGCTATTGTGAATTTTTTATAAATGGGAAGGTATAGCCATTGCCTGTCAGTATATATAGGTATCTTTAAATCTTTTGCAGTTTATGTAGCATTTTTTGCTTCCTTCTACTACTTTAATGAGCATGATTGGTAGATTTGAGTTTTTGGTATCAAAGTTCAATCACTATAACCCTAAAGCAATGCTCCTAGCACCCAATACATTATTTGGACAACCACTTGGCAGTAGGAGCCATTATGAGAGACCTTCACATATTCTACTGGGAGAGTTTTCTCCTTTTCCAGAGTCAAACTCTAAATTTTGGTTCCAGTGGGGAAAATCCACGGTGAATTGGTTGTCTAATTACACTTCTGGTTCACTTTCAGATGCTCTAACCTCGCCTGAGGGAGCTGCCCCAATTTCCACCTTGTTTCTCAAGAGAAAAATTCCCATTACCTCTGCAGTCCTAGATAATCTGACTGAACACTAGTTAATCTGGTAGCGATTAGTAGCAGAGATGGAGTAACCGCAAAAGAGTAATTTAGGCCAAAAGGTCTTTAGGACACTCGTGAGTAAACTGAGGTGTATGCAAAAATGCATGCAAGTGTTTCGGGGGTTGTTTTTTGACATAGTCCAGAAAGAGATTAGAACACCTTTCCAAACTAAATGTCAGGATTCCCACAACATACTTGTCATCAAATAATTCTCCCCAGTAAGAGAAGGGCTAAGAGAATTAAATTCAATAAACACTTATTAAGTACCTACTTATATGAAGGGTAGGAAAAACTTTTAGATCATTCTTTTCTATATCTGCTAAAAGTGTTATTTGACTTGCCCAACTCCCTAGAAGTTGTTTTGTTTTGTTTTATTTTTTTGAAAACTGGGTTTCTCTTCTTTTTTGCGCAGGCTGGAAATGCAGTGATTACTCAAAGGTCTTATCCCATTACTGATTGACATATAGAATCTTTGGTTTCTCCATTCCAGCTTGGACCACTTTACTCCTCCTTAGGCATCTTGGTGCCCCACCTTCCCGGGGCTTATTATATTGGTGCTAGATTTTGTATGGCCATCTGAATGTATTAGCCTGTTAGAGTTCTGAACTCTGAGCTCTAGAGAACTGCCAGCCTCAACCTCCCAGGTGGCAAGGATTGCAGATATAGCCATCAAGCCTAGCCTAAACTCTAGTTTTAAAATTTTCTGCTTAGCTTATTTATTTATTTTTTTAAATGAAACCCACTGTCCTTCTCCATTTAGCCTTTGTATCAAACAAAGAAATCAGAAACTGTGTTATGGTTTTAATTGTGATTGTTCCTAATTTCAACCTTGAACTGAATCACAAAATCATCTTGGGTTAGATTGAGGAGAGAATTCAGAGGTCTAGATTGCCACTTAACTCTTACAGACTAGGAAACAAAAGCCCTGAGGGTTGAGACTTGTCTGAAGTCATCCAGGTACTGACAAAACTGAGATGCAAACTTGGATCATGCAGGGATCAATGAAAGACTTCGAGGGTTCAGATGTCACACGTATGAGACATTCTATAGGAAAAAAAAAACAACAATTCATCACAACAACTAGGTTTAAGAAAACAACAACAAAAAAACCTCTTCCAATTTTACATTTTTTTCCCTTTCAACAATTCTCTTATCTTGAAATAATACTTTGTTTTAAAACTGTTTTTAGAAAAGGGAAAGTACATATGATTCCAACAAAACAGGTAATAAAAAATTATTAAAAAGGCAACCTGTTGGGGCGGCTAGGTGGCACGGTGAATAAAGCACTGGTCTTGGAGTCAGGAGGACCTGAGTTCAAATTCAGACTCAGACACTTAACACAAAACTAGCCGTATGACCTTGGGCAAGTCACTTAACCCCAATTGCCCTACCTTCCCTCCCTCCAAAAAGCAAAAATTAAATTAAAAATAAAAATAAACAAAACTTTAAAAAAGGCAACCTGTAAAACTGGTGTTTTTTTTAAAACTAATAACTGATTTCCCTAGTTTTCTTCTCATTGATTTCTCAATTGTATCAGTGTAGGGAAATGGGTTACCTTAAATCAGGGATTTTTAATTTTTTTTGTATATTGTCACAGACCCCTTTAGCACTATGGTGACATTTATATACTGCTTCTCACAATGATATTTTAAATACATAAAATAAAATAAATGGGATTATAAAGGAAACCGATTTTTAAAAAATACTTATCAAGATATATATATATATATTTTTTTAATAAACAAGCTCATGAACCCTAAATTAAGAATTTCCACTTTAGACTCTCTTTGATGTTTTCAATTGTGAGTACAATTCGGAATATCAGGGCTCAAACCCCATCATTGACTGACTTCTTGTTATCTCTATACAACGCAGCTAGATGGCACAGTGGATAGAGCACCAGGCCTGGAATCAGGAAGACTTATCTTCCTGAGTTCAAATCCGGCCTCAGATACTTACTTGCTGTGTGACCTTTGTTTGCCTCCATTGCCTCATCTGTAAAATGGGAATAATAATAGCTTGGAGCATCAACCTCACAGCCTTCTTGTGAAGCTTAGATGCAGTAATATCTTTAGAATGCTTTACAAACTTTAAGCACTCTCTAAATGTCTTTTATTTTTATTATCATTCTCAATAACATGGAAGGCAAAATGGACAGAAATAGATACATAGAGACTAAAGGTAGTTTTATAGTTAATGTGAGAGGCAGTGTGGCACAGATGAAAAAGCATTGGATTTTGTAGACATAAAGTCTAGATTTAAATTTGGCCTATACCTTAATATTTGTGTGACCTTGGGCCAGTCCTTTACCTCTCTGGGTCTCAATTTGCTGTTCTTTAAAATGAGGGGATTATATTAGATGGCTTCTACATTCCTTTCCAGTTCCAAGTCTATGATCCTATCATCTACAAAGTAAAATATTGCTCAAGTAATTTAATGGTTTAGAAACAGCCTTCTTTCTTATTAACAGAAAAAGAAAAAGAAAAAGAAAAAGAAAAAGAAAAAAATCCTGTCATTTCCCTTTTTTTTTTTCTCCTAGCCCCAGCTTTTTGTTAGGTAAAACTGAATGCCAACACCTTTTAAAATAGGGTATTTTCATCCTAAAAGTTAAGCTGTGGGAGTTTGGGAAAACTTGCTTTAGAAATATAATTGCTTTCAAAAACATTTTCTAGGACTTGAATGTCACCAAAGGAATTAAAAATGAGGAAAGAAAATAGACTATAGCCCTGAAATCAGTTTGGGAAGAACATTTTCCCTAGGTCGATTACATCTTGTACATTGCTTCCTAAATTTTTAGACTGTGTAATTTTTTTCCCTTTGGTCTCCCATTGAAAAAAAAAGACAAGAACGTTGATGATAGTAGTTAAAACCACCACCAACAACTTTTTGAAACCCATTTGGCTACAAGTTCATTGATTCGGTGTCTGTCCTTTAGTGTGAACTGGAATGGCAGGTAAGTCTGGCCTGTTAACTGCTGACGTGGTATCAGGGGATTTGTGATCCAATTGTTCACTCTAACACAGTCTCTCATCTCGATCTGACATTCTACCCGGCTCGCCACTGTCAATGTCAGGAAAAGTGTCATTATTTGAACAATAGCATCTTCCGGAAGAAAAGACACCGTGTTTACTTTTAAGAATGTCAGTTGTTTTACATTTGGAATCATTTTCTGGGGTTAGCAGAGACATTCTTGACTGGACTTGACTGGGCAACTGAAAGAATGCCCCATCATGCTGAGAAGCATAGTATGGTGAGGCCAAAAGGGACTTTGGGGGGGTCATATAGGGCAGCCTCCTGCCTTCAGACAGAACCGCAGACAGAGAATCATTCAGCATATGTGTGTGTGTGTGTGTGTGTGTGTGACATATATATATATACGTCAGGGCCCACAACAAGATTTCTACAACTGTTTTCTCACTTACTGGGGATTCTAGAATGCTCCTTTGAAAATCCATTTGTGTTTTTAATTATCTATAGGGAAGAGATATTTATTGGCAACTGCGTGTTTGAATTTTGGGTTATTTAAACTTCTAAATTATTTCACTGCATGCGTGTGTGTGTACATACACACATATAAATAATGTGTTATGTATGTGTGTATATATACATATACACATATAAAACATATTATATGTTAAAATAAAAAATCTAGAATGTATATTTTACTATACAGTATGTTTATATTATATGTATATGTTATGCAACATATGTATTATGTATATTACATAATATATAGTAAAATACATATTATGTGTAATACTATGTATAATTATAATGTATAATATACACATAATATTTAGTCAAATATACATTCTAGGTGGTTTTCTTATTTTTTTTATAAAAAAATTTAATTTAGATTTGAAGAACAAAATAGATTTTCTGCAAACACATTGTTTGGAAGTTCGGTATCCTCTGCAGCCTGTATTTTTGGCTTAACTAATCACCCAGCTGGTTTCGAACAAAGGCTGGAGGTGCTAGAGCCTCCTCGGAACAAATTCAGTGGAGTGTGTTACTGTTCCTCATTGTGAATGCTTGATATTAGGTCAGCCCTCAACAAGTCTATTAAAGGATGAAGCACTCATCTTTATGAGATAATTCCAGGGCGCTAACTACTGTTAATGAGGCCCTCTATTACAATGAACCTATGCAAAATTAGGTGAAAATAAACATGATTAAGTATCACAAAGCACTAGACGTTAGTAGAAACTTTATTCACTTGTCAAACATATTTCTTTAATTCTTCATTTTATCCTTTAGAAAGCTGATTTTATTTTATTTTTTTCTTTGGCACAGTACAAAATGACTCTCATTTTTCTTCAAGTTTTCTATTATGCATATGATTAAGGCAAGAGAAAAATTATAGATGCAAATTTGAGAGAAAATAGTTCTGCTAGGCTATGTTTAGGGTGGTAGGAAGCTCGAGAAGGAAAATCTACCATATTTCTTACACTTCTGAAGAAGGATCTTTTCTACTTATCTTCTTTTACATTTTATTAACGTAGTATTTAAATTTTAAAATAGTTGATATATTTGGAATTTCACATTCCCTTTAACCTAGTGATACTTTTTATAAGGCCCATACCTACCTCAAAGACATCATGGAAATAGGAAAAGGATCTGCATTATATGGCCAAGAGTTTTCATAGCTGTCCTTTTGTTAAAGCAAAGAATTGTAAACTAAAGGGGTGTCCATATTTCAAAGAATGGATGAACCAATTATGTTATGTGGAAGTAATGAAATATTATTGTAAGATAAGAAATTATGAATGGGACAATCAGTCAATGTCAACAAGCAGGTATTCAGCAACTATAATGTGCCAGACGCTGTGCTAAGCCCTGGGTTTCAAAGAAAATTGGGAAGACTTTATGAACAGATGCAGAGTAAAGTGAGCAGAACCTGGAGAACAATTTATACAATAAAAATGACATTGTAAAGGAAAAAAAAAACCTTTTAAAGACAACTCTGATCAATGGAATGACTAGTCACAATTCCAGGAGAGCAATGATGAAGCATTCTACTTAACTTCTGAAAGAAAGATGAGGAACTTAAGATGTAGAACAAAATATTTTTAGATGTGGAATTTTAAACATGGAATCAATAATGTGAAAGTTTTCTGTATTTGTTATACTTGTTTTGTTTGTCTTTGTTTTTAATTTGGAAGAATTGGGGATAGGAATAGGGAAAAAAGTAAAGAAAGGAAGGAGAAAAAAAGACAAAAAAAGAAATAGGGAGGAAGGAAGGAAAAAAGAAAGGAATGAAAGATTACTGAAGCAATTTTTAATATGCAATAATGAACACAAGGAAGACTAGAAGGAATCACAGACAAGCATGCTAGCTTTGAAAGCTACATATTGAATTTATCATGTATTTGAAAAGCAACTTATCCCCCACCAGAGATTGAGTTTCATATACTATCTTCTTTTTATGTCCTACTATGCATATGGAAATGCTCATTTTATTTGGTATTTTTAAAATTCAGAATATTTTTAAAAAATAACTGTTTTATACTGTATTTTTTTTTCTAATTTTGGAATTTTTTTTTCACCTAAGTGCAGTTGGTATAGTGAATCTAAGTTTGGGTTTGGTTTCAGAAAGATCCAAGTTTGAATATTGCCTTGGACACTGATTGTCTATATAATAATGGGCAAATCTCTTATTATTTTACAAGTTACAGAGGAGTTGACAATCTTCATGTTATAGTGTTTTTCGCGGGGGACTGAGGTCCTCATGCTGATGAAATCATGTATCAAAAAATACTTATTTTAAAAAGATTTCTCCTACTCTTATGTTCATAGCTGCAAAAAGCCTTAGACATAGAAGTTATCTAGTGCAATGCTTTCATTTTACATGTGAAGAAACTGAAGCCCAGAGTGATGAAGTAACTAACTTCCTCAGTCACACAGAAGAATGACCAAGCCAACTGAAGTTCTTTGACTACAAATCCCAAATTCTTTCCACTGTCTCTCTCTTTTAATGGGTTTGTACCGTAGAGCAGCTATGAAAATCAAGGCATATGAGCTCTTGCTCTTTTATTTCTTTTATTTCTTATGCCTGAAATGACTTTTTAAATACTTACGACTTGAGATCCAATTTATTCTTCAAGACCTAGTTCAAATGGAATTTCCTCCATGGAATAAAGGGTTTATCACATAATTCTGCATCATATACTTTTTTATTATGTCACTTTGTCTTATTGAAAGAATCATAGGGGGACGGAGCCAAGATGGCGGCATAGCAGCAGCAACATATCACAGCTCTCACATAGCCACCCCAAAATACCCATAAAATAGGACTCTAAACCAATCCTGGAACTCCAAAACGCACACAAAGATACTTCCCACTAAAGTCAGCTTGGCTATGAGGAACCATATCAGCACTGCGAACCGAAACCAGCCTGGCGTGAAGCCCCGGCTGTGCCCCGGGGGTGGCTGGATGGGAGGAGCTGAGGAGCCTCTCAGGTGAGCGGATCAGCAGCACCTGCGAGTGGGATTTGTGAAAGGAGGAGATAAGCAGTCTGGCCAGAAGGCCTCCAGAGAGGAAAAGCAAAAGGCAGAGGTTTTGCACCCACCTCAGC
>CM053581.1:477531132-477538632 GCA_028627135.1 Pseudochirops cupreus
AAGAATCTGGAATCTGGAGTTCCATAATCAAATGTTATGAATGTGTATCTATCTATCTTTGTGTATATATATATATATATGTATATATATATGTATATATATACATATACATATATATGTATATACATACATATATATATGCAATTATTATTATTATTATTATTGTATACATCCAACTGGAACTTGAGATACACAGGCACTGCAGTTGGGAGATGCATTCTGCCCTACCAAAAAGTGACATAGGAGGGAATAGACTGGGGGAGGGGGGAAACACTGGGATGGCTGTTTTGGGGTGGTGGGCGGGGGAAAGACGGGGAGAAAATATGTAACTCAAAAAAAATTTAATAAAATAAATTTAAAAAAAAAAGAAAGAATCATAGAATTTTAGAGTTGGACGGGATTTCAATGGGTATCTATTCCAACCTGTACACCAGGAATCCATTCTCTAACACACCAGACAGGTAGTCCTCTAGGCTTTGCTTCTTCTTTCTCTGCACATGGCATTCTGTCTTTCTTTGCCCTGATTGTCCTCCCATGCCTGGAATGTAATCCCCTTTCATCTCTATTCTCTAGAATCCCTAGCTCCTTTCAAGGTTCCTCTCAATTGCCATAAGACCAATATTGATTCCCCAAATTGCTAGTGCTTTCCTTGAGGAAATTACCATGTATATACTTTGCAGATATTTTGTGTTTAAGGATTTATATTCATAATATTCCTCCAAATACAATGGAAGCTGCCTGAGGGAAGGGGACTTTTTCACTTTTTGTCTTTATATTCCCACTGCCAAGCATAGTATGTAGTATGAAATTTATAAATGCTCATGAAATGTGTAAATGAAAAAGACCAACCTTCTCATCCTCTATTCCTTCTCTGAAATTTCATAGACTTTTGTATTCCTCTTGTGCATTTATGTCACTTTACTTTCTATTACAGTTATTGATGCATTTACCTTATCTCTCTTATTAGCTTATAATATCCTCTAGGGTAGGAGTTCCTGTCCTAGGGTGTACATACCCTCAGGAGAACATGGCTACAGGGAGATCTATTAAGGGGAAGTTTGTCGAGAGGTTGTGGGGAATATTTGGTAAATAAATATTTTATCCTATTGAACTTGATTGAGACATTTATTTCTTATGTATACATGCATGGTAAATGCTAGAAATTCTTTTGATTCATATGGAATAGGGAAGCACAGGAAAGTTTACTGAAAGCCAAGCTGTACAGAGACTAAAAATGTTTGAGAGTCTCTGGTTTAGGACAGGGAACTGTCTTAGTCATCCTCCTGTGCCCCCCTCGGTGCTTAGTGTGGCATCTTAGACCCATATCTCATTAAATATTAATGCTTACTAAATATTAATGAATTAATTAGCAAAAATATAATACTAAGCTTCTTGGTTTATGCTGAAAGGCATTGAAAAGAACTTTGAGGAAATATCTGGGATTATGACCAAAGTAAAACTAGATAGATGATGATATAATCAATTTTCCATCTTCCGTTAGGTCTCCTGTTTGATTCCCACTAGGTCCACACTGATATGATAATGCCCATGGCAACAACATAACTGCTGCAAAAGCTGACAATTCTGTCAAATGAAAATATGTTTTTCAAAAAAATTTTTAGGTGGTGTTGTATAAACACAGCCTTAATGCATCGAGTAATCATTAGATTCATTCCATCTGGCTCCCTGTTACAAATCTGTTGAAAAACTCGAGTCTGGTTCATTAAAATGTTTGGGGGTTGGAAAAATGATGGAATTGATTGAACATGAAATCTGTGCACTTGATAATTCTAGAAATGAAAGAATAAAAGTTCATTTGTTTTGCCCTTTACACTTTACTATGGACCTTATCCTTCCGGTGAAAAGGGAATGCTCTGCTCATTTTTTGTACTTGCATTAGCTTGGGTCACTAGGGGACCATTTAGAGCGTTGCAAGAGGTAATTTACTAACAGGTCCCCTAGTGGCATGAAAGAATTAAATCATGCTATAAAATGAACAATGTGTAATCCCTTTTTATTGGTAAGATGAGACCACATGTATGATGTCACATTTGGGATATTTAATATTGCTGAAATTCATTGTAATAGCAAAGGTAACACCCATTTATTTTAAAAATGTGATTATATCTTTTTTCCATTCTTTTAGTTATATAGTTTAGTTCATATTTATTTGCCTATCACTTAGCATTTAGCAGAGTGCATGACACATAGTAGGTGCTTAATGATGTTTGGATTTAATAAAATTAGTTAATTTATTGGTCTTTAATAGCCTTTAAAGTCTCATAACATAAACAATGTCACAGTAATATTTCAATTTGAAAAAGCAGTTTTTCTACTTACTCTTCTGAATGAACATAACAACAAACCATAGAACTTTGCATCATAGTTCTGAGGAAAATAACATTTAATACTTTTGTTTGAAAGATTAGTAAACATTAGTCAGTCATCCTTTTCATTAGTTTCATAATTACTTCCTTTCCCTGCTTGCTTTTCACCTACCCTCACCATGAAAAAAAACTTCAACACAACTTTAAATAAGGTTTCTCGATATGATTTATAAAAGAAATAAATGATTTAAAATAATTTTATTGAATTTTTGTTTTTACATCACCTATGTTTTCCATGGTTTCCTTATTACTACCCAACTCTTCCTACCATCCCTTATAATAAAAAGTTAAAAGAATAAGAAGAAATAAATTCAGCAAAACTATTTAAAAAGACATTAAGTGCAGTGTTCTACACCTGTGGCCTCCTGCTTCTACAGAGAATGGGGGTAAAGCGTTTTTCAGCCAAGTTTGGTAATTATAGTTATGAAGCATTCCGTTTCAATTGTTGTGTTGTTGTTTTTTTCCATTTACATGGGAAAGAAATCATTTTAATAGCTAAATCCAAACCAGGAAGGTGGACAAGTGCAGAGTTATGTCTCTGTCAATGTGATCTTCTTTCAAATACTTAAATCAAATTGATTGTAAGCTCCTGAAGGAGCACGGAACTCTAGTGTTTTCAGTTCTCAACAGTGTGGGCAAAATTAGTGCTGTAACAAACCAAAACCAGGACCAAAACCCTAAACCCAGAACCCAAATGTAACACCATAAATTTAGGAACTGAGGGTTTATTGAGTTTTTCAGCATCATTTTTCACCTGGGAGGGGAAGAGCCTCCCTGAAAGAATAAAAGGACAAAGCTTATATAGGTGGTGAATTGGGTATGGAGTACCTCAGGGGTTCCTGGGGGCTTGCAGGATAAGAATAGTGGATGTGGTATTTCTTGATTGGACAGAACCTAGTAACAAGGAAGACTCTTCTTCAAGTTAGCTATGTCTTATAACCCAGACCTAAAAGATAGGACTGTCCTTCCTGTTTTAGCAATAAGGAGGGTTGCAGACTGGGTGGGGGTTGTAATATAAACAGGATCAGGAGCAAAATAGAAGAATTGTAGATAAGATGAATCTGCTTTAACTTTCTCTGCTTCCCACAACAGCATCAGGCATGGTTCTAGAGATATAGAGCCTATAACTGTGTACATATTCTTATATTGAAATGGATAAGGGATCTCACTGAGAGGGGCATTCCATCCAGTGATGCTGATTACAGATGATCCATAACCCATCCATCCTGTGAGATTCTTGGCCATATCACCCCTAATATGTTCGCTGCATGGTATCTACCCAACTCTTTCCATTTCACTTGTTACTTCAGGGACTCCAGTGAAGTAAAAACGTTGTCCATCTGCTTTCCCTCACTCTTGTCCATGATTGGCAGTCCTTTTTTTTTTTATCATATACTTCCCCTAGAAGATATTCATAATTCCTCTTCTTCAAAGTTCCTGATTTGTTGTATAATGAAGGCTGCTTGTACTCACATGCACCTCTTTATTACTCTCTGGTGGTTCTGATTTTTAATTCTCTAGAGCTTATAGTGTTCTATGATTCACAGTAATGGATCAATGGACAATTATTTATTAAGCATCTACTCTGTGCCAGACATTATGCCAGGTGCTGGGATTACAAATACAGGCATACCTCATTTTATTGTGCTTTGCTTTATTGCATTTCACAAATATTGCTTTTTAAAAAAAAATTGAAGGTTTGTGGCAGCCTTGTGTTGAGCAAGTCTATCGACACCAGTTTTCCAACAGCAGGTACTCACATTATATCTTTGTGTTATATTTTGGTCATTCTTACAATATTTCAAACTTTATCATCATTATTATATCTGTTATGGTGATCTGTGGTCAGGGATCTTTGATGTTACTGCTGTAATTGTTTTGGAACACCACCAACTGTGCCCATGAAAGACTGTGAACTTAACTGATAAATGTTGTGTGTGTTCTGTCTGTTCCACCTACCTGCACCGCCTTCTCATCAGGCCTCCCTATTCCCCGAGACACAACAAAATTGAGATTAGGCTGATTAATAACCCTACAATAGCTTCTAAGTATTCAAGTGAAGGGAAGAGTCAGTCAATGCAGCTAGTTTCATTGTTGTCTTATTTTAAGAAATTGCCATAGCCACCCCAACCTTCAGTAACCACCACCCTGATCAGTCAGCTGCCATCAACATTGAGACAAAGACTCTCTACCTGCAAAAAAAAAAATTCGTTGTTGTCCTTTGTACTTGAAGAGGACCTAAATGACATCATGATAATGGGGTCAATGTACAGTATATTTGACTATGGCTAATCGGGCCAATATGAGTTCAGAAGATTCTACCATAGGTCAGGCACAAATAGTCCATTTAGCAAAAAGATTACAACTTGCCGAAGGCTCAGATGATGGTTATTTTAATGAAGATAAGTACATAAACAAAACGCTCAGTTTGGCCAACATTTGACAATCACAATGTTTATTATAGCAATAGTCTATTAGTACAAAAAATCATGTAGGTACATTTTGTTAAACGACATATCAATAACAAAATTCTCTAGAAAATCTTCAAGAGAACAAAGGGGCATTTGAAAAATGGTAGGAGAAAGGAGGTCAGGTAGAGGGGAAGCATATGTTAGGCTGTTTTCTTAAAACTGCATTCTTTTAGGAAAAAAATACACGATCATTTCATACTAAATAATACCTCAGAAAAGAGGGTGATGAGATGTTTTCAAGCCTTTAAAAAATAACAATATGTACAAACATCTCCAGTTCAACCCTGGCATTAATTAGCCTCATAACTCTGAGTTTTGATTTTCTCCTAATGCACAAGGATACAATCAAATGTTTGAATAAATTATAGAAAAAATTCTTTCTGTCATCTAACATTTGACCTAGCATCTCTGTAACCTGCTGTTTATTAAGACATACGGTACAATTAAGAGCTCTAAACACTTACACTGATCTCTCGCCTTGGGAACTGAGAACACAGTATATCCATTAAGCAATTGAAGCATTTTGGTGTCAGTCTCAGCTTTCCATTTCTCCCAGGCTCAGGATACGGTATGTGTTGCAGTAGACAGCACATAAGCTGTATAAAGAAAAATCCTGACTTGAAGCATAGTTATTCCATATTCCCTCCCTTTATCAATTCACTTCTGCCTATTTCTTATGCATGCTTTTTTTGTGTAGAAAATAATACATTTCTGTAATTTAGAATTTTTAAAGAGTATTCATTTTCCTCTGTGTTGATAATAGGTTTGGGCTCCATGTGAATTGTAAAATGAAAGACAGATGGACATTTTAATACTTCCGTTCTCTTCAATTCATAGTCTGCAAACTACCAGAATATTCTAATGCATAAGTTTGAACATGTCAGTTTCTTGCTTTAAAACATCCAATGGCTCCCTATTGCTTTTAGGATAAAATGTAAGTTCCTTATGCAATCTGGCTCCAATTTATCTTGCTCTTGCCAAGCTTTTTTTTCTTTTTTCTTTTTTTTTTTTTCGGTTTTGCAGGGGGGAAGGCAGGGCAATCAGAGTTAAGTGTCTAAGGCTGAATTTGAGCTCAGGTCCTCCTGACTCCAGGGCTGGTGCTCTATTCACTGTGTCACCTTAGCCATCCCTTGCCAAGCTTTTTTAGAAAACAAATTATTGATAGCTTTTGTTCTTGTAGCACCTTCATTTCTGAAATAATTCCTTTCTTTTTGCTCCTTGTCCCTTCTAAGAATGATTTTTTTAAAAATCACAATATATACAACAGTACTTCAATCCAGAAAAGAGGAAAGGTATGATTTCTCAACTCTTTTCAGAAGCAAAGAGCAGTAAGTTTTGTATTTTTTATAGTTTTTCTTTCCATTATATTTGTTGTAGCAAATGCTATTTTCTGGTTCTGCTTATACCACCTTGTATCAGTTATTACTAAACTTCCCTGAATTCATCATAGTCAATGCATCTTGGATGCGGTAGTATTCCGTTCCATTCCTGTGCCACAATTTGTTTAGTTATCTTCCAATCCATGGATATCTGCTTTGTTTCTACTTTCCTACAATAAATTGTTGCATTAAATATCTTTCTTTCAGCATTTGACCTCCTTGTAATGTATGCCTCATGGGATAATGGTGGGATCCCAGAACCAAAGGGCATAGCTATTTCAGTCACTTTCTTGGCATAATTCCAGATTGATTTTCAGAATTGTTGGGCCATTCACAGCTTTCTCATTCCCTAATTCCTAATTCCATCTGCTCATCTTTCCGAAGCCTTTCAACATATCCTGTTTCCATCTTTTGTCATTTTTGCTAATTCATTGAGTCTGAAGTAAAGCTTAACAGTTGTTTCAATTTGAAACAATCTAATCGTTATCGGTAGTTTGCAGTTTTTCTTTTGAGAGTATGCAAATAAATAGTTCTCAGAGGAAAAACTGCAAACTGTCTGTAACAGTATGGTCTCGTACGTGTCATTTTTTTTCTTAAATTTATTGAAAACTTGGCTATTGAGTTTGATTAATCTTGCTTATTCCATGCATTTCTTTTTTTTTTCCTTTTTGGCAGGGAAAGGCAGGGCAATTGAGGGTAAGTGACTTGCCCAAGGTCACACAGATAGCAAGTGTTAAGTGTCTGATGCTGGATTTGAACTTAGATCCTCCTGACTCAAGGGCTGGTGCCGTATTCACTACTCCACCTAGCTGTCCCCCCCATTGCATATTTAAAAAAAATAGTTTTGAAGATCATTGATTTCTACTATAATTGGAGGTATTTCTAGCTTTCTTCACATGACACTTTTCCCTTATATTACAGGCAAACCGAATGGCAAAATGTACCTTAATCTAGTCCTACATTTCTCTTGACTCCATGCAGCTATAAAGGGCATCCCATATGCCTTGAATATACTTCATCCTTATTTCAGAATGGCTAACTGAGGAGTATTTCTTCCATGAAGCTTTTATTGGACCACATCTTCCCATCTTGCCTGAATATGATTCATGCCTCATCATCTTTTTCTTTATCAACTAGTAACCTGTAGTAAGTATCTACTTTGTACCCAATACTATGCTAAGAGTTGAGGGTATAAAGTCAAAAATGAAATTTCTTTCCCCTAAAGGAGCTTAAGTTTTACCTGGCCTTGCCACTTATTACCTG
>CM053581.1:477543632-477549002 GCA_028627135.1 Pseudochirops cupreus
TAGTAACTTAATCTGTAATAGAATATTCATCTAATCTCACAAGCATGACATTTTCTGACTTGAACCTCAGTGGTGTGGCTGTAAAGAAGCTCTATAGTACAGATGGGCACCATTTCTGTAGCTGTTTTCACATTGCTGTTTTCTTCTGAGTTTAATGTCTTAGTCTTCCCTGCCACTAGAATAGTTTTTTGTGGTCACATTCATTTTCTGTTGTTTGCTCACTTTCCTAGCTTATTTCTTGCCTTTAAATTTTATGTTAAAATGGAGCTCTGCTAACCTGAGGATGGGGAGGCCCTGTGCCAAGCTTTGGACTTTTTCCTGCTGATATTTTCAGAGCTAATTTGGGGTGGGGGATTCCTGCAAGTTTTTGGTGCTTTCAAGGTGGTATTATCCTGGAAGAAGTGTGATCACTGTTCACCTGTTCTGTCCTTTTGTCTTTACACAGGAAGGGCCCCTGTTCCCCTATAGTTACACATACCAGTGCTCCTCTTGACCCTGGATCTGTGACTAAGGTCCCTGATGTCTCATTGCCTCCTCACTTATAACAAGTACTTCTCTCCATCCAAGAACTGTAACCTAGAACTGCTTATGGACAATACAGTTACCAGTAAGCATCAGTTGCACCCAATGCCAGCAAAGGATCTTCATAATCACTTTCTGATATGTTGTCTGACCCCATACTGTTTCTAGGCTGAAACTGCTGCTGCTGTTGCAGCCACCTCCAAAGATCATTGCTGGTGCTCCTGCCATGCTCCAGCCCTATACCCACCCTGGTGTTATGGACTTCTCCTGTGGACCTTCTAAGTTGTCTTAGGCTGAATAAATGTCTCCCTCTGACTTTTTGTTGACTCTACCACTCCAAAATTTGATTTGAGGCATTATTTTAAAGTTGTTTGGAGAAGAATGTTGGGAGGGTTCAGCTGGGTCACAGCCTATACTCCATCATCTTGGCTCCAGGGTTAGGAAATTTTAACTAAGCATTAAAAAAAAATACTGACAGCTTTTAACCTCCGTGGATTCCAGAGGAAACAATGATCTTTTTTTTATTTTTTTATTTTTGGAGGGGTAAAGCAGGGCAATTAGGGTCAAGCTCAAGGTCACACAGCTAGTATGTGTTAAGTGTCTGAGGCTGGTTTTGAACTCAGGTCCTCCAGACTCCAGGTCTGGTGCTCTATTCACTGTGCCACCTACCTGCCGCAGCAATGATATTTAAGAGTCTGAAGTTTGACTCATAAATATGGTCAATGTCTATTAATTAGCTAAAAATTCTTTAAAGATGAGCAAATTAATAGATTGTGACCATGTTGATGCTTTAATTCTCAACCTGACAGTTTGTTAATATAGCTGTTCTCTTCAGAGGCTTTTAGCAGTCATAGAAGCCGATAGGTAATCTGCTTAATGGGTTCAGCTACCAAAAAAAAAAGAGAAAAACAGAAAACCAAAGTTTTCACTAAAAAATGACCAGTTAAAATGAAATGTCAAAGTAGCTGAAACATATTTTCTGAACAAACTAAATTCATTTGTCCAGGGTCACAAAATAGAGCAGTGATATAGGCAAACTGAGGCAGGGGTACAGCATTGAAAGAGCTGATCATGGTATAAGCCAGCTCCATTCAAATTGACTGTTGCACCAACAGTTCACATCATTTCATTTTTTTTTCTAAGTGAGTAGCCTTTCTTATAGAAGATATTCTTCTCCTTTCTCTTCCTACTCTCCTCCTTTTTTCAAACTCTTTCTTCACAGTAATTCTTCTTCCTTTACCTATACTGTTCTATTCTTAAATCTTCCTCCCAAACTCTTATGCTTTTTCCTTCTTTCCAAGACTATTCTCATAGTTTGTTCTATTCAATTCTATCTCTCTTTTGAGGTGCAACTCAAATTCTCCTTCCTCTTAGATATCTCTCTCAATGACTCAATTCATTTTCTCTGAACTATTGCCCAATGGAATCTCCTTTTTGCATTTAATCATAAACTGCATATGATCAACTAATCAGTAAGCATTTATTAAGTGCCTACTGTGTGCAGGGCCTGTTATGGAGATACAAAGACAGAACCTATCCTCAAGGATCTCTCATTCTAGTAGGGAGACAACATGTACATATATAGGTTCAGCACAATTTATGGAAAATGATAAATACAATTTGGAATGGAAGACCCTAGCAGGTGGGAGACAATGGAAAAGGCCTTAAACAAAAGATAGAATTTAAGCTGAGCTTGGAAGCAAACCAGATAGTATAAAATGTGGAAGTGAGAAAGGATGGAATACAGCTTCTGAAAAGGCATAGATAAAGGACATGAAGTATAATTTGTAATGGACAGCAAGAAAGCCAATTTGACTAAAACAGAGTGAGTGAAAGGGAGTAATGCCTAAAAATAGGAGAGGGTGAAGCTAGATTTTCGAAGACTTTAAATACAAAAGAAAAAAATTAGTATTTGACTCTAGAAGATACAAGGAGCCACTAGAGATTATTGAGTGAGTTATGTGGTCAGATCAAGGTTCTATAAGGATCAGAGAAGAAAGAGATCTAAATCAGGAAGATCAATTACATGGGTATTGCAATAGTCCAGATGAGAGGTGAACTAGTCTGGTAGTTGTGTGAGTAGCAAGACATGGAGAGACGTGAAAGATACTCTAGGGGACTCAACAAGACCTGTTAACTGATTATATATGTGGGATAAGGGGAGTGAGGAGTCCAGGTTAACTCTGAGTTTGTGAAACTGGGTTCCTGTAAGAATCGTGGTACCCTTAATAGACCCTTGATAGAAATAGGGAAGCAAAGAAGGTGGATTAGTTTTAGGGAAAAGATAATGAGTGTTGTTTCTGAGATATTGAGTTTGAGATGAACATGGGATATTTTGTTTGAAAGACCCAGTAAACTATTAGCGATTTGGGATTAGAATCCAGAAGAGAGACTAAGACTGGATATATAGGAATGGGCAGGTATGGGTAGTTATATAAGTATGGATATATAGGTATTTGCATCAAAATGATAACTAAACCCTTGGTGGTGAGCACACCAAGAGAGAGTCTAAAGAGCAGGTAAAAAAGCCCAAGCCAGATCCTTTGGGTATATCCAGAGTTAGGGATATGATTTGGATGATTAGCCAGTAAAAGATATTGAGAAGGAATGGCTAAAAAAGTAGACAGAAAATCAAAAGGGAGCATTGTCGCTGAAAAAACAGGAAGTAAAGAGTATCCAGGAGGATGGTCTGCTGTGTAAATGATACAGAAAAGTCAAGAAGAATGAGGTTTGTGAAAAGACTGTCATATTTGACATTTAAGAGCTCATTTATAACTTTGGAGAAAACAGTTCAGTTGAGTGATGAGGTCAGAAGCCAAATTGCAATGGGTTGAGAAGTCAACGAGAGGAGAGGAAATGGAGAAAATGAGAATAGACAGCTGTTCCTAAGAATTTGGTTGTGAAACGATAGATATAAAAATACAGTTTTAGATCATGGTAGGGTTATGCAGGTGTGAGTTTTTTTTAAGGATGAAGAATCCCTGGTCATGCTTCTAGGCAGGAGAGAATGAACAAGTAGATAGGAAGAGATTGAAGGTCAGAGAGAGGGAATAAATATGGGGGTAAAGAAACTGTGAAAAATGAGATTAAGAGTACTCACTGAGATTCAGTTACTTCATCTGTAAAAAAAAGGAGGGTAAATTATACTTGCTTCTTAGAACTGCTGTGAGGCCAAAATGAGAAAATTTTATTGAAAGTGCTTTTCAGACTTAAATAAATAAATAAAAATAAATACATATAGAGTTCATATAGAGGAACTGGTCTTGGCAAGGAAATGGACCACCTCTTCATCAAAGGCTGGAATAAATGAGAAAAAGAGGGGTTGATGTCAAGGTATTTTGAGATTTAGAGAATGGGAGAAGAAAGTCATTTATTAAATGTCTACAGTGGCAGGCACTGTGCTAGGTGCTGAGTATATAAATAAGAATGGTACGATTACTATTCTCAAGGAACCCATCTGTTAATAGGTAGGATAACAAGTATATAGATAAATACATGTGAAACATATGAAAGGAAACACATACAGATAAGTGAATATAAATTTCTCTATGAAGCTTGAGGCAAAGTTCTCAGCTGAGAGTGTGAGGGAAGAGGCTAGTATAGGTGACTTGAGGAGAGAAGAGAAGGTTTGAAATCATTGTGGGTAGTATAATAAAGAATCTATGAAGGGGCAGAGCCAAGATGGCGGCATAGGAGCAGCAACATATCGCAGCTCTCACATAGCCATCCCAAAATACCCATAAAATATGACTCTAAACTAATCCTAGAACTCCAAAATGCACACAAATATACTTTCCACTAAAGTCAGCTTGGCTATGAGGAACCATATCAGCACTGCGAACCGAAACCAGCCTGGCCTGAAGCCCTGGCTGAGCGCTGGGAGCAGCTGGATGGGAGGAGCCTCAGATTAGCAGCAGCTGCAAGCAGCATTCAGAACTACGTCAGTGGGACTTGCGAAATCAGGGGAGAAAAGCGGTCTAGTCGAAAGGCCTCCAGGGCTGGAAAGCGCAAGCCAGAGGTTTTGCACCTGCCTCCGCATTGCAGCTTCCACGCCCATGCCCTGCAGACAGCAGGGGGACTAAGCGATTGTTCAGAGGCCGAGTGCTATTGCGTTGAGCAGCGTGGATCTGGATCGCAGTTTTGGGCCTCAGTCCTGGAGTCTTCATTATCCAGTGAGCCGGAAGTAAGTAGGAAAGGGACCCAGCACCTTCCTGAGAGCTACAGCAGCTAGGAGGATCCCAGTGATTTGAGACAGAGCTTTCCCTTCTGGAAGCAGATCCCCACAGAGATTTAAAAAAAAAATCACAGACTGACCAACCATGAGTAAGAATAAGCATAAGAAGCAAAGGAAGAACAGCAACCAAATCCTAGATTCCTTCTTTGGGGAAAAGAAAGATCATGGCAAAGAGAGGGAGGAGGAGAGTTCAGCCAGAGCTTCCCCACCAGGGGTCTCCAAAAAACATGAAGAATGCCTTAAAGTTAGAGATGAGTTGAAGAAGGATTTTCAAAACCAAATCAGAGAAGTGGAAGAAAAATTGGGAAGAGAAATAAGACTGTTGCAAGAAAATCATGAAAAGAGAGTCAGCAATATGACTGAAGAAATCAACACCCTAAAAAATAGATTAACTCAAATGACAAAAGAGGCCCAAAAAGCCAACAAGGAGAAGAATGCCTTAAAAAGTCGCCTTTGCCAGATGGAGAAAGAATCTCAAAAGCACTCTGAAGAGAATAATTCTGTCAAAATGAGAGTGGAGCAAATGGAAGCAAATGACTTCATGAGAAATCAAGATACTATCAAACAGATCCAAACCAATGAAAAAATAGAGGGCAATGTGAAATATCTCCTTG
>CM053581.1:477549502-477606937 GCA_028627135.1 Pseudochirops cupreus
CAGGTCAGTGGTTTTTTCAAGGAGATATTTCACATTGCCTTCTATTTTTTCATTTGTTTGGATCTGTTTAATAGTATCTTGATTTCTCATAAAGTCATTTGCTTCCATTTGCTCCACTCTGATTCTGAAGGAATTATTCTCTTCAGAAAGCTTTTGAGATTCTTTTTCCATCTGGCAAATTCAACTTTTTAAGGCATTCTTCTCCTCATTGGCTTTTTGAGCCTCTTTTGCCATTTGATTTAATCTATTTTTTAAGGTGTTATTTTCTTCAGTCAGGTTGTTGACTCTCTTTTCATGATTTTCTTGCAACAGTCTTATTTCTCTTCCCAATTTTTCCTCCACTTCTCTCATTTGGTTTTCAAAATCCTTCTTAAGCTGATCTATGGCTTTTAAGTAGTCTTTGTGTTTCTTGGAAGCTTTTGTTGCGGGAGTTCTGACTGTGTTGTCTTCCTTCAGTTCCATGCTTTGATCCTTCTTGTCCCCAAAGAAGGAATCTAGACTTTAGTTGCTGTTCCTACTTTGCTTCCTTTGCCTGCTCATGATGGCCAGTCAATAATTTTTTTAGCTCTGTGGAACTCTGCTTCCAGAGGGGAAAGTTCTGTCCCAAATCGTTGGGGTTTTCCCAGCTGCCAGAGCTATTAGGGGACTGTTGTTTTTTTTTTGCAGCCCCCACCAGCTTTGGCTCACTGAAAATGCACCCCAGGACCACCACTCAAGACCACAATATGGATCCAGGCCACTCAGCACAAGAGCAGTTGGCCTCTGAACGATGGCTTGGCCCCTCTGCAATCTGCAGGCCGGGAGCTCTGAAGCAGCTATGTGGAGGCGGCTGCAGGGCCTTGGCTTCTGCTGCTTCCTTGCCCTGGAGGCAGTTTGGCCAGACCTGCTTTTCTCCCCAAAGTTTAGCTGAGATCCACTGACCTTTTACTTAGTCCTTGTTTCTTATGGCTTGATAATTCTGGAAACTGCCACAGCTGCTACTGATTCACTCTCCTGAAGCTCTAGCTGTGGCGTGGCTTGGCTTGTCTGGCTGCCCCCAGGGCCAAGCTGCGGTTTCAGACTGGGCTGGTTTTGGCTCCCAGCACTGAGATGTTCCCTTCTAGCTGTGCTGCCTCCAGCAGGAAGTATATTTGTGTGTGTTTTAGAGCCCTAAAATTTGTTTAGAGTCATATTTTATGGGTATTTGAGATGGCTGTGTGGGAGCTGCCATGCATTTCTGCTCCTAAGCTGCCATCTTGGCTCTGCCCCCTCTGAAATACATTTTTCTTTAAGTTGTGATTTACATAATCAGTTAAAATGCTCCATATTATAATTATATTTTATGTACAATATCCATCTAAAATATCTGCTTTTAAAATTCACAAACATAATTCATTTTTAATTTAATACAACTTCAAATGTATACATTTTAAAAAATTAACATTTTAGTTTCTTAAAATGCAGCTTCTTAAAAAGTCTTCTCATTAGAGAGTTGGGAAAATAGGCATGTAGAATTAGGGATATATTGTCAAATTCATTTGGTTTGTTGTTTGATTTCTCCTTAAATTTCTGTGTTAAAAGGGAGGATTTAGGGGCGGCTAGGTGGCACAGTGAATAGAGCACTGGCCCTGGAGTCAGAAGTACCTGAGTTCAAATCTGGCCTCAGACATGTGACACATTTACTAGCCATGTGACCTTGGGCAAGTCACTTAACCCCACTTGCCCTGCCTTCTCTCCTCCAAAAAAAAAAGCAAAAAAATAATAATAAAAGGGAGGATTTAATGGGGAGATATGTTAACAGATGATCTTGATGTTTAAAAAAGGGATAAATTAAAATTATTAATTGGAGAAAGATATAGGAAAATGAGCCTACTTGCAATAATCACTAACTAATCACTGATTTGTAGTCAATAAGCATTTTATATTGACATATTCATATAATTTTGTTACTATTATACATGGTATATATTATACATAATATACTATACCATATATTATATTTTATGTTACATGTTATATAATATATTGACACATTTTAATCACTTAATTGAGGAATTTTTGTCTAGTGCTTTGCATACCTTAAAGCACTAACAAATATTAGATGTTAGGGAAAAAACCCCCACAAATATTAAGCACCTACTATATGCCTAATTTTTTACAAATATTGCCTAATTTGATCCTCACAACAACCCTGGAAGGTAGGTGCTGTTATTATCCCAATTTCACAATACAGGAAACTGAAACAAGTAATGACTTGCCTCGGGTCATACAGCTAATAGTATCTGAGGCAAAATTTGAAATCAGATCACTCCCTGATTTAAGACACAGTATTCCATCCACTGTGCCACTTAGCTGCTTCTAATTTTTTCTTAATACACACACACACACATATTTGTATTATGCATAATGTGTATTATAAATCATATAGTACATACAACATATTATATGCTCATATGTATATATACACATACACATTTGTATTTATGCGTATGAACGTAAGTATGAAAAGTACACATACACACAGCTCTAGGTTAATTCTTCTAGGTAGTGATGCCTACCCCCTAATACCTGTGGAGGAAAGATTTTGTAATTAAAATTTTCATTAAAAAAAAAACCCATCACTAAAGCACAGAGTATAGCCTTTTTGAAAAACATATTTGAGCATTTATGGATTGGTTTGTTTTGCTCATTAACAACACTTTAAAATAGATCTAGGGTCCAAAATTTAGATGTGGAATGGATCTCAGAAGCCAGTTGTTCTCCCTCATTGTCCAGATGAGGAGCTGAGTCCCAGAAAACTTAAGCCATTTGCCCAAGGTCACATAGGCAATAACTATCAGAGCTGTATTTGAACCAAGGTCGTCTGATTCCAGATGCAGTGTGCTCTCCATTGGGCCATAAGTCAACCTTTCACATTTCATGAATAAAAACATCTAGAACAAAAACCAAAGGGTTTAGAAGACTAAAGGAGAATACTGCAAAGCATAGATTGATGAGTAAGGATTGACTTGTGTTTATCGAGAGGTCCCTTCCTTTTGGAATCAGTATTCCTAATGGTGGTAACCTTATTTTAAGAACCTTCTAATCTGCCTGCCCTCCAGAGGCTGACATGGGCGCCAGTTTTCTGTCATATGCTGCTTGGAATGTTCTCCCTTAGTAGTAGAATAAACTTCAAATGCAGCTATTCTGTGATTATACTTGACCATAAATTTAATATGACTTAGCAGAGTAATATGACTCAAAAAAAAACTGGTACTGTGATCCTAGCTTTCATCAATAGAAGGGTAAAGTCTAAGATAAAAAGTATAATGACTCCCTTATAGTCTGATAGTCCATATGTGATGAATTATGATCAGTTAGGATTCATTAAGAAATTTTGGTAAGTTTATCATCTATTCTTTTATCTAAGTCACTAATAAAAATGTGGAACTGAGTAGGGCCAAAGTCAAAGCCCTGTGCAGCTCTGATACTGTCTGTCTTCCAAGTAACAGAGAGACAGCCATCAATTTTTGGGTCCAGTTGGTCACCCAGTTCTGTGGTTGTTGAATTGTTTGTGACTGACTTTTTGTGACCCCATTTGGGATTTTCTTGGCAAAAATACTAGAGAAGCTTGTCATTTTCTTCTCCAGCTCATTTTATAGATGAGGAAAGCAAGGCAAACAGGATTAAGTGATTTGCCAAGGATCACACTATGGTATAGTGGATAGAGTGCTGGATGTGATAAGAAAGACCTGGGTTCAAACCCTGTCTCTCATATTTATTAGCTTTATGATCATGGGTAAAATAACAACCTTTTAAAGCCTCAGTTACTTCATCTACAAAATGGAAATATTAATATTTCCTTCATGGAGTTGTTAGGCTCAAATAAGATGATCTAAAGGGTTTTTTTTTTGCCAAGTTTGCAAAGTGTTTTGCAAACTGTGAATGTCACTTATAATTATTATCCTAGGACTCAGCAGGGATAAGCGATGATGGGAACTAAGGTATGACCATCCTTATTCAGGGTGTGGAATAAGATGTACATTCTGGGGCATGCAAATTCCCTTGGGGATTTGCTTTAGCTTGGTTCTCCACATTTGTTACAAGGGTTTTGTTTTCCTTTTTTCCCTTTTAATGGGGGACAGAGGCATGAAAGAGAGATAAAATAAATGCTTGTTAATTGATTTCTCTGTTTTGTTTTCACAAATATTTTTAAAAAATAATTTCTGACCATGGATATTTGTAGTGCAAACACAATAGTCCCAGTGCCAATGGCGACTGTAAATATGATGGTATAGTGCTCAATTACAAAATATAACAGACTCTCCATAAAGAAGACAGAAGCAAAACATTTATTCAGACACCAGAAAACTGAATCCCAACACATTGAAACCGAATCCATCATAGCAACATAGAAGTTAATACACCACAACTCAGCAGAGAGCCACACCATCCTTTAGCCTTCCCACAAACACACATTTACTCACAAGCCTAACTGTCTGCTTGCCTGCTGTCCTCTCTCCTCCCTTCATCTAGCTGCTCTGACTCCCAGATTCCTATGGGCTCTGCTCTACCCTTTAGCAAACTCCTCCCACCACAGGCTCCATGTGATTACATTCCACCTATTAGGGGGCAGGGAAGATCTTCATATTTCCATTACCATTACAATATTGCAGAGGTTGATAAATGGGGAGGCCATAGTGTTCTAGGCAATATCAGTATGTATATATAGACATCCCTAAGTAGGAGAACAGGTTTAGGATAGAGAGGAAGATTGTGAACTAGTTACTGAAGTTAATGGAAGGTATGGAGAATCAGGTAGAGGCCTGTAATAACCAAGATATAAACTGGGAGAGATGGAAGAAATGAACCTCAAAAGAAACATTGCTAATAGATGAAATTAGGAAGTAGCCCTTAAGGACTAGCACTATGTCTAATCCTCCTGCTTCAGTGGTGGTAGGGGGTGGGGACTGTGCAATGAAAGAAGGAACAGAAACTACTGGAGAAGCTACAGAGATCCAGTATCTGACCAAGGGAGTCACATTTCTGAGAGCACTAAAATATAGAAAGAGTGATAGGAGAAGAAATCCAGGAAAAGGGGATGAGAATTTTACAGAGAATAGGATTTCCTCCTACCCTGAGAATGGGTAGGACTGAGCTGAATGAAATTGAGAGAGCAGGGAGTGGTAGCAAGGGAGGTGGAGTGGGGCAGATCATGTACATTTTGGCAGACTACAACTCTGAAGTGAGAGTCAGGAAGGAGAAAGTACTGTATGACTTGGATCCTCATCTTACAAGACCCTGTGAAAATGGAATGCATTTGTGTCAGGAACAGCATCAGTCAATCGTATTTCCCTTAAACTATAGAAAGTTGATAATGGGGATGTAGGCTGGACAGATGGAGCATGGCATAGATCCTGGTCAGATTTGGCACTGGTTCTGGACTTGTAATTGTATACCTGGTTCTAAGTAGAACCCTGGAAGGGGAAGTGCCCAGCATATTGTTGTGTCTTGATAAATATTTTTTCTTTCCCTTTCCCTCCTTCCCCTTCTGAAATTACTTTGTTGTTATTGTTGTTACTTATCTCAATTGTCAATAAACAATAGTCAATAAACATTTACTATGTGCCAGGCACTCTGCTAAGCTGGGGATATAAATCAGAAAAGAAAAGTAGGACCTGGAAATCTAGTGGAGGAAAGCAACATACACATCTGAAAGGGTGAAGTGGAGGGAAGGTACACAATGAAGTTGGAGAAGCCCCAGACTAGTGCAACCCAGGAGAAGTGATAGCTCAACTCTCTCCTGAAGTGGAGGTTTTGAAGTTCATGTCTGTCCTTCAATCAGAGGATCAGAGGGTAGTAATAATGTGGAGGACCATGCCTGATGGGAACTTGTAGGATTATTATGTGCTTTTACAAATATTATTTCATTTGTTCCTCTCAGCAACCCTACAAATTAGGTACTATTTTAATTCTCATTTTACAGCTGAGGAAACTGAGGCAAATAGGTGAAGTGATTTGTCCAGGGTTGCACAGCTAGTAAGTGTCCAAGGCTGGATTTGAGCTCAGGTCTTTCTAATTGCATGCCCTGCATTTTATTCACTACTCTGCCAGCTGTCTCCAAAAGAAAGTTTTTAAAAAAAATTAATAGCCATAAAAATTATTGTTCCAAATCACTAATAATAAGAGAAATGAAAACTAAGAATTCAATGGAATTCAAAGAGGACTAGACTGGGAATCAGAGCCTGGGTTTGAATTGTGGGTCTGCTATTTATTATCTGTACAACTTTGAGTGTGTTGCTTTTCAGTTCCTCATCTATAAAACAAGGGAATTGAACTAGATGGCCTTCTGTGTCCCTTTTAGCTAGAAATCTATTATCTGAATCAGCTTTAGGATGTTACCTTGAACATAGGATCTTGGCCAAGATGAAAATAATTGAAGGGACTACAGAAAGACAAGGACACATACATTGTTGATGGAACTGTCAAATCGTTCAGCCATTTGACTTAAATGCAATCTGGAATTAGACTTTTTGAAAAGTGACAAAAATATCTTTATGTTTTGATATTCCACCTCCCCTGGAGATCCTATATAACTAAGTATGTATCTTGAGGAGGTCAATAATATATGGTAGGAAAGAATTAGAACATAGTAGATGTCCGTCAGTTAGGGAACGGCTAAAGCAATTTTGATTCTTGATAAAATATTACTGTGTTGAGTGTTATAATGAAAATGAAGAAATCAGAAAAGCATGAAAAGAATTATATGAACTGGTCCAGAATGAAGAAAGAACCAGTAAAATAATATATTCAGTGAATACAGCAATGCAATGCTGACCCACTTTTAAAATAAATTTTTTTAATAATATGATTTTATTTATTGTTTTATTCTCTATTGAACAGTTAAGTGGAAAGAACAAAAGTAGAAAAAAAGATTTAAATTACAATGACTAAGAACTTTGTTCCTAAAAAGAATTGAAAAATGAACTTCCTTTTCTCCTTTACCGACCTGGGGGATTAGGGATACGGAATGTTGCATATATGGTCAGCCTTGGTTGATGTGTAAATTCATTTTTGCTAAACCGTTTTTCCCGCTCTCTTTCTTTTTAAAATTATTTATTATACAAAATAACTCACTGGGTAAAGAAGAGAAAGAAATATATTTAGAAATGGAGGTGATTTAAAACAAAAGATATCAGTAAAACATTAGTTAAAAAGAAGATAAATAACAATTTTGAGCCTATTGTAATATAGTACAGGTGAAAGGTGATGAAGACTTGAACTGGTGTAATCAAAGTGGTAGTGGAAAGGATGGGATGGTTAAATAAATAAGAGAGACATTGAAGGGATAGAACATAATTTGGCAAGTTATTAAATGTGGCTAATGAGAAAGCAGAAGGGACTGAACATGCCTCAGAGATTCTGAATCTAGTTAACTGGGGGAAGGTGTCATCATTAAGGGAAATAAAGAAGTTGTGGAGGAATGGCAGGTTTGGTAATGAAGATGAAGAGCTAACTTTAGGGCATGTCAAGACTGAAGTTCTCAGGACATGCAGACAGGGAAATCTGGCAACAATGACCTCAGGGGAGAGGTTGGGGATAAATATTTAGGCAAAAATTTATGGAGGTCATCATTGAAGCTATGTAGGCTAATAAGAACACCAAGACAAAGAGTGTGGGAAAGGAAGGGAAGAGAAGGAGAGGGGGAAGGAAGAGGGAAAGTGAGGGGGCAGGGAAAGGGAAGGTGGAAGGGAAAGGAGAAAGGGAAAGGAAAAAGGGAAAGGAAGGGAAAAAGGGAAGAGGAAAGGAAAAGGGGGAAAGGGAAAGGAAAAAGGGAAAGGGAAAAGAGAAAGGGGGAAAGGAAGGAGAAGGGGAAAGGGAAGAGGGAAGAGGAAAGGGAAAAAGGAAGAGGAAGGAGAGGGGAAAAGGAAAAAGGGGAAGGAAAGGGAAAGATGGAAAGGAAGGGAAAGGGAGACAAGGTAAGAAGATCCATGTTGTAGAAGATCCATGGAGTGGATCTATGATTGCTGGAGTGACAGTAACATGAGGAGCTGCTGAAGAAAACCAAGAAAAAATGGTCAGAGAGCCAGGACTTCCATAACAGTGCAGTTACAGAAAAATCACAATTCCAGATTGTATCAAAAAGGTGATAGGGATATAGGAAAATTTAGACTCAGTAAAAGTCATTATATTTTTTTTTCATAAAAATTCCATTAATGATGTTGGAGAAAATAATTTCAGAGGAAAGCGTAGTAAAGGGAAGATTTTTGTTTTTTGGGCAAGTGTGTAGGATTAAGTGAAAGATATACTAGTTAGAAAGAGTAAATATGTATGAGATTAATAGATGCATTATTCTGGAGTAATAGTAGAAAATAGGATCTAGGGTACAGATCTTGGAAAGAAGAAAAACCATCTTACCCTCTTCTACTATTAGGAAATAGAACAAGGTGGAAGAGTACACTGAGCATTTTAAATACATGAATATTTTGTTGAATGGTCCAGCTTTTCTCATTAAAATAGGAGGTGAGGTCATCTACTGATAGAGGGAGGAGGCTTTGGGATCTTGAAGAGAGAATGGAAGTTTCAAAACTTTCATTTTGTGTGATGTGTGATTGGGAGATGGAAAGGAAAGGAAAGGGAGACAAGGTAAGAAAGCCCATGCAAATGTGACTGTCCTCCTCCTGATCTTATCTATGCCTTTGTATTGACTGTCCCCTCCATCACCCTCCATCTCCAAGAAGAAATTCAGAAAAGAATTACTGTGCACCAGTGAGGGCTCAGTAGAGGTTAAAGTCAAACAGTTTATAACAGATTCACTCAGCATGGCGGCATGATTTCCATTTGTAAGCAGAAATGGATGATGGATGGCTATAGGTATACAGGGGTGGGAGTTAGCAGGACAGGAGTAGTAGAAGGTCAAGGAGGGTAGAGGATTCAAATGTAGAGGAGAGGTCATGTATTGAAATAGCTTACTTTTGGATCAAGATTGGCTAAGAAGGGAACTGAGGCCAGAACAGGAGAGATGAATTGGTTTAAAAAGGATACACTAAAAGCAGATAATAATTTGGGAAGAGCAAGGGGGTGAAAGAGCAAGAAGAACAAATTGTAATGGTAAGAAAAGAATGTCGGAGTTTAAAATCTTGAAGACTGGGTAGTTTTAAGGTGATGTACTTTGTTCTATTTGAAATTCATTTGATGACTCTATATATAATGTACTTATTTAACAATATAAGTGTTACAGCCTCCCAATAGCATAGATGTTGCTCAAGTATATGAGTTATTTTGTTTTTCTCTTTCTGTCCACATTATCTAGCACAATGCTGAGTTGAATCGATGCTAACCATGATTAGGAAACCTTGACAATTGAGCTGTGGGAATAGGAAGTAAGCAGTTCTTGGTAACTGGTATAATGAGATAAACAATTTTTCTTATATTGGGAAGTTACTTGTAGGCAATAGATGAACTGAGAGACATTTAGAACTTCTGGGGTGGTGTCCATCAAAGGTTAGAATGTGATTCCGGTTTTTACAGCAAGGAAAGCAAAAAGACCATATGAGATTTTTGCACTGGAGCTTAATGAGTCTAGATGGTGTCTGACATTCTTGGTTGGTTTTCCTGGATTATGCATCCCTTGGGAAAGTGCCATCTGCTAGGAAGCTCTGCAGCCTGCTTGAGGACTAAAAACACAAATATGTTTGAGTGATGATAGACCTGTGTCAAAAGGTCATTGATAAGCATTCTTGACAATACTTTCTGAGTCCTTCCCTATTTTCTTAGGCATGATTACATCTGAACTAACAGTGGCAGTGGTAGTACCAGATGTAATTGGGGCAGACATGGTGTGGGTAGGGGTTAGATATCAAGGCAAGACATATTTTGGGACATAGGACCCCATGATTACTGTGGCCTTGGACTTGGCTCATTTGGAAGGTCAGTGAGAGACACACCTTGATAGCTATACGTTGCTTTAGGAAGGCTTTGGTTAGACCATTCTCAGAGAGGAGAAGCCCATTATCTTGGGAGTCTGGATTGCACTCATACGGCACAGACTATATTTCCTAGAACTCTCAAACTCAGAAAGGGGAAAGGTGGAAAGAAATGGCAGGTTGGTCAACAGGCAAAGAAATAATCTGATTGTCCTTAGACCCTAGAACATGACAAGAACCTTTGGTGCAGAGGTCAGATAAGTCAGAAAGTATCAGGCCATGTATGAGGAGAAAAAGCCATGGTTTAAGCAAGGCGTGGAAGAAGGATGCCAGGGTGTCTTGAGGCAAATCCTCACCAAAATTGCTGCTCCAAAATCAGTCAATAAACACTAATTAAGGGTTTACTGAGTGCCAGGGGCATCTAGCTTACACAGTGGATAGAGTACCATTCCTCGAGTCACAAAAAACTGAGTTAAAATTGGGCCTTTTACTGGTTGTGTGACTGTGGGCAAGTCATTTAACCCTGTTTGCCTCAGTTTCCTCATCTATAAAATGAGCAGAAAAAGGAAATGGCAAACCACTCTAGTATCTTTGCCAAGAGAACCACAGACGGGATCATGAAGAGTCATATATGACTGAACCAGCTGAACAAGTGTCGGACATGAGTTACAAAGAAAGGTAAAAACCACAGTCCTTACTGTAAAGGAGTTCATATTCTAATGACAGGGACATGTAAATAAGTAGGTATATACAATATACATTCAAAGTAGTTGGGTGGTAATCCAGAGGGGAAGGCACTGGAAGCTGGGGGGGCAGGAAAAACCTCCTGCAAAAGATGGCATTGGAACCAAGTCTTGAAGGTAAGCATTCAAGGGCTGAGGGGACAGCCAATACAAAGGCATAGATAGGGTCAGGAGGAGGACAGTCACATTTGCAGAACAGTAAACAGGCCTGTGTGTTCGGATCCATGCTAGAGAGCAGCTGAAATAGAATAAAAAATGGAAGTTGTGGGGGTTGAGTTTAAGAAATCTTTTTGGTCCTAGAGACTTGAACTCATAGAAGAAAGATGCTTTTACACCTGGGGATAGTACCATCCACTTGGGGGTAGAGGGAGTTGGAGAACAAAGAAATCAAACTCTCTAGGTCATTAATGAGGAAGCTGCTATGGTGAATAGGTGAGGTGTTTACCAATGGGATCGTTACTTATTGGTTGCAAGTTAGCAATTCTATTGTTTCTAGCTACTGGTGTACTGAGAATAGGTCAGTCATTGATTCCGCCATTTTTCAGTCAGATCCAACTCTTCATGACCCCATTTGGGCTTTAGAACTAATAATTCCACCTTAGTAACTACTGCACCTTTAGTAAACTTGTAAATAGCTTTTAGTAAACTTATAAATAACTTTTAGCAAACTTGTAAATACCTTTTTATTGAACTTATTTATAGCAATTTGGTGTTCTCTGACTGTGTATTCTCTGGCCATGTCGTTGTCTACATTGGATTTCAATCATCTCTTACCCATGTTTTATCCTTTCTAGTTTGGAAATACACAAATGTTCCACCCAGGCGTCAGAAGGCAGAGTTTGCCAGCACACTGATTGCATTCACTCCAACCCAAGAAACCCAGAGAAGCCTTACACTGTTGTACTCTTTCTACCCTGTACTTTGGAATACTCTAAGGAATAAAATGTCCATGATGTAAAAAAAAAAAAAGAAATACACAAATGTTCAATATTTCCTTCATTGGCTATTATGGGCTCTGAAATGACAATGTTACTTATGAGATTTTTGTAGATTCTCATTATCAGTAAGTTTTTCCTCACTGTTAAGAATTAAACCTTGATTAGCCATCTCTGAACAGATCAAAGGCCAAAGGATATAAACAGTTTTCAAAGAAAGAATCCTAAGCTATCAGTAACTTTTTGAAAAAGACTCCAACTCATTAATAATGAGATATAAAATTAGAGCAAGTCTGAGGTTCCACTTCACACCTATTGGATTGGCAAAGATGACAAAAAATGAAAATGAAAATATTAGAAGGACTGTGGGAAAATAGGTACATGACTATACTGTTGGTGGACCTATGAAATGGTGTAGACGTTCTGGAGAGCAATTTGGAACTATGACCCCAATGTCATTAAACTATATACCCTTTGAACCAGTGATAGAACTATTTAGTCTATCCTCCAAACAGATAAAAGAAAGAGAAAGTACATACATTACAAAAATAATCATAGCAGTTCTTTCTTTTATATCAAGGATTGGAAAGTAAGGTCTTGTTAATTACTTGGGGGAATGAATGAATGAATAAATGATTATATAGGGATATAATGGAATGTTGAGTCATAAGAAATGATAAAAATGACAATTTCAGAGAAAACTTAGATGTATGAACTGATGAAGAGTGAAGTGAGAACTAGAAGACCAATTTGTATAAAAACTACATTTGAAAAACAAAAACTATGAAAGACTTAAGAACTCTGATCAATGCAATTACCAACAATTATTTCGGCACACTAAAATGAAGCATGTGATATCCCTGCTGATAAGAGAAATGATAGATTCAAAATGCAGAATAAAGGCATACATATGCAGAAGTGATTGATATAGGGATCTATTTTGCTCAACTATGCGTTTGTTATAAGGGTTTTACTTTTCTTTTGTCCACTTTGGGAATTGATGAGTTGGGAAAAAAGGATCCTGAAAGGTATGATTACCAAAAGGGAAAAAAAGAAAAAGACAAGTTCATTGAAGATTTTTTTTAATGTACAGAAGACAACATAAGACTAGAAATAAATACAGATAAGCAAGACAGCTTTGAAAGTTCTAATTGAATTTGTCATATATTTAAAAATAAACTGTATATAATAGAGATTTGTAGTTTAATTTTTTCTTTTCTATGTTTACAGGAATGCTTTATTTCATATTTAATAAATTCAGAATAAAAATTAAATCTAAAAAATCAAGTCATGATTAGCTCCAATAAGCATTCCTATAACTAGACTCTATGACTGGTTCAGGTGAGAGTGGGGGTTGAGAAAGCAGAGTCCATGATTAGGTTTGAAATCCCTATTCTGTAAACAGGAAGAGAAAGGTAAAGTGGGAATTCTAATGGAGATGGAATATAAGAAGACTGCACCATATGCCAGTACCAACAACATGGTAGATATGTTAGGTAGAGCTCATACTGAGAGAAGCAAAGTAAAAATCATCATCTTCAAGATCTGAAAGAGTGACTTGGGAGAGGCAAGTGAGAGATTCATACCGGAAGTCAGACAAGAACAAGGTAAACTAATACAGAGAATCAATTTGCCGTACTTAAAGACTGCCTAGGTACATGAGAGGTACATACTTAGTTGTATTTTGGCCTCATCCTTCCAAATTGTCCAAGCTCCCCTCATCTGGGGAACTCCATGGGCTATTAGTATCTTCTTTAGAATTAATACAATTTATTAAGTAGTGGATTTGCCCACACTCTGGACAGCTGGAACACTCTTCAAGTCACTTTGGCTTTCATTAATGCCCGTGGAATTTATAGGACAGCAGACAGTTAATCATATGTTTCCTAACTTTTGTTAAATGACAAAGAAAACCAAATAATTTTTTCAGGTGCTCTACTTTTATAGAATTAGACTATGATAAATTAGATATGTATTTATATAAAATATGTGTGTGTGTGTATATATATATATGTATATATGTATATATATATATACATAGATAGATGGATATAGATACAGATGTATTTGTTGTTATTCAGTCTTTTTCAGTTGTGTCTGACTCTTGATGATTCCATTTGGGTTTTCTTGGCAAAGATACTGGAGTTGTTTGCCCTTTCCTTCTCCAGCTCATTTTACACATGAGGGAACTGAGGCAAACAAGGTTAATTGATTTGCCTAAAGTCACATAGCTGGTAAATATCTGAGGTGAGATTTGAATTCCAGGAAGATAAGTCTTACTGATTCCAGGCTCAGCACTGTATCCACTGTGCCACCTAGCTGATTGCACATTCATACACACACACACACACACACAGATAGATACACATGCATGCATATATATATATATACACACACATATATATATATACATTTATGTGAGTGCATACATATTTTTGCATCAAGAAACTATCATCTATATCATCAATAGGGCTAGGTTATCAGTGGTGGGCTTCACATCAGCATCATTCCCGTTTTTCTCTCCTTTTATCCTTTTTTGAATGTACTTCAGTAGGTTTCTATCTGCATGTTTCAGGCATTTATGGGGAGGACTAGGGCCTCTTGTGTGAAGGCTTGCTAAACCCTTTTTAGGGGTGCTCTTCCCCTGTTTTGAGGCTGCTCATCCACCGGCACTCACCTCTCACTTGTGACTCCAAGAAGCTGTAGCACGTGCAGCAGCCACACAGTAAAAATGTCTCAGCAGAAGGGCTGCTAAGTCATGTTGAGAGTAACCAACAGATCTCAAACCCATTGGCGAGTTAAAGTGAGGTCTACCCCAAGCATGTGAAGACTTACCCCAGCAGACTGAGCTGATGAGACCAATTTGTTCCAAAAACCATGAAGGTGGCTGAAGCAGACACTGTGGAGCACTTAGAGCTTGGTCAGACATCAAAGATGCCAGGGTCATCCACAGCATCCTGGGACATTGCCAGTGTACCTGACTTGTGTCTTGCCACTGGACTTCAGTGACTCTGAAAGAGGGAGTGAGGCCAAAGATTTTGGGCTACTCTACCTCACTTAAATTCAGTTCACACTCAGGTCAAGATATCACCCTGTGATGTCCCTGATTCTCTTAGAAAATGAAGGACAAAGAACAATACACATGTTTGTAGATTTCCATGTAGGTGCATATTTTCTTGAGACAGAATGCTGCTTTACTACTCCCTTCATGAGGCAAGAGTTTTGTTTTGTTTTTGTGGAGATTTTTAGAAAGAGTATATTTTATTTCCATCGTGAAGTCCCATAACACCGAATAACTGTAATACTAGAGTAGTTCAGTGGGTAGGACATTCCACATGAGTTCAGATTGCACCTCAGACACTAATTACATGATCATGAGCAAATCATTTAACTTTTGTCAACTTCAATTTCCTCATCTGTAAAATGGGGAAAGGAGAATAATAGCACCTACTTCCCATGGTTGTTGTGAGAAAAAAAGGAAATAATATTTGCAAAGCATTTTGCAGACCTTACAATGCTATATAAATGTTAGCTGTTATCATGTATAGAGTCATGTATACCTTTTTGTGTTAAGTCCACTAGGTTTGTTATCCATCATCTATGAATTGAGAGGTAGCCATGGCTTAGTGAACATAAAGCTGGCCTTGGAGTGAGACCTAGGTTCAAGCACCACCTCTTACATGCTGACTGTGTGACCCTGGACAAGTGTAATGGTAGTGGAAATTTGAAGATCTTCCCTGCCCCCTAATAGACCAAATGTAATCACATGGAGCCTGTGGTGGGAAGAATTTGCTAAAGGGTGGAGCAGAGCCCACAGGAAGCTGGGAGTCAGAGCAGTTAGAGTTGGAGGGAGGAAAAGACACACCCAAGGAGACAGCTAGGCTTGTGAGTGTTTGTTTGTGGGATGGCTAAAGAATGGTGTGGCTCCCTGATGTGCTATGGTTTATTAACTTCTTGATAGATTTGACTTTCTGGTGTTGGGATTTGTTTTTTTTCTATTGTCTGAATAAATGTCTTGCTTCTGTCTTCTATATGGAGAGTCTGTTATATTTCATGATTGAGAAGTCTGCTGGCATATTCATAGTCACCATCAGCATTGTGAATATTGTGTTGGTTCTACAGCAAGTTACTTAACCTCTCCATGCCCCCAAGTGACAATTTAAGACTAAGTTCTAAAACAGTTTCAGATCTGTATCAGTGAAGGGAATTTCCTCACCAGTAGTTTCCTAAATTCTTTACATGGATGAAATTTAAGACCTTGTCTCTCTCCCCAACTCCCCTGCCCCCAACCTATCCGTGTGTGTGTGTGTGTGTGTGTGTGTGTGTGTGTGTGTGTGCATGTGTGTGTATAATTAGATGCCCTATGTGTTTCGCTTAAACCATTTCCAAATTATTCTATCCTGTGGATCACTGGGCATCTCTTTCAATATTCTTCTTCTTTCTCCATCCCTTTCTCCATCTGTGGTCCTCCATAGAATCTTACCTCATGGTTTTATTTGACAATCTTCCCCAAGCTCCATACAGATTTTCAACATAAAACATTCTTTATCAAAAAGTAGGTAGGAAAATGGAAAGAGGCTTGATTCTAGAGTCAGAAGATGTAGTTCAAATCTGACATTTACTGGATCTGGGACAATGGATAGTTCATTCTAACTTCAGTTTCCTCGCCTGGAAAATGTGGAGTAAGAATTCACAATTTACCCTAGGGGGTTATTATAAGGAAGACACTTCAGAAAACTCAAAATGTCATGTAAATTTCTGCTATTCTCTGTATCAGAAAGATCCTGGCCCCATTTGAATCTATTTCATCATTATAAAATGTCCACAACTATTGGAACATTTTAACTTTATTTTTATGTACAGGAACACCTGGTCTCAAGTCCTGCCTCTGACACATATTGGCTGTATGTCTCTGGACAAGCCATATCACTTCTCAGGGCTCTAGGCAACTCTCTAGGACTTTAGGTTGTAGATAAAGTACCCGCCCACATGGATAGAGGGAGTTTTTTCAGTACAAATAAAATCAAAGATCTCATCCCCGCTCTGGTATCTAAATGTTCATAGGCCTAATTATTGAAAATAAGATTGGGAAGACACTCCTTTTGCTATAAGTTGTTCCCTATCAGCTAATTCTTACTTGATCAGTGGCTTTGGACAACTCTTTCTTGGTACGAATGCAAAATTCTTTAGTATCTCTACCTTTCCCATTCATCAGATCCAGACCAACCCCAAAGTGCTATAGCTTGTCTCTTGCAACTTATTACCAAAATCTTTAATCACTTTCCTTGCTTCATGTTGGCATTCTTTTCCATTGGTCTGCTTAATTTTAGACTTTTCAGACTAGGAAAACTAACAAAGAACTGATCAATGTTAATGACAGTGATAACACATTTTTGTAATCCCTCAACTCTCGTTTATACAAGGCAGAATCATGCTTTCTTTAGCAGCCCTACAAGGTTGATTCATATTGAGCTTATGATCCTCTATGGCTCCCAGATGTGTTCTGTCACACCATACGCACAAAGTCAATATTTTTTCATCTTGCATTTCTTGATTTTGTTTTTCCATTGTAAGCAAATTTTTCCATATGATCACATTCCTAAGTAAATGTGAACTATATACAAAAAATAACCCTTAAATATATTTTATAGCTTAAAAAATCTGAGTACCATTTAAGTTCCAAAGCCAGAAGATCAATTAGCAGATTGATGAGTAAGGATTCTGTATATGCTTCCATTATGAGTCATTTGTTAAGTTAAAACCCCTTGTCTTTATTACAGGTATCACTCTATGAAAATATTGACTGAAATTATCTCAAATGTGAAATCCAAATATGTTTAATTCAGGGGCAGCTAGGTGGCACAGTGAATAGAGCATGCACCCTGGAGTCAGGAGGATCTGAGTTCAAATCTGACCTCAGACACTTAACACTTACTAACTGTGTGACTTTGTGTAAGTTACTTACCCCTAAATATCTTGCTTCCAAAAAATCCAAATACATTTAATTCAATCTTGGGGTCTAATAACTTTAATGAAGAAGGGATACCTCACTTAAAATGAGTCAAAAGGATTATATTACACAATAGAAGCATAACTAGAAGATTGTTCTTATTTGCTATGGACATTCACTGTTGTTTGACTTAGCTATGCCATAAATACTGAAGACAAAAACAGAAATAATCTTCAAACAGGAATGTATGTATACTTTTGTTAACTTTATTTCTTGCAGTTTACATTATATGCAATTGTATGAAGTGATTAGAACATACTGCAATAATGCCAGTGATTTGGAACAGAAGGTAACACAAACATGAAGGTATTTTGTACTTGATTACTTTGACATTTTCAAAGGTTCATGATTTTATTATGATGCCTTCTTCACAAACCTTCCACATTCCACAGATTGCTTTGCTCAAGAAATGCATTTCCCAGTATTCAGTCTCCTAGTGGTAAGCCTTTTCATACTTAGTTGGGTGGCTCTTTGGATGACCTTTAGTGCATGCTGTGGGTAGATAAAACCTTCACCCCTAGATACTACCAGAAAGAGGGAGCTGGAGAGGGAGAAAAACTCTCTGGGTCTGATGAAGTCAGTTCCTTTTATGAAGTCAGTGGAAAGAAAGTGCTCCAAACCATGTGGTAGAGAAATACAGAATGGCTTCTTCCATATGGATCAATCAATAATCGACAACAATTTCTTAAGCATCTACTATGTTCCAGGCATTATGCCAAGCACTGTGGAGACAAATATGAAAAAAAGGAAAACAATCTCTGTCCTCAACAAACTTTCAGTCTAATAAGGTAAAGACAGGACATGAAAAGGGGGATGGAGAAGGTACTCAATGCAGGGACATAGTGGAGAAGTCAGTTAGAGAAATCCTAAAGTAATGCAGCCAGGTGAGGAATGAGATGTCTAAGCAGAACTCTCTCCTTAAATTAGATGGAAGTTTGGAGTTCATGGCCCCACCCTCCAATCAGAGAAGAAGAGGGTAGTGATGAGGTAGAGTACCAAAGTTAATGAGAGCTTACAGGTTCTTATATGATGTTACGGTAATCATTTATTACAGGATAAATATTATTATTCACTTATTATTCATAATTAGTAGTATACCAATAATGACCTTTCTAGCATATGGTAAGGTCCCAGAGTAGTGTAGCCAGCTGAGAAATGAGGAGATATCTGAGTTGAGCTGCCTTCTTAAATAGAGATTTGGAGTTGATGGTTTCACCCTGCAATCAGAGGGACAGAGGGAACTGATGGAAGTGGAGTACCTAAGACAGATATCTCCATTTTAGGTGTTCTGGGTATGTGAAAACCCATGTCATAGTATCTTTCTTGATTCTTTTTTCCTGAAAATAAGCTTGCAATTGGACCTTACTTCCTGAGAGGTTTTCACTTTATTGTTTCCATTTAATTATGCTGGCTGTGATAGTGCCAGAACTTGGCATAAAGTTTGTCATTTAGAGACATATCCCATGTAACATTATTTGACAGGGGGGAGGAGGTGGGTGGGGAACGTGGGAATCCCCTAGACTAGTGTGGATTGCATAGAAGGAAATGGAGAAGATGAGAGGGAAGAGTGTGCAGGGGTCAAGATGAAACTGAACTGAGTTGGAGCAGATTTGCCTCAGTTGGCATGTCAAAACATGAATTATGTTACCGAGAGGATTTTAAAGTCATAAGATGAATTTTGCTAATAGACCAATGAAATAATTTTGGGCTGTTTTTGTAGTAGTGGAAAATTTAGTACATTGGGAGCTGGCTTTAGAGACAGGAAGAGAGCGAGATTTACGTCCTTCTTCTCACACACATTATCTTGGACAAGTCATATAACTTTGCAGCACCCCTAGACAATTCTCTTAGACTTATAAGATACAGGGTAGATACCAGTTGGCCTTGGTAGAGGGAATTTACTGATTAGGAGCTTCCTATATCAATGAGGCATTTATGTATGTAATACAATAGATTGAACACTGAGTCTGGAGTCAGTAAGATAGGAGTTCAAATCTTGTTATAGACACATACTAGCTCTGGGCAAGTCACAACTTCTGTTTGCCTCTATTTCCTCAACTGTAAAATGGAGAACACCTACCTTTTGAGGTTGTTGTGAGAATCAGATGCTACAATGTTTGTAAAGGTCAGACTCCAAAGAGGGAGGGGAAAGTTCGCAGTTTACCAATACCATTGTGTGGCACTTATAAATCTACACAATTTTTAAATGGATGCTTTTTTTTAAAAAGCTATTCAGATGCACATAACATCAAACACGTGGTTGTTCTCTCACCCAGCTTAGATTATAGAGAATTCTGAATGAAAATGTCACGGTCACATTTCCCCATACACAACATTTGTTTTAACTCTCATTGCCTTTCCCTGGGTTTTCTAAAGTGATTTCAAGGTCTGCTATTAAAGTTTGAAAAAGTAGAACATTTTCTTCTTTTTCTTTCAGTTTGAGCATCCCCATACCATGCTTTCAAAGTTCTTTTTACCTTTGAGCAAAACCACTGCATATTGAATGAGAAACAGATTGTCTGTGAGCGTGTGTGTGTGTGTGTGTGCATGCACTACAACTGAATTTTTTGCAGTTAACACCAAATCTGAATCAACTCTGTGAATTACCTTTAGTAAAAGTTAGCTTGATCCCCAGCCTTCAGTGCATACTTTAATAATAAAGATGCTGCAGCTTTAACAAGGAGTGCATTTGTCTTTAAGTCTGCATGATAGTGAAAGCTTAATATGGGGGGGGGGAACTTTTGTCTAGCACAAGTGATTTGAAGATGTTTTGCTCCATGCATGTGAACTCAGCAGGTGATCCTTGCCTATCTTTGATGTCAAACAGCACAAAACTTCAGTGACTAGTGGCTTCAGAAATGCAATAGACATAGCTGAGTCTTCATACGAAGCTCATGCTTGAACTACATCAGAAGAACTGACATCTATTATGGTGAGCAAAGACAAGTGTTTGAAAAGAGATTCAAACAGAAGTGTCAGAATTTACAGTGCATAGTTTTATATAAGTTGATTTTAACCAAGCATATCTCTATGAACTCGGCAGGATAGAAAAGAAATTTCAAAAGGCAGAGAAATTGTTGTCATCTAAGGGCATGGAATGTTTTAATAGCTTAAGGAAGAACATTTCTGAAAGGTTATATGGTGATCCATTTACTTTGACTGAGTAATAAGGCTTGTCATTGTGATGGTGAAGTTTTTAACCATTAGAACAATAGGCACTGGAGATGCAACCAAGAGACTTAAAATCTTCTCAGAAGCTGACTGATGAGCAAAAGCCCATTTGAGGCTCAGCTTCTAGTAATAGGAAATTATCATAAATGATCTGAATATTTTATAACCACTTTTTTTTGTTCCTTTTTTCCCCTTCTGATGACCTAGTGATTGATACCTTGGTTGAAAAATAGGATATGGGGTAATGGAATCTGGCCTCCATGCATGGGCTTCTTCAAAGAATGTGGGGGAACTATCAAACAATAGCTCTATTAAGTATCATTTTGGTTATTTGTCCATTTTTCCCCCTCTTTCATTCCCTGTCCTATATACCTCCCCGTGTACATTACATAGCCCTGGAAAAAAGAAGAGAACCTTTGTAGGTACATGGTCTGTTTGAAATTGTGTCCTACAGGCTTACTCGAAGCATTGCTCTGAAATTGTCCCTAAGAAGTCTAGTGTCACAAACCAATCTAATTGTTTTTTTTAGAATGCTTTTTTTTAAACAACTTTTTTTTTCTTTTTAAAATAGCATTAGGAAAAAAAAAAAGCAGAGCAAAGTGTTTGACTAAAACACTGGAATCCAATTCCTAGGTGCACTTTCCAGCTTGTAATCAACATGTAACAGTGTGAGCTCTACCTCTTCTTAACCTGCAATTAGCACAATTAATGCTCCCCATGCCAAACCACTTGTTTAGTTATTATATTCTAATGTTTTCCTTTAACAACAAAGTTGCTTGATCAGACTAGGTTTCCTCAAGAAAAACAGAATGGCTAGCTAAGTCTGGCCTGGTGCTTATTATTTTCTGAAGCTTAGCCCTTTATTTCTTTTTAAGATAAGTAGTTATAAGCACTGAATATTTATTTAAGCCAAAATTCATTTAAACAGATTTTGTTTCTTTCTGACTGAAATGGTTTACAAATTTAGAAAGGAAAGAGACAGATATGAAAGACACTGTAGCCAGGGTCATAACTAGTCACTTTTGTTCCTAGTGTAAGTAATAGAAAACACAAACTTAATCAAATGGTATTGGGGTGGGGTGGGGGGGTGGAAAAGGGTAGGACATGAATGGAGCCTACCCTGGATGCTTAATTGGTAGCTTCTTTTAATTATATATATATATATATATATATATATATATATAAATGTATATGTATGCATACATATGTAGATATAGATATAGATATGTATATATATGTGTGTGTGTGTGTGTATATATATATATATATATATATATATGTATGTATATTTTCCCCCCTTAACTGATGCTAAGCTCTTTTGTTTCTATATTGCTGGATTGAAAGTACTGCAAGCTCTAAATTTGTCCCTAGGGAGCAAAGCCTCCATCTTACTTATGGTTCTCACTGTAGGTTTAACTGCATGTGAATAAGGTGATACCATGGGTTTCAAAGTTCTCTCCTTTGCATTTATTGGGTTTTCTCATTGAGTAAAAAAGGAACATCTTGAAAAACAAATCTCATTGCTATGGGAAACTAGTTGTTGGAATATTTGACGGTTAAATATTAAATTAGATCTAAATTTATGTATGTTTTAATTTGTAAGGAAAAAATGTAAAACTGCTTTAGATAGTTAAATATTTAATATTTATTTAATATTATTAATAATTTAATATTTAGTATATTTAAATATTACAATAACTAAACAACTGAAGATGAATTAGTATTGGGCTTGTACTTTAAGATAAGTTCTTTCTTCCTTTCCTTCCTTCTTTCCTTCCTTCCTTCCTTCCTTCCTTCCCTCCTTCCATCCTTCCTCCCTCCCTCCCTTCCTTCCTTCCTCCCTTCCTTCCTTCCTTCCTTCCTTCCTTCCTTCCTTTCTTCCTTTCTTCCTTCCTTTCTTCCCTTCTTCTTTCCCTTCCTCCTCTCTTCTTCCCTCAATAATCCTGTGTCAACTAAGGGGTTATACCTGTTATCATTTAAATCAGACCTGTACAACTTGGCAGTAGGGAGACACCAAAATTAAAATAAGTTAAACTTCTTCGCACTGCAGATAGGTTTTTAGCAGCTCATTTTCCAACTAAAGATATAATTAATGATTAAACTATTTTGCAAATAAACCATATTTAAAGCAGGGGAATTTCAGTGATATCAATTAATTACATTTATTATTAAGATTTTTGTTTATCATGAAATCACATTAATGTTTAAAAAATTACTTTGCTAAGCGGTACAAGTCTTAATACATTTTTCAGATTTTCTTACTGTTTACATTTAGCTAATGGGATGTATTATATTTCTTGTCAGCAATCAGTTTATCATATTCCAGAATCATGTTTGAAAGAGATTTCTTTAGAAATCTGAAAACTAACCTTAGTAGATGCCTCATTTTCTGAGTTTGCTTTCGTGAAAAACTATTGTTCCCCACTGAGATTTTTCAACAATTTGGACATTTTAATTTGTTTTTCATTGGTATCCAATTTACTTAATTCAGGATTTTTTTATTTGAAATGGTGACAAAGATTGTATTCCCTCAGAACATCTATTACTTATCAAACAAGGCACAGTATTTTGTCTCTTGTGTAAATTAACAAGTATTTATTTGTCCACTCCAGATTAAATACTGTGTTTTGATTCAATCTTCCATTTCTTGTTATCACCCATTATACAAAGTTACCCCCAAAACTTTAATGTTAGAACCAAAAAATCTCTACCACAACTGCTCACATACAAAGAAATACTGAACTGAGTAAGTGTTAGGCCTTGGAGAGTGCCAGACACAGTAACTTGGAGGGTGGCCGAGGAGCGAGGGAGGGGAAGAAGCCCTTGCACTGTTGCCACTCGTTGCACAGCTGGCAATTGATTCTTTTCTCTATGGAAAACTAAGTAGTGCCTACCAGTAGTGGCTGGAGAACAATTTTAAAAGAAACTATTGTGAGGTTGTATTTGCTTATGAATCATAGAATGCCGTCTGTATTGTGATCATCTTCAGAAATCACTTTATTTGCCTTTTCCATAACCCTTAGCTGCTCACCCCAAAATCTAACCACCCATGCTCCCATCTCCCCAGTTCAACTTTAGTCTATGAGTATGCTTTTATTTTGTTGCCAACCATTTTCCACATTTCTAGAAATTGAATGTGAAAGGTTATTTTGGCAATGAGGCACAAGAACTAAGGTGTTCCCATTATGTTCTGTAGTTACAGCTGGGGATCCTTAGGGTCTTGTTGAAAGACTTGTTTTTTTTTCTCTTGTTAGAATAGGGAGCTCCCTATCTGATACAATTTGAAGGGTTCTGCAAATTTCAGTCTGCTTCCTGCAGATCTATCACAATGCCTGAAATTCTAAGGATTAGAGTTATTCTTTTTTGTTCATAAGGTAGCAACTAAAATATGCATGTGTACTTTGAAAGAGGTAACATATGAATGGAAAGCAATCACACCCATTTACACATTATCACAGATTAGTTTATCATATCAGCTTGCTATCATCTGACAAAAAAAAATTATGAGAGACTGAGGCACAGGAAAGGTACATTTTGAGTGGGGTTTGATGAGGTCTGGGAAAGGACTAGATTTCCACTGCTAGGACAAGGATCTTGCTCAAGACAGGCTTTATCCGAGGCCCTACAGGGGTTAGAGTGAAGGCAACACTATGGAGAGGGAGAATTGACATGTTGAATACAACCTTTCTCTGCTTATCTTTGCTATATACTGGTTGATTTTAATTCATAGAGTCATGCAGAAGAGTTAGGGTCAAATGTAGGGTACTTATCTATTGGAATATCAGTCTCCATTCTGGAAAACAATTGAAATTACCCATGCCATACTCATAATTTTAGGCACGATCATTCCAGAGTCAAAGGTCCTCTCAGTTTAAATAATCCTTAACCCCACCATCTTAAGGTCTGTGTCTAGCTAATTTTATTTGGGGATTTATGGCCTGATTGGAATAGACAAAGAAGTGTTGGAGTTGGATTGGGGAGGTTTGGGAAACAGATTTCTGAGAACAACAACAAGACCAGAAGTCCACATTGAGAGTGGAACAGAGGTTTGGGACATTAAGGGCTAGGACTAGGAGGGGAAGTGAGAGACAAGAGGATGAAGGTAGAGATGTGACCGCGAATGGGACTTGATCAGGAAGAGAAACTGAAAGTGAATCTGTTTGTTTCACAGGATTTTCACCATAGTCTTAAAATTGTAAAATTTTAGGGTTTAAAGGGATCTCAGATGTCTAATTAGTCAAGGAGGTCAATCCCCTTCCTGAAACATAGATTCCCCTTTATGTTTCCCCTTTTAATCAGCAGAGGCAGCTGCAGAGCCTTGGATTTGAGTTAGAATAGTTTGCTCAGACAGGAAGACCTGGGCTCAAGTTCTGCCTGATATATATTGGCAGTGTGTCCCTGGGCAAATACCTTAACCTCTCAGTACTCTAGACAGGTGACAACCTGCAGTAGCAGGAATTCCCTCACCTATGAGTTCCCTACACCAATGAAATTGTTGATCCAGTTGCCATTCCTATCCATAACAGTCTTCTTAAAGTTTACCTCCACTTACTGTAACTGTCCACCAAGGCCAAGTACAATGTCCATCCTTTGATGAGCCATTCATATATTTGAAGATACAGATGTGTTTAGCAATACATTATGATAAAAATATATTTATCATTTATAATTTAAATGCTATTTAATCCAATACCCTAATTTCTGACTGTGTGCATGTATATATGCATATATATACATATATACACATACACATGTATATATGTATGTGCATATACACACATATAAATATATTTATATATGTGTATAAATACACACATACATACATTGTAATGGTGATTCTCCACTGTCACATTAGGTTCCAAGACACTCGGAAATTTATTACATGTTTGGAGTGGGGGGACTTTAATATTTCCAATATAAGGAGGGAGAAAAATTAGACTCAAAGAAGTATATCTCTTTAAATTTGGTAATCAGATTCAATCATCATATTAAAGCAATCAAACACAGAAATATCCTTTAGAATGAAAGGCAAATAGCTTGTATATTTATGGTACTGCAATGCCCAAACATCAAAATTCTGTGAAACAGCCACAAAAAGAAATTCTCATGGAAAAACTTTTCATGTATAAATATGACTTCCAGATGAAATAAAAAAAATATGTGATTTACTTTTTATTTTCTATGCCACCAATGCCTCAAACACTTGGTATTCAAGAGAACCAGATGAAGCAAAAATCAACAGACTGTAAATTAAACAAGTTTGGCTTGTCTAGTATTTTAATTAAAGTACAATAGGGCAATTCTAATCTACTTGCCAGTGGATTAGCAGTTACTTTGAATTACTACCTTGAATAATCCAATGCTAGCTTAACATGGATTTGTCATATATGTCTGGGTAATAGGGCTAGAAAGAGCCACCAGACCTGTTCTAGTCTGCTTTCTTTAGTCCAGCCCTAGAACCCCCTCCAGAAAAATAGATAACTCCCCTGTATGAATAGTATCTATGTCTTGCATTTAGTATTCATCCAACTGGAAAAGGGCCTTGATTTAAAAACTTAAAAGCCAAATGTGTTCTCTATCAAAATTACATGCTGCTATCCTGATACATTACTGGGTCATTTCCCCAGCAGTGGACCACAGACATAAGCTTTATTAAAAATGGTAACATGTTTTAAGTATCCATTAATGTATGTTTAATTATAATGGAATGTCTATAAAAATCCATGTGACATCTACATGAAGATCAAAACAATTAATTATAATCAGCATCAACTCAATGGATACTGAATGAATTTGCAATAAAGGGATGTTCAAATGGGAAAAAAAATTAACAAGAGCATGAAGCTTGAGGAAAGATCATAGAAGCAGGCCTATCTCTCCTTGAGGGACGAAAATTATTTTGGCACTTTCATTTTTCCTCATGAGAAGAACATTTTAAGTTTTATACTTGACATTTTATTTAATTTGTAGTCAAACTTCTCTAAATAACATGTGAGAATTCTATTGGACCAGAATTAAAATTCACAGAGTGGCAGATACTAAGAATGCAGTTATTTTATTTTATATTTCTAGGAGATTGGCAAGTATAGAAGAATCTTTCTGCTGGTGAAAAATTGTGTGAATGACAAAATTAATTTTGTGTACAGTTTAGATTAAATAGGCAGCCCAGTTTTACAAACAGAGACTTGACCAGAGAGGCAGGAAAACCCAAGTGCATATCCTGCCTCCATTAAACACCAGCTACGTGACAAAAGACCGTGTTTAGCTATTACTTTAAAATTGCAAATATGTCCCGAGAAATGTAATTGAAAAACAACCTATTAGCCTATTTGGATGGTAGCTGATTGATGGCAATCCTTGTCATAACATGAGCTGAGAAATTTTTCTTTAATCTGGTTTCTTACCTGAGATATTCCTTACCTTCTGCTATGAAGTTATTTTGAACGCATGTAGATAGTAGATCTACTAAGAAGAGAATTAGTGGAGTTAGTGAAGTAATTTAAACTCAGTGTCACAAGCAATTCCCTAAGACTGTAACTTGTGGAGCAGTTGCTGACCGGCATTGGTGAAGGGAGTTGCTATGCCTAGAGTTGTTGTTGTTATTCAGTCATTTTCAGTTGTGTCCACCACTTTGTGACCCCTTTTTGGGGTTTTCTTGGCAGACATTGGAATAGTTTACCATTTCTTTCTCCACCTAATTTTACAGATGAAGAAACTGAGGCAAAGTGATTTGCCTGAGGGGTAAGTGATTTGCCCATTTTCACATAGGTACTAAGTATCTGAGACTGGATTTGAATTCACATCTTCCCTACTCCAATCCTTGTGCTCTATCTGCTGTGCTGCCTAGATGCTTTGCATTGATAGAGCACTGGGCCTGGAATCAGGAAGACTCATCTTCCTGAGTTCAAATCTGGTCTCAGACACTTACTGTATGACCCTGGGCAAGTCACTTAACCCTGTTTGCCTCAGTTTCCTCATCTATAAAATTAACTGAAGAAAGAAGTGGCAAACCACTCCAGTTTCTTTGCTAAGAAAACCCAAAATAGGGTTACAGAAAGTGAGACATGACTGAACAATAACAACACATTGAGGAAATAACAGGTCTAGACCTCATTGTCCTACCTAGCCCCTGCATGACTACCTACTCTACCCCCAAAGTGTTTGTAAGAACATGCACACACACACACACACACACACACATGCACACACACACACACACACACACACACACACACACACACACACACACACACTAAACAAGAAACAAAAAAATATTTATCCATACTAGAAAAGTCATGAAAACTTTTCCATATGGAAGTTTTAACTACAGAGTCTAGGTGTAATGAAATGATAGTCAGAGATTTAGAGAGGTTAGATGAAGTGCTTGAGCTACATCTACAGTTATTTAAACTATTTTAGCTAATGATCCATGGAGTTAGTCCCCTAAAAATCTATCCAATAATAACAAACTTAAATTGGTAAAAAAAAAAAATTAACAATTAAATCAGAAAATTCCACCAAACAAGTCCTATCAAACAATCAGTTTGATTGTTCTTTTTAAATTGAAGACTATTATTTTTGACTGACACCTTATTTTGTTAATTGAAATTTTTTTTCTTACTGATTTGTCTAGTCATCAGTCAAACTAGTCAAACAGATCTATGTATATAGACACGATCTTGCTGCATCACGATTGCTTTCTGTGACTGCTAAGTTAGCAATGGAATATATGTCAATCGAGGAAAAGGTAGAATCTATATTGTCAACAAAAATATAATAATTGGCATTTATATAGCGATTGGAGGCTTACAAAGCACTTTCCATAGCTTACCTCATTTGAGTCTCAAGCCACTGCTGGGAGAGAGATATCCTTATAATTCCTATTATACAAATGAGAAAACTGAGGTTCCCAAAGTTAAGTGGCTTATTCACAATTACACATCTAGTGAGTATCAAAATCTGAACCAGATCTTCCCGGCTCCTGAGTCCAGCCCATGTCCTCCAGGCGGTGCTAGGTTTCCCAATAACGGCTACCATGTAAATATTGTACTTTCAAGTTTATAATAACAACAACAACAATAACAGCTAATATTTACATAGGGCTTACAGCGTTTCAGGCACCGTGCTAAGGGCTTTACAATTATTGTCTCATTTGATCCTGGGAGGTGGGTGCTATTACTATCACCATTCATGAGGAAACTGGGGCAAAGAGAGGATAAGTGACTTGCCCAGCATCACCCAGTGGGCATGTCTCAGTTGGATTTCGAACTCACGTCTTGCTGACTTCAGACCCTGCCCTCTATCCACTGCACCACCTAGCTGCCCTTTACAAAATGTATTAGGTACATCCTTTTCTCTTTACAATAACCCTGTTGAAATATGTGCTATACCAGCGGTTCTCAACCTGTGGGTTATGTTCAATTTGTAACAATGAAAATACATCCTGCATATCAGATATTTACATTACAGTTCATAACAGTAGCAAAATTAGTTATGAAGTAGCAATGAAAATTATTTTATAGTTGGGGATCACCACGACATGAGGAACTGTATTAAAGGGTCATGGCATTAGGAAGGCTGAGAACCGCTGTGCTACACCTAAGAAGAAAAGTTAATGTCCCATCTTTTCAGAGTTCCTCACCCATCCCCATCTGGACATTGCCTTTATAGCTATAATAAACATTGCTTAAGCACCTTTCTTGACACCCCAACAAAGTAGAACCAACTAACACAATTTGGTTGGAGGGGAAATCTGGACTGAATTTTATTTTAATCTGAAAACATATCTATTTAACTAATACTTGTAAAAGTTTTCTGTTACTATAGATAAATTCAAGGTTTAGTTTCTTTTCATAGATCTAGAATCTTCTGTTCCCCTTTTTTTGTCATTCCTTGACCAATTCTCCTCTCTTAAAACCTGTGAGAAAACATAATTTGCATGCTGGATACTGACTGCCTTTCTCCAGCATAGACCAGAGAAGTCTTCCAGTAGGAAGTTTAAAACTGATGAAAATTAGAGTTTACCCAGGAAAGACCGCTTGAGTCTTAATGAAAGCGCCATGCGTGACCCTACCATAATTTAACACATGGAATGAACCTTTACACATCTGTGGCAAATATAGACTGCAGCGCCTTAAGGGCTTGGCGTTTTTCTTTAGATAAAAAAGAATCAGTGTCATTACCGGGTATCTCTCTGGAGCATCCTAATTATTCTGCATGCATACAATATTTATTTAAAACTTAAAATTAAACTTCAAGAGGTGGTCATTTGAAAGCTGGCAGCTGGTGAACAGATCCTGTCTTCATGAAAAAGAGAATATTTCTTCTAAAAGTTGAGGAATAGATCAAAACGGTCTTGCTAGTAACTGACACTTTAGTCGTATGGATGCTTTTTTTTTGATGTGTCAGATTTATTAATAAAGAAGGTCCATGGGAACAAGCGCACAGAAGGAAATCTTGAGGATGTGACTGTCAGTTTTTGATATGTCAGGTATGATTTTGGAGCTGTGATTTTTTGGGAAGCAGTACACACGTAGTGTTGTACCAATGTTTGTATATTTCTTTGTACTCTCCATTTGTGAGGACTGGAAAAGGAGGCAAGGCGGAGATGTTTTGATACAGGATTGAAACTTGAAACTGCCGTCCTTCAATTTGAACAGTATTCCTTTTTCATCTTTCTTTTCATGTTACCTTTTTAACTTTTGCCACTGATGTAAAGAGGGGAAAAAATTTGAAAAGATGCCAGGTGTTGGTTCTTATCTAGGTGAGAGATCACAGAAGCAGAGGGGATGGAATGTAGTTTTCAGTTTGTTGCTGTGACAGACTCATGATCCCAGGGAGATCAAACACTTGTCAACAACTGTTTGTTCTCCCGAGGCCACTGTGGAATAATTGTGGCTATGAGATATTTTCATAGTTTGCAGAATTCACCTAGAATTTAAAGTTGAATGAGCTAATTAATTTGTCAGGGAATACCTTGCTCTGGTCAATGTTATTTCTGATAACTGTTTTTGGCTGCTTCCAGAAATAAAGGAGTATTATAGATTATGCCAGTCCCAGTTCCCTGGAAAAATTCAGAGAACTATGGATACTTTTTACAAATCAGAAATGAGCCAAAATATTTCATGTTTGAAATCTGGAGCAATGCAATGGTTTTTTAGCTTGTCTACTTAAGCATATAACTGGTTGAAAGACAACAATAACAAAAAGAAGAATTGAACTTTGAAAAAATATACTAACAAAATGATGTTTTATTCATTTTTCATTGATTCAACCAGATGCTTCATTATTATATAGGCTCAGTCACTCTTTATGGTCATATTATCTGATATTTAAGCACCAAGAACTAATGTTTTAAACAAAAAAAAAATCTGAATAGATACCTTCTTCTTCCTCTACCAAAAGAACCCTCCTTTGCAACAGTAAAAAAGAAAGGGGAAAATTTTAGCAAAAGTAATCAGGATGTCAGCTGAGTCTGAGTATATGCAATGTTCCATAGCCATAGTCCCCCACCTTTACAAAAAGAAAGGGAAGTATTTTTTCTCATCTCTTCTTTGAGGAAATTAATTTTTTAAAAAAATTCTAGAATCACTTAGTTTCCAACTGTTATGTGTCCTGAACCCAAGGGTATATTGATTCATGCTGAAAGTTTGCTTTGTACATACTAGCATGTAATAAATGTTTGTTATGTCCTTTTTTTTTTTTTTTTTTGCTTTTTGGAGGGGGGAAGATAGGGCATTTGGGGATGTGACTTGCCCAAGGTCACATGGCTAGTTTTTGTGTTAAGTGTCTGAGGCTGGATTTGAACTCAGGTCCTCCTGGCTAATGAGCTGGTGTGGTGCTCTATTCCCTGTGCCACCTAGCCACCCTTGTTATGTTCTTTTTTTAAAAATTATACTTAAGCACTGTTTGAGAGGCACTGTGACATAGTAAATAGCTGGACCAGGAGTTAGGAAGATCTGAATCTAAATCTAGCCTCCTATACTTAGTAGGAGTGTGCCCCTGGGATAAGTTGCTTATTCTCTTAGGCAACTGTAGTATCATAGACTTATTAATATAAGCGACATTGGAAGCCAACCCTTTCATTTTACAGATAAGGAAAAAACGCAAATAGATAGTAATCGTTTATCCAACTATTCAATCAGACAAATCCAAATGAAAACTACCTTTGAATATTATCTCAGGTTCGTTAAATAGGTAAAGATACTTAAAAATTATAACAGAAGGTTTGTAAGGCTTTGGGGAAGTTGGAAAGTCCTGTGCCACTGATAAAACTGAGATTTTCTGTAATCTATTGGGAGACTAATCTGACCTTGTACTGGAACCCAGAGATTCCTCCACTGGGACTGTTATTCTAAAGATTGTATTAAAATGGAAACAAGACCTATGAAAAAAATATGTGTTGCATCATTTATTGATAACAGTAAAAACACAAAAAAATAGTCTATATGTTGAAAGTGTATGGAAAGGCTGAATAAATTGTGTTATACCTACATAATGGAACATTACTGCTACATAAAAATGACAAATAAGAATATCCAACAAATATGGGAAGATTTATATAAAGTGATGGAAAGTGAAGAAAGCAGAATTGAAGCAGCAATATATACACTAACTCTACACAAAAATGATGCAAAATAATCTTACATCTCCACTGTCATAGGTGATTATAATCTGTGTTGGTTAAGGGAGTTTCTCTTGGGGACAAAATGGCATATCCTTTGTGTATATCCTTGTTATTATTCACCTCAGGTCATAATGTTTTAAGTTTGGTCATGTTAGGGTTGTCTGACTAATGAAACTTTTCACAATTTACTTTGTACCTCTTTGATAGTGTTCTGCATTTCTTAGGGATTCTCTGGAATTAGATGGTCATATCTGATTATGAGGAATAATCAATGATAGTTATCATCATCGTTGTGATCATCATCATTATCATAGCTCACATCTCACGTTGTTATAGACCTTTAACATGTGTAAAGTGTGTAATATGTATCATGCCATTTCAACTTCACAACACCTACGGAGTAGGTGCTCTCTGGATTTTCCCTTTTACAGATGGGAATTTATGTTTCAGGGATGCTAATTTACCCAAGGTGATACAGCTAGCATCTTGATAGAGGTGAGATTCAAGCTCACATCTATCTGACTCAAAAGTCCAGTCCTCTATTCCGAAGCAGAAATAAGTTTCTGGAAAAAGAATGTCGAAGAGGTTTGAACTAAAAGATTCTGATTCATTGTGGAAAGGATAGATGAAGGAAAGTGAAAATCAGTTGACTTCCTATCCTTTTTTTCTCCACCCCCCATACTTTTAAAATTTTATTCCAAAAAAAATCTGAATTTTCAATTTGGAAGGGAAGAGATGTATTTTTATCCTTATATTTACATGATAATTTTATGAGCAAGCCATATTTAACCCAAAACAAATCTATGGTCTCTAAACTAACAAATCTGTAAAGTATATTTTAAAAACCAGTGAATTTTCAGAAAGATTTGTCATTTTGTGATCAGATAATTTTGTCAATGTAGGGATTCCCTCCATTGAAAACAATCCAGCCCCTTAATAACTTAGTACAGGGGTCTTAAGAAATATCCTGAAGCTCTTATGACTTGAAATACTTAAATGGCTTCCCCAAGATCACATTGCTAGTAAGTGCTAGAGACATTGAACACAGGTCTTTTCACTTCTATCACTTAATCCATATTGAGACAGGTATTACAAGTGGTTCAGTTCTCCTCCAAAATTTTTTCTTATCCCTACTCACCACAATTTCATTTTTTTCCCACCCTAGTTTAACAAACCTTCCAAGTATCACCTTTGTAATCTTGAAAGGCAGATGGTATAAGGGACAGAGAACTGGGCTTGGAACCTAGGTTCAAATTTAGCCCCAGAATACATATACCAGTAGTGTAGCCAAGGTCAAGTAATTTAACCTCTCAGTGCCCCAGGGTTTATTTTATTTTATAAATTACAGAGAAATAAAAACAATCATTTATTAAGTACTTACCTTAAGTGCTGAGAATAGAAAGAAAGACTAACATAGTTCCTGCCCTCAAGCAATTCATATTATAATGGAGGAAGGCAGCCTATAAATAACTAGATACTTACTAATAATATTTTATTAACCCCCAATTACATTTTAAAACAATTTTTTTAAAACAATTTTTTTTAAAACAATTTTTTTTAAGCTTTGAGTTCCAAATTCTATCCCTCCCTCTTTCCCTCCCTCCTCTCCCTGGGAAGGTATGCAATCTGATTTAGGTAATATACATGCAATTATGCAAAATATTTCCATGTTAGTCATTTTGCACAAGAAGGAAGAAAGAAAGAAAGAAAGAAAGAAAGAAAGAAAGAAAGAAAGAAAAAAGAAAAAGAAAAAGAAAGAAAAAAGAACAGAAGAAGGAAGAAAGGAAGGAAAAGAAAAAGAAAGAAGGAAAAAAAAAGAAAAATAGCGTGATGTAGTCTGTATCCAGAAAATATGAGTTCTTTCTCTGGAGGCAGATACCATGGTTCATCATGAGTCCTTCAAGATTGTCTTGGATAATTGTATTGCTGAGAATAGCTAATTCACAGTTCTTCATCATGCAATATTGTTGTTACTGTGTACAACATTCTCCTGGTTCTGCTCATTTCACTTTGCATCAGTTCATGTAAGTCTTTCTAGGTTTTTCCAAAATCATCCTGCTTGTCATTTATTATAACACAATGATATTCCATCATAATCATATAACACCACTTATTCAGCCATGCCTCAATTGATAGGCTTCCAATTCTTAACCACCACAAAAAATATACTATACATCTTTGTGCACAAATAGGTCCTTTTTCCTTTAGAAAAAATCTGTTTGGGATACAGATCTAGCAGTGGCATTCCTTGATCAAAGAATATGAACAGTTTTATAACTGTTTGGGCATGTAACTAAGAGCAAGATACATACTGAGTAGATAGAAGGTCATCTCAGGAGGAAGTGCCTCTTGCAGAAAGTGTGATTTGAATTGGGCCTTGAAAGAAGCTAGGGTTGATGGAGCTGCAGTGAGGAAACAGAACATTTGGCACGTGGAGGACAGGCAACAAAAAGACAGAGAAGGACTGAGAAAAAGACTTAAATTTGGTGATTGAAACAGCATGCGTAGCTTGGGAGAGGGAAACTTCAGTTGAACAATAAAGTTGGAAGCCAGGTTGCAGAGAGTTTAGAAAAAAGATGAGAAAAGAGAAAGGGAATGTACCTATTGAGTTTCTCAAGTAGTTTAGCTATGAAAGAGAGGACAAAAATAGGGCAATAGTGAGCAAGAATGGTCAAGTGAACTTTTTTAAGAATGGGGAGACATAGATATATTTGTGGGGAGACATAGATATATTTGTAGGGAGACAAAAAAGAGCCAGGGAGATAGAGTAGAAATGGTGGAATCTCTGCTCCTGGAATTTTGCAAGCATCATCACAAAAACAACAACAACAACAACAAAAACCCAAAATAAAAATCTAGGGGGGAGTACATTTGACCAGAGATATGGGCATGAAATCAAAGTAACACTAAGAGAGGAAGTTATTATCCCTTCATTTCACAGAGCATCTGATCTCTTTATCCTTCTTTGACCACTTTGGGACTATAAATGTTTGATGGTGGGTCCCATCATTTTAATGCTCCCCAAAGTTATATACCTTAGTTTCAGTGAATTTGAATGACATTTTGAAGTAAAACTTTATGAGGTACTATAGTGAAAGCTTTATTACTGTGTTACATATATTACTTTACCTCCGTCTACTAATTTTATAATTTGGTTAAGAGAAAAGGCATGGTTCTTTGTCTTTTTTCCCCCAAGAGTGATTCATTCTGGAAGAAAAAAAATAAGTTCATGCTGCTTTATTGCTTTTGTATCCATTATTCTATAGAAGTCACTGGCTTGCTTTCTCTCATTGAGTACTGGTTCTATTATTTTGCTAGAGTCCTGTACTAGACTCACTAGATTGTAATTTTCAGGGTAAATCTTTTTTATTCTAGTTTGTTGTAAAAAAAAAACAAACTGAATCATGTGCTTTATTTTATCCCATTTCTTCTATACCTACCCATTTTCACCGAAACTCTATGAAGTAATCACTAGTCCTTTAGTAATTTCCAAGTAGACTTCTTTTAGACCCTGGGATACATATATGTAAAATCACTTAAGGTTGTGTTGAAATTTTCATAGAAATTATATTTCAAAATATCATGCAGATAGGAAAAAATGAAAGTAATTATGTCAACTGAGGAGACTCTGTAGAGAAAGGTTAAACAAAGGAATTTGAATTATTTAGCCTTGAAAAACGACTGATGCCCTTAACAACTCAAGTACAATATATAAAAGCTGGTGACCTGCTGGTCTTCATATCTATGGAAAGGTGAATATGACTAGATTTAAGCTGTGAACAGACAGTCTTTGGGTGGAAGGACTTACTGACTTGGGAAGTTTATGAAGGTTACCCAACTGTAACCTGAGGCTGTTCTACATTCTGTTATTCTTTCCTGTATACCACATGGCATTTCTTCTTGGTTAAAACGTGTAAGGTGTTGATGTATAAGATCTTTTTTTCCAGGCAAACTCAAAGCAATTAAATAGGTTAAGGCCAGCTACAGACTTTGGTCTAAAATACCAACAATTACCACCACTAAAGCAGTCTTCAAAAGCTGTTTTTCCTGAAATCTAGGGATCTTCCCTTGATCAAGGAAAATAAAATTCTAGGTGTAGTTTATATAGGGTCAGTGATTTGATTTATAGGATCATAGATAGAGAGTTGGAAGGGACCATAGAGGCCATCTAATTAAGTTGCTTCATTTTGCAAATAGGGAAACTGAGGTTCAAAAAGAAATGATTTATCTGAGTTTAAACAGAAAGCCATGGCAGAACTGAGATTGAACCTTAGACCCTCTAACTCTAAATCCTGTCATTTTTTCCTTTATACCACATTGCCTTTCTTTTCTGGCCAAAATATTAAATGTTTGGCCAAAATATTAAATGTTTTGTTGACATTTATCTAGGTAGTGGTGAAAGATGACCCATGTATATGTAAAAACTTCAGAGACAAATGGAACTTTTGGTCATGTGTCTATGCATGTTCATCTGGGGTTTTTGTATGTGTGAATATATAGGTGTGTATTTTGGTGAGGGGGATTATCATTTTTATATAAGAAAAATATAGTTTTTCTCAAGAATATTTCAGTGGAGCCTAGCAGAGAAGCCTGTTTGAGGTTATGGATATATTGTTTTATTTTCAGTTTAGTACTAGTACTATAACATGTCAACCATTAATTCTAATTACAAGTTGTTGCCCAGTAGGGGCTCAAGGTTGCCCTCTTCCATTAGTCATTAAGGTGTAGCTGCTCTACCAAGATAGCAAGCCTAGAAGACAGGTACAGAGGAGAGTCATATAGCTGAATTTTTCTTTTCCTTTAGTGGAACAAATAAACAATGGGTTTGGTCAAGATAGAATTTTTGCTTTGAGAGTCTTAGGTTCTAATGAAATATTGATTCTACCTCTCTCTCTTCCCATCCTTCACTCTGATCTACATCTGTTATGAAGGCCATATTCCAGGGTCTTGAAGTGTTAGTTGTGTGTCCTCTGGTGTAGAAAATATTCATTTTACAGCGGTATGCTGTGATAACATTCTCTTTTAAGTTAACAATATAAAATTAGCAAGCAGGAGAGTAAAATGAGATTTTGAAGCTAGCAGGGGTCTTAAGATTAAAAAATCTAACCCCCTTATTTCATAGAGGAAACACCCAAGGTGGCACAGCTAGGTAGTGATGGAGGCATTGTTGGGACTAGGGTTCTATAGGATTTTTGTTTGTGAATCAGCTTTCGTTATGGCATAGCAATTATGTGCTAAGGATGACAATAATAATAGCAAGCAAACTAGCAGTTATATAACATTTTAAACTTCTCAGACTTCTATACAAATATTATCTCATTTGATCCTCTGCAATAACTATGGAAAATAGATGCTGTTATTATGCCCATTTCACAGATGAGAAGACTAAGGCAGACAGAGGTGAAGTGATTTGTCCAGAGCAAATGTCCTAGTAAATGTCTGAGGCTGGATTTAAACTCAGGTCTTCCCAATTTCTCTTCCAGTGCTTTACCCTTTATACCACATAGCTTAGAAGGAGCGTAGTGCTGGGGAGCACTAAATAAACTTAGCCAGCCCAAGAGACACCATTGACCAAACTGTTAATTTCATTCAGTCATCCAACAAACATTTCTCAGGTGTTTACTATGTGCTGGGCACAGAGAAGGCCAAAAGCAATCCCTGCCCTCAAACAGGACAGGAGGAAATAGATTGGGAGGTCAGGAAACAACAACAAGCCCACCATCAATGGCTGATATGGTGGTGATAAGGGACTTCAATTGTACAGAGCTCTCTCTACACAGAAAGCAGAGCACTCTCAAATTAATGACTATCTTAATGGCAATTTCATCCTTCAAAGGGTGGCAGAAGTGACAAGAGGACCTGATATCCTGGACCTGATCCTTACTAACAAAGAGAAACTAGATGCTGAAATAGAAATAGTAGTAATATTATGGGTAATTAATGACTCATTAAGAATTCATGATAATGAAAGAAAGAAAAATCAGGTATAATCTGACATGCAACCTAAAATTTAGGTTTTAAGGTATACTTAGATTTCAGCAAATCTTTCTTTTCTATCTTGTGGATGAGATAAAGAGGTATGGACTGTTGCAATTGGATAAGTTTGGAATTTGTTAGAAGACTGGATCCAAAGAGTAGATATTAATGGATGGATGTCACCTCAGAGGGGGTTTCTATTAGAGTGTCCCATGGAACTCTCTTTGGCCTTGTGCTACTAAGCATTTTTTAAAATTGAATTTGCAATTTTTGTTTTTATGTCACCTTCATTTCCAAAAATATCCCTCTCCCTGCTCTTCCCCTACCCAGAGAGCCATCTATTCAACAAAGAGCTATTCAACATTTTTAATCAGTGCCTTGGATGAAATCACAGAGGGAACGCTTGTCAAATTTCCATATGATACAAAGTTCAAAGAGATAGAGAATGCATTTAATAACAGAATCAGGATCTAAAAATATCTCAGACAGGGAGAATTGTAACTATAAATTTTTGGTGCTGGGCAAACAACATGAAATGTGTCTGCAAATCAACTTTATAAAGCACATTTAGTTGGAGATGGGGAGCAACCTTAGGACACTGTGAGACTTCTGCTGGGGATTCCAACCACTGGGAGGGAAATGTATCTAGAGCAGGGTTTGTATGGCATAGGAAGGAGTTTACATGTGATGTAGCTACTTGGGGGACATGGTTTGTCATATGGAATTTTCCTATTGTAACTAATTATTCTTGCTAATTAGTTGCTAGATACTGATGGATCATACAATCAGAATCAAGTTCTTCCAGTGACCTCTAAATTTTTTTAAAATTCTTCTTGCTAACCTCTAAATTTCGATGGCCTTTGCAAAGCCCCAGTGGCCCCACTTTAGTTATCGTTCCACAAACAGTCTACAGCATTTGACTAAATCTAATTAGATGAAATTCAATACGGACAAATTGAAAGTTATATATTTACGTTCTAAAAATCAACTTCTCAAATGCAAAATGGGTAAGACCTGTCAAGACAATAACTGTAAAAAAAATCTGAATGTATTTGTGTAGTATACGGCACAAAGAATGAATAGTTCCTCTATATTCTGCCCTAGTCAGACCACATCTGTAATACCATGCTTATTTTTGGAGGCAATAGTTTAAAAAGAATATGGGTAAGCAGGAGCACATTTAGAAAAGGGCAGCCAGGATTCTGAGAGGACCATAGACCATGCCAGATGAGAATTAGTGGAAAGAGCTAGGAACATTCAATCTAAGGAACAAAAACTTATAGGAGAACATGATTGATGTCATCAAATTTGTATTTGAAGGACTAGCATGTGGAAGCTGGATTAGGCCTCTGGGCAGAACTAGAAATGGGATTTTGACTCCGTACAAGGAAAAACTTTCTCACAATTAGAATTCTCCAAAATTGGAATAGGTTTCCTAGGGTGATTGTCATTTCCGCCCCTCCATGAAGGTCTTAAAGGAAATGCTAGATGACATTTATTGAGGATAGTTTAGTCAGTATTTTTCATCATGTACCAGTGAGACTAAATGCTTCCTGCACCCCTTTCTAAATCTAAACTGCTTTGTTTCCTGATTCCCAGGCTTGTATTCTTTCTAGCTTGGACAGCAAGGCATTGTCTGCGTATTCAGTGTTTCCCTTTGATGTCCCCTTACATAAGAGGAATTAGGGTCCAAAGGAAGTCTGGCTGAGTTTTCTTACCCTACATCTCTCCTTTCATCCTGAACCAAACATCATTTTATTTTTAAGAAATATATATATATATATATATATATATATATACACATATATATATTCATATAGACACATGTATGTACATATACCCAAATATCTTGTATATAGATATCTGTATACATACACATATCTTAGAAATATATACACATATACATATACACATACACACATGTATATGTATGTATATATACATATATGTTTCTAAATGTCATATCTGGAAAAAATAGTAGCAGTAACTAACATTTATTTGGTATATTAAGGTTTGCAAAACCCTTGTCATATGTTGTCACTAGAGCTTTACAATGATACTGTGAAGTAGCCTCTGTAAATATCATTAATCCTATTTTACGTATGGGGAAACTGAGTATCAGAGAGGTTAAGGGACAACCACAGCTAGTGTCAGAAGAGATTTTAGTGAGATTTTGTTGATTTCAAGTTCATTATTCCACATTATTCCATTATACCAGAATAAGTTCTGGTAGTCTGGTCTCTAGCCATTTACTCAATTGATTTTATAGATATAATTTTGAATATATATATGCATATATATGGTATATATGTATGTAGAGATATGTGTACGCACATATACACATACAGACATATATGCACACATACATATATACACATGTATGTGTGTGTATGTGTGTGTGTGTACAAGCAGCTAGGTGGCACAGTGGATAGGCATCTGGGCTTGGAATCAGGAAGACTTGTCTCTAAAGTGCTTCAGACACTTACTAGCTATGTGACTCTGGGCAAGTCACTTAACCCCTGTTTGCCTCAGTGTCTTAATGTGTATAATAGGGATAATAATAGCCCGTACCACCCAAGATTGGTGTGAGGATCAAATGAAATGACCTTTGTAAAGTTTTTAGCATATGGCCTGGCACAAAGTAAGTGTTATATAAATGTTAGCTATTATTGCTAAAATTTGTATGATGTGATTTATTTTTTGCATGATCAATAATTGGGGCAACTGGGTGATATAATAGATAGAGCACTGGGCTTAGAAGTGGGGAGACCTGAGTTCAGATCTGGCCTCAGACACTTACTAGCTGTATGACTCTGGGCAAGTCTCTTAACTCTGCCTCTGTTCCTCATCTGTAAAATGAACTAGAGAAGGCAATGACAAACCACTCCAGTATCTTGGACAAGAAAACCCCAAATGGGGTCACAGAGTTAGACACAACTGAATACACTCAACTAGTATGTGTTGGAGGGAGGTCTTGAACCCAGTACAGCTTGCTTTCTATTATGCCATACTGCCTATCACAGTAGTAGTTAGTGCTATTATTATCATAATTAATTATAATAATTTAGCCTAAAAGAATGAAACTCTAAAGAATGGGAATTTTGCACACTGTGGGTGAATGGGAAAGATATTTTTAGGCAGATTGCTCTTTCAGTTCCTTTGGAATCACACCATGCACTAGCCAAGGATGGATGAAACTTACAATGAGTTTTACATTAATTTTACAATAATTTTTATCTTATTTATTTTACAATAATTTTTTATCAGCAGGGTCACCAACCTTCTGGGCTTGCAATCTTTAGAATTATGCTTGACTCTTATCTCTTCTGCACCTCCCACATTCAGCACTGGATCCTACTTGCATGATATCTGTTATCCCTTCATTATGTCTCTTCCCTTACTGAGCAATTATCCATCACCTTTCATAGGGACTGTTGTAATTGCCTTTTAATTGTTTCTGACTCTAGACTCTCTTTCCCTCCAATTTCTCTTTCCCACAACTGTCAAGATAATCTTCCTAATGTCTAAGTCTGATATCGTCAATCAGCACCGTGACCTTTGGACCTAATGTGTCCAAAGCCAGAATTTATAACTGTATCTAGAGGTGTGCTGATAAATATTTAACATCCGGCTCTCCAAAATTAACACTCTTTTAAGTTTGATCTGCATTATTAACATTTTCTCTATCACTTTTTTAAAGTCTAGACTATTGACAAAAACAATAAATCAAGTCCTGATTTTGTAGTCTTTGCTGATTTCTGAGGCGTAAATGCTCATACTGATAATTTGACAACCAGTCTTTATTCTGCTTTCCTAATGGCATGACTGTTTGGGGGATAGGAGTGGGAAGGAATGATGCATGTTTTATTTTTCTGTGCCCCTCAGCTTTCTATACTGAGAGCAAACATCTCAGTATTCTAGTTCTTGTCACTACACTGATATCATTTTTCTATTTAAAAAACAAACAAACAAACAAACAAACTTCGAGGGGCTTCCTTTTGCCTTTAGCAGGCTTCCTTAACCTTTTGTATATTGTGGGCCCCTTGAGCAATCTAGTAGCGGTTATGGACCACTTCTCAGAATCATGTCTTTAATGCGTAAAATAAGACACATTACAAAATAACCCAATTAGGGTTAGATTTCCCCAAGACTGAGAGCCCTAGGCAATGGGAGAAGGGACAACCAGGGGAAGGGGGCTTGACTGCCTTAGGGTATAAATTCTTTTTCTGTCTTTTGTAACACACCTCCTCTCCTTGTCCCCGCCATGGAGAGGACCTCCCTCTTCCGAAGGGGAAGAGAATAAAACTTTCTGTTCCTTCCTCAAAAATAAATAAATGAATGAATGAATGAATGAATGAATGAATAAATAAACAACCCAATCATATTGAAATAGTATAACTGAATAACTAAATTATAATAATATAATATATAATAATAACTAATAACTAAGTAATAACTAAAACACAATTATTAATTTTTTAAAGTTCACAGACAGAAGGTTGAGTACCCCTGGCCTATAGCATAAAAGAGAAAAGGAAGTCTAAAACTTCAAAAATTTTCTTCAAACTACCTTTCCAACCTGATCTTGTTTTCTCTGCCTCATGCTCTTTAGGTCCCAACAAAACTAGAATAATTCTTATTTTTTCATTGAATCTCAGTTCAGGTGCTGTCTCCTCTCTGAAAGTTTCTCTGACTGGCCTCCTCCAACACCCCCAAACTCCATCCAATGTTGCCTCTTTCCTCAAACTTCCCCATAGCACTGGTTTGGATTATACCTCTGCCCTAATTAAAGCCTATCTCATATTATACTTACCTTGTCCATAGTGTATCTTTTGGTCAATTATAAGTTCCTTTCTGGCGGAAACTGTGCCATTTATTTAATTTTCATGTGTCCAATACCTGTCACAAGGTCTTGGACGTAGTTGTTCAGTCATTTTGATTGTGTCCAACTCCCTGTGACCCCATTTGGGGTTTTCTCAGCAAAGATATTAGAGTGGTTTGCCATGCCTTCTGCAGCTCATTTTACAGATGAGGAAACTGAGGCAAACAGGGTTAAGTGATTCATCCGGGATCACATAGCTAGTAAGTATCTGAGGTCATATTTGAATTCAGGTCTTCCTGATGCTAGAATGGGTGCTCTATTCACAGCACCACCTACCTGTCCTTTTGCATGTAATAGGTACTCAATAAATATTTTCTGAATTGAACTCAGCCATGAAAATAAAAAACAAAACAAAACTCTTAAGTCTTGAGGAGCCCTGTGTAAGAGTACTAAGCCCTGCTCCGTTTCCACTGACCACTTGTCCAATTCAATGTCTTTGTGTTCACGTCATATTTATTTATGTACAAGAAACCCTGAACCTCCCACATGAATAAGAAGCATAACTTGCTGTGCCCAGAGGCAGGAGGACCTTCAGCCCTGCCAGTCAGCAGCTCGGTACAGCAGCCTCTTCTCCTTCACAACAGTCTGGTGGTGAGTGGTGCAGAAACATTTTAATTAATGGTGAACTTCTTAAAGTTGAAGTAGAAACAATTACAGCTCAATTTTACTTTCATCCTCATTTTCATCATTTACACTCTCTCCTCCCTCCCCATTAGATGACTTCGTTTCACAGTCTGTAAAGCCATCTAATGATTATGCTTGAGAAAGAAAGAAAGGGCATTGTTTCTCTCTCCTGCAATTAAAAGCTGCAGAGGGACAAAGGCAAAACTCTCATCTTAAATGCCACAAGCACAGAGTCAACCTTCCCAATGCAGACGTCTCACTCTTCGCCAGCTGTGAATTTTTTTTTTTAACAAAAGGGATCATGTCTTCCCTTAACAACTGTTTGCACACAAGACTCAAAGAAAGTTCAGAGCGCACATCATGAGTACATTGGCTATGTAAGTGAAGTGATCTGTAGCACTGCTAATTAGACCTAAATTCTTGATTTACTATTTATAAAACAAAATTGATTATTACTTCATCAACAACATTTAAAGCATCATTAAGAGAGGTCTGCTCCAGCAGCCTCAGGTTAAATTTTTTAACAAGCACTTTAGTTGCTAATCTGTGTTATTGCCAACATATGTAAACTTCCTAATGCTAATTGCATTCAGCTGTGAATCAAACAATGTCTAATTCTCTTCAGGATTAATTATGCACATGTGCCGTCTGCATTCCTAAACATGGTTCTCATAAATAATAAGAGATATATCTAAGCAGATGGGATTTTTCCAACTAAATGATCTGTTTATCATGAATAAAACAAATGACACATACTAGACTTTGAATGCAAAGTCACTGCAACTTTCACATATTTTTAGCATAAATAATTATTGCAACGATTGTTTGAGTGCTTCCTCCCCCCCCTTTTTTTTAAGCAATTGAGCACTAGAGTAGTTCTTCCCTGAGCTCCAGTTTCTTCCCTGGGCTCCGTTTATCTCTGGGATCACCTTTTTTGAGTTTGAAACTGAGGACAGAATGGAGTGGTTTATTTCATGCACTGGCTGAGTCAAGATAATTGACTACAGTAAATGTTCAAATTCTGAAGGCCCTGGGGAATTCTGTTTAAATGGACTCTGTAATTTAAGCTGATAAAACGTTATACAGTCTACTCACTTAGTAGAGCGGGGCATGTTGGTGGGCATTTCTACTTGGATTGCAAGCCCAAATTGGTTTTGATGGTTAGATTCATTTTTGATAGATTTCTCTGCCTGCTTTCCTCCTCCCCCACCCCCAAAGAGGAAACATTATAAAAGAAAATGGGCTTGTAAATTTTTAAGTACTTAAGACATAGAATATGATTGCAATTATGCTTATGGTTGTTGGGGAGTAGGGCAAGGAGTGTGATGCTCCATTTACATAAATACTTCATGGATATATGCCAAATGCTTCATGGGTATAACCCAAGGAACAATCCATCTGTGTGTTCTTGGAATGGGAAGGTGGGTTCCTTTGAGGAATGGTGCCTGCCCCATTCTGAGGAGGTTTAACTGGTCAGAAGACTTGGCAATCACTTTAACTGAATAAGGGGTCAGTAAGATTGAGCCCCTCAGTCAAAATTAGCTCTAGAGTTGAGGGATGTGCCACTCTTCAAGGAAGTAGCAGGATCCAGCTTCCTGTGAAGTTTGGTTCTACTGAGATGACTAAGTAATAACTATGATAATTAGGGACAGCATTGAATAAGAAGTTGCCTGAGTTGACATTTCTATACCAAGAGTAAAATAATGGGCATATTTATCCTAGAGAAGAGCCGCTTCAGCAAAGACATGATCCCCATTTTCAAAGTATTTGAAGGTTTGCCATATGAAAGAGGGATTAAACTTGTTCTGTTTGGCATCAGACAGTGAGCAACTGGGCGGAAGTTACAGGTACAGATTTAGGCTTGTTATCAGGAAAAATTTCCCAAGGATTAGACCTGTTTGAAAGTGGAATGGGCTGCCTTAAGAGGTGATGGGTTTCTTCTCCTTTCAAGAAGTTACTGTATGATGACTTACTTATTGGGCATGTTTTGGGGTGGGTGAGATTCTTTTTCTGGTATAGGTTGGCTTGAGGTTTTTTTCTGGTATAGCTTGGCTGTTGAGATCACTTTTAACTCCAAAATTCACCTAGGGACCTCAAACGCCATCTAATTCAAATGTACATTTTACAATGAAGAACATGAGACCCATGGAGGTTAAATGATTTGCCCAAGGGAAGCATTAGAGATGATTTTATCACTGATTTACCTTGCTTTGGAAAATTTTTACAGAATTTAAGCAAAATATGCTTTCCTTATTCTCAGGGGATACAATCTAATGAATTAATAACTATCCTGTAAACTCTCTGAGAGTAAATACTGTTGCCTCATTCTCCAGATTTCTCTTTACAGCAAAAGTAAAATGATTTGCATAGATATGTAAGAATGATAATTTACACAGTGCTTTCCCACATTCTCATAACATCTCTGTAAGGTCAAGTAATTAAAATATTATTACTATTTTGTGGATAAGGAAACTGAGGCTCAGAGTTGTTGGGTACCTTTTTCAGGCTCATACATCTTGTGTTGGGACTGGTACTCTAGCCTACGTCTTTCTGACTCCAAATTCAGTGTGCCTTCCACTACAGAAAGCAGGCTCTCAACAGGATGCAGGGAGATAAGAATGTCAGTAATGATGGCTATCCATATAACCTTTGAAGGACTCTCTGTCTCCACAAAACACTTTGAAGCAAAGTCAGACTGACAGCCCAGGCATTGAAGAACACAAAGTGTCATATGCAGTTTTAACATGACTTAAATATACTACATATAGTGACAAGTTCTAGATAGATGAATGAATATTAACTACCTCAAGCATGTTTAGAAGAATGGTTCATGTAAAACAAAGCAGTTGCATAAAAAAAGTGTCATTTTCTCCCCCAACATTCAGATTTAGTTACATTTTCTATGTAAACCTTGTGTCAGAAAACCAAAGAGGAAAAAAAAAACCCATCCAGTGACAAGATGAATTCAATAGACATGGGCAATATAACTTATACAGAAGGGAAAATAAGAATCTGAAGAATTTGAGGAAATTGGGGAAGACTTTTATGAACTGATGCAGAATAAATAAGGAGAACAGTTAGGTTAAGGATCTGATAAATGAGTGCAGTAACCTCTGAGAACCAAAGGTGAAACATGTCTTCCTCCTTTTGGCAGAGTTGGGGGACCATAGGTACAGAATACAATGATGAGTACAGTCAAGAATAGACAATATGTTGGTTTATTTGGATTTGAAGCCAAATAAGGCAGAGGGTGGGGATCCTTGGAAAGTAATATTGGTATGAGAGAAACAAGACATCAACCCAACATTGATAAACAACAAAAAGACAACAAGGAACAAGACTTAATTAGAAGTATCTCATAGGCCCACTAGGTAGTAAGTCATTTGCAAAGATTTGGTTAGTTCTGGTTTTACATATTAGAATTCACAGTCAGGGAGTTAGCTGGTGTGGGGGAGTGAGATATGGTGGTGGTGAAGAAGAAAAAAGGCCTGTGATAGGCAGAAGCTGATAGATAAATCCTCATGAAAGATACTGAGAAGTGTGTGTGTGTGTGTGTGTGTGTGTGTGTGTGAGAGAGAGAGAGAGAGAGAGAGAGAGAGAGAGAGAGAGAGAGAGAAATATTTGTAAAAAGTTATAGGATCATAGATGAAGAAGTGGAAGGGTCCTCAGAAGTCACCTAGCTAATGACAGCCTCCTTTTACAAATGAAGAAACTGAGGCTCAGGGAGGTTTAGTAAATTGGCTAAGATCACCAGCTAGTATCAGAGGTAGGATTTGAACCCAGGACCTCTGACTGCAAAGATGGTGCTTTTTCTCCTATTCCATGCTGCCTCCCTAAGGCCTTGAGCTCAAGTCTTCTTCTCCAAAGGTTATCTTTTTGTTCACTGTGCCAGATTACATGCTTCCCTGCCAAATGAAACAAATTAAAAACTAAAGTGAAAAAAAAAAAGCTTTTTTTATTGCCATTTGAAAAATGTTCATTGTTAATATCACGTTTTACAAAAACATCTCATTCTGGTATCATTATGCCCAAGCGAAATGAACTGTTTTGACTAACTTGACTGTCTGGTCAATTCTTAAAACAAAACAAAAAAGTAAATATACACACTGGTTGTTTGACTTGAGTCAGTCAAACCGCTTGCCTGGCAGACAGAGCTACCTTATGCCTGCTTTACTGCATTCTGTCATCACTCTGTGGAAGCAGATCCAGTGCTGTGCTGGGAGTCGGGAGATGTTGGAATTCTGCTCTGGCCATTCCCTTGAAGAGTGACATTGAGCAAGCCCTTTATCCCCGTGGGCCTTGGGCAGCTCTCTGGACCTTATCTGTTTAATACAAAACCCGAGGAACAGACTAAGCCACATTTCTTTCTTGTTTAAATTCACTTCATGTGATGAGTGACCAAGTGTCTATATATTCGGTAGGTTTCTTAAGGGTTTGCTGTTGTGATGTACTGGACTTGAAATTAGAAGACATGAGTTTGAGTTCTAAATCCTCAGTTTATAAACCGTGTCACTGTGGGAAGGCATTTCCTCTCTTTGTTGTCTCAGATATCTCATCAAGAACATAGGGATGATAATAAGTACCTGTCTTATTTGTCTCACAAGGTTATTGTAAGGATTCAGTGCAATATCACAAGCATTTATTAAGTACTTGCTGTTTACTAGGCAGGGCAGCTAAATGGATAGAGCAGGAAGCCTGAAGTCAGAAAGTCTCATCTCCACGAATTCAAATCAAGCCTCAGACGCTTACTAGCTGTGTGACCCTGGGCAAGTCACTTAACCCTGTTTGCCTCAGTTTCCTCATCTGTAAAATGACCTGCAAAGGGAAATGGCAAACCGCTTCGCTATCTCTGCCAAGAAAACCCCAGATGTGGTCATAAAGAGTAGGACACAACCGAAATGCCTGAACAACAACAAAAATTTGCTAGGCACCGTGCTAGGTGCTGAGTCAGATGAAATAACATATAAGAAAATGATTTTTAAATGACATAATCCCAGGCAAATCAATCCATGAATCAAAAAACATTTATTAAATTCTAACTCCATGCTGGGCCCTACGCTAAGTCCTGGGGATACTAGAAAAAAGCAAAACCAGTCTCTGCCTTAAGGAGCTGACATTTTAATAAGCTGTGATGTACTGGTAAATGTTAAACAACCAGCTCTCCAGGGGAAAGTTGTACATGTAACATGCTTTTAAGTAATGTTTTATCCATTTTTTTTGTTCAGACAATTAAAAAAAATCAAGCCCTGACTTGTAGTGTTTGCCAGTTTCTAAGGTACAAATGCTCAAATAGAAAATTTAACAGTTAGTTCTCATGAGCCAGGTCAAACTAGCTTCCACATATCCCTGCATATAAGTATATAAATGACACATACAAAATAGGTATAAAGCAGCCTCAGAAGGAACAGCTACATGGTGCGGTAGATAGAGTCAGGAAGACTTAAGTTCAAATCCAACCTCAGACACTTACTAACTGTCTGACCCTGGGCAAGTCACTTAACCCTATTTGCCTCAGTTTCTTCATCTTTAAAATAAGTTGGAAAAGAAAATGCAAACCGTTCTAGTATCTCTGTCATGGAAACCCCAAATGGGGTCACGAAGAGTTGGATATAACTGAAAAATGACTGAACAACAACAAACTTCAGAAACAAAGGTTCTATCTAGCAGCTGCCCTGAGTCAGGAAAGATTACCTTGAGAAGGAAGCATTTCAGCTGTGCTTTGAAAGAAACTAGGAATTTTAAGAAGTAGAGATGAAGAGGTAGCTATTAAGAGGCATGGAGAATCATATATAAGGAATAGCAAGTAGGTCAGAATTTGGCTAATTCAGAGTACACGGAGAGAAGTAACATGTAAGAAGATTATAAAGATAGGAAGTACTCAGATTTCAAAGAACTTTAATTGATCTATTATTTTTCTTTTTGGAGGTGGGAGGGCAGGGCAATCGGGGTTAAATGACTTGCCCAAGGTTACATGGCTAGTAAGTGTTAAGTGTCTGAGGCCAGATTTGACCTGAGGTCCTCCTAAGTCCAGGGCCAGTGCTCTATTGACTTTGACACCTAGCCACCCTGTGAAGAACTTTAAATGCCAGAGGAGCTTATATTTTATCTTGGAGGGAATAGGGGAACACTGGAATTAACTGAATTGTATGTGTGTCTGTGTGCGTATGTATGTGTGTGTTTATGGGGGGGGGGGGCGGATAGAAAGGGAGGGGCACATGGCTGGACCTGCACCTCAGCAGCCCTATGGAGCATGTATTAGAGCAAGGAGAAACTTTTGATGGAGAAATCAATTAGAAGGACATTTTAGTTTTCCAAACAAGAAGTGATGAGGGCTTAAGCTACAGTGATCACTGTGAGTGGAAAGAAGGATCAACAACATTTGGATCATACTTAAATTGGGAACCTGGATGACTAGGAGAATGGGTGGAGCCCTTGGAAGTAATAGCTGTTAAAAAGAGGTCTAGATTTAGGTATAAAGATAATGAATTTTTGGATATGTTGAGTTGAGATAACAATTGCAATTCCATTTTGCAACATCTAATAGGCAGTTTGTGATGCATGATAATTATTTTATTAAGATTATCATCTCATAGATAATAATTGAATAATAATAATTGAATTCATGGGTGCTGATAAGCTCACCCAAGGTAAGAGACCATAGAGGGAAGAAGAGAAGAGGGCCAATGATGGAGTCTTGGGGGACACTCAATGCAAAGTAGCCTTGAAGGAGTGGTCTTACAGGTAGTAGAAGAGTCCAATGAAAGTGAAGTAATGAAAATATAGAGAACAGAGAGTATCCACTAGAGAAGCTGCTCAACAGGATCAATGTTGCAAAGGGTCTAGAAGGATGAGAACTGAGAAAGGGCCATTTGATTGGACATTTAAGATATCATTGATAACTTCAGAGAGAACAGTTTCACTAGAATGATGAAGTGGAAAGACAGATTGCAGAGGATAGAAGAAATTAAGAGGAGAGGAACTAGAGGCATTAAGTGTAGATGACTTTTTCAACGGTTGATGTAAGTGAAGGGTAGGCAGGGGAGGAACCAATAGATAGTGAAAGATTAAAGATTGGAGAAAAAGTAGGGGATAATGGGGAAAATCAGCTGGAGAAGAAGGAAAAAGCTCATATCAAGAATACATGAAGAAGGCTTGGTCTTGACACGGAGAAGGGATATTTCTCCATGAAAAACAGTAAACAAGGAGGAAATAGTGGAAGATGATGTCTGAGAGGTGTAAAATGGAGGAGAAGGGGAAAAGAGGGCACTGTACTGAATGGCCTTGAGTATTTTGGTAGAATATTGACCAAGGTTCTCAAATGAGAGTACTAGAAAAAGGAAGTAGTATGCTAAACTTAAAGAGAGAAGAAATGTGTTAACAGCTTCTATAGCGAATGAGATAGAAAATCAGCTGGAGATGCTGATAAATGCCTGAGGCTGATGGACCACTTCAGTACAGGAGTTCTGAGCTAGAGTAGGACTAAAGCCAAGTGAGTGTCTACACTAAGTCCAGCACCAATAAGGTTAAGCCCTGGAAAGTAGTGGGCCAGTAGGCTGCCTAAAAGAGGATTTTCTAAGTTGGAAACAGAGCAAGTCAAAGCCTGTGTGATGATCAGCCATAGCATCTGGTCCATGAATACTTCCAACTTGGGTGAGATTGGAAGACCCCGTCTCAAAAAAAAGAGGACATATGGAGGGAAGGAAAGAAGGAAGGGAAAAGGGAGGAAAAAGAAAAAAAATAGGAATAAAAATGGAATGATTGCCTTGCTGTAATGAAGTTCCATTTGAGGTAACAAATTTTGTTGTAGACCTAGTCGTTACAATTTTGTGACTTCTTCCAATCCTATTCAGCAGCATATAAGAAGCAATGAAAGAGGCAGATGGTAAAAGTTAGAAGTACAGCAAGGATTGTGCATGGTCATTGGGACAAAAGAGCAGCAAATTTGAGAGTAGAACATAGTTAAGACTTGTGTTGGCTCACCAAGATGTTGAGGCTGAGATGAGGGGAAAGTATGGGGTAGGGACTGGGACAATCTTAAGAAGTGGAGGGGTCAGAAGTCAATTGGAGTCACAGTGATTGAGAATATGCTACCCATTAGGGAATGAGACTGGGTAGAGTGTAAATAGAAAAAACCAGTGAAGGCAGGTGATCAGACCATTAAACCATAGCTCTAGCCTTAGAGATTGAGAGTTGTTACCACATCCCAAAAGGTGTATGGGAGCATGGATTTATGGCAAGAGGCATCAGTTTGTCCTGGGCATCAGCAGGAACTGCCAAATTGCTTGGGCAAACTGAGCCTTACAGTGTTGTGTCCTGGGGGTCTCTAGAAGCATTAGGAGGCAGGATGTGTTAGTTGTTGTGTCCCAGAGCATCCAGAAGTCTTACCTAAGCAACAAGTCTAAGAAAGGACTGGAAGAGCAAGATAATAAGTGAATTATTATCTATTTTGATCTACATGACCCAAGTATAACATACAACAGTCAACAACTATGACACTCTTACCATATACAAACTCCAGTGTGCCTTATCTTTTATTTGTGTCTGAGATTTTTATCTTTTAAGGGTGAAAAAGCATAGCATAATTAGCCTATGGTAGAAAAATGATGATAGTGGCAAGGAAGAAGGTTTAGAGAGGAAATTTGATAATACCCAATGGTTTCACTGACCTTCTTGTTGACTCACATTAGAGCCAACAAATTGTGAATTATACTGTGAATATGAGCTCATAATAACATTTCCCAAACACGATTAGAAAATAGGCAAGAGTTTGTCCTGAAATGAGTAATTTATTGGTACAAAAAATCTTAAATTACGTGTTTCTGGGCTAGCTATACTTTGACCTCTCCACTGAAATTTTTGGACTTTCTGGTCTTTTGGGTAATAAGCTGAAGGGAAATACTCTCAAGTTTGAGGAATGATCAACAATTCTAGAATCTAGAGGAAATTTGAAGCTCAAAGTGTGTCATGAACAGTACTTTTCATTTCTCCTACCAAGTTTGAAATATACTGAAGTCTTTGACTGGGGATGGGAGCAAGAAAAATCGTGGAGAGGCAGAGTTTGCCCTTGAGTATTGCATAGGCATCTTCAGGTGCTTGGTGCCCATTTGCCTACAGAAAACCATCTTTTTCTTGCCCTACATTGAGTATTTTCTGTTCCTTCCTTTGGTACCTTATTTGGTATCTGGCTAGTCTGATAAACTAATTTGAACTAATGTATTAATATTAGTGTGATTATGTTTTAATGTTTCACCCTACCCAAGTAATGGCTGCTTTTGAACCGTTGTAGGAGGATTGCAATACCTTAATCCAAAGGAACAAGTAATGAGGGGAGATTTTGACTTATGGGGAGAGATTTCAGGCGTGGGTGAAGAGACTGGTGGAGTAGATCTCACTATTTATTTATTTAGGTCTGGAAGAATATTTTCCTAGGATCAAATCACACTAAAGTCAGTGGTTACTTACTCGGTTCACAAACATCATCCCTGCCTTTTTTCCCCTCCCATCCACCCAGCAGTATGGTGTTCATTTGCATATTTTATGAGCCATACAATTCTCACTTGGTTTAATTACAGATTTGCATTTGTAAAGAGAAAGGTTTGTGACTGTACTAGGGCAGTGATGCAATGGAAAACATGATGATAGAGGGGGAGGGGGGGGAAGAGGGCACTGCGGTTTTCTCAGAATCCTCTGATAGTACTATTTTGAGAAGTCAGCTGATAATGAGAGGTAACTCCAAATGCTGAGCATGTGAGTCCTAGATTAATTTTGTCGTTTTTGTTGTTTTTTAAGGCAATATAATGTCAGACTCTAGTTCAAGTTGAAAAATCTCTGTTGATTTGGACATTTTTACCATGGGATAGTAGCCAAAATCTATTTCCAAAATCTGAATTTAATTCCGAGTTATATCATGACCTTTTGTCCCTATATATGATGAGGATGATAGGCAGTGCTTTGGAAGTAAACTGATTCTCTGATTACATTTCATATGCTTATCTTTGAAGCATCTCCAGTTCATAAGCAGTCTTTAAATGGACTTGATGAATGGCTGGTTGTTTGAATGGGGATAAGGTAAGACTAAGATGCCAGGAAGGTGAAAGAGACCTTCTTGTCCCCCGTCAAGCTACTATCAGTACGAGAAAGAAATCTTATGGGTCATATATTAACAAGGCTCTTCAGATAATAATAATAGTAATAATAACAATTTAAATCAATAACTACCATTTATGTAGCACCTATGATATGCCAGGTACTGTGCTGAACACTTTATAAATATTATTTCATTTGATCCTCACAATAACCTTGAGGAAACTAAAGCAAACAAAGGTTGAGTGACTTGTCCCAGGTACCTAGCTAGTAAGTTTCTGAGGCTAAATTTGAATTCAAGTCTTCTTGACTTCCAGGTCCAACTGTTTATCCAGGGTACCACCTAGCTGTCAATTCGTATCACAGAAGATTGTCAGAACCCTCTTGATTCAAGAGGATATAGACTTTGTTTATAGATAAAAGATTCCGTTTTTTCATTGGAGGAGCTCCTTGGAAGTTCTTGTTCCCTGTGGTTCTCTTGTTTATGGGCTTCAAAGGAAGTAGGAACCTGATGGTCCAACTTTGAAGTATCTCCTCTTCACTGCTGGCTGGCTTGAACAACCTTGGAGCCACGAGAGCAATAAAAGACTTTGTTCTTGTATTCTCACCAGCCTGCTCCTGAGAGAGTAGTAACTCTCTCCCTTTCTCTCTCTTCCCCTCTCTCTCCCCCTTTCAATCTCCATCTCTCTGTCTCCTTCCCTCCCTCTTCCTCTCCTCTCCTCTCCCTCTCCATCTGGGAATATTAATAGAGGTTTTACCCGTCTTATATATTTTCCCTTCTGGTGGTCTTGAAGGAGTAGAAAGTTCTGGCTTTGCAATCATTCCTTCCCCATCCCTTCTGCTTCCCTTTCCTCATTCTCCCCCTCTCTCTTTCTCTTCTCTTTCTCTCCCTCTATCCTTTCTTTCCTGTCTCTGTTCTCTCCGATCCATTTTCCACCTTTCCCTTCCCTTCCCCCTCTCTCCCATTTATTTTTCTTCTTTGTCTTTTTGGTTCTTTATTTCTCTCTTCCTCCCTCTTTTCATCTTTCACTTCTCCCTTCCCTCTCCTCTTCCTTGTAGTATTTCCCCCCAACCCCTTTCTCTTTTTCTTTCTGCTATGGATGTAGTCCAGATAGGCCCATTACTGAGCTAAGAATTCCTCTGTAATCTATATTATGATAATTCCCATTAAATACTTCGCCCTATAGACCAAAACTATGTAGTTATTTTGTGGTTTCAGCTTTGTAAGTGTGCTAAGACCAAAGGTAAAAGATTCTAGGAGTTCTGGATTTGGGGGCCACCTGACTCAATACCCAGAGGGTGTGGATGGTTCCTTGTGACTCCTTAGGAGTTTCATTAAGAGATTCTTCATTCTCCCTCCCCTCCCCTAGCCCATCAATGACCAAGTCGTGTTGAGTCCATCACTATGACATCTCTCTCAGATATCCCCTTCTATTTAACCACATCACAACTGCCTTTGTTCAGGCCCTTGTCTCTTCTCACAGGAACTATTGCAATAGCATCCTAAATTTTCATACCTCTTTTTTTCTTTTCTTTGATATCAATATTTCATGTGGCTGCCAAATTGTTATTGCCAAAATGGATCGGCACCAGAGCCTCGGGACGCCTTTTTCTCCCCTTGTGTTTGAGCCGTTTTAGGAAGCATTTAGTGTCAGAAAGGAATGGACTGACTCAAGAACAGCAGCTCCCGAAGTAGTTGTGGTTATAAGGGGCAGGAGTGGGGGAGAGAGGTAGCACAGTATGTGTGGGGATAGAGAAACAGGGAGAGACACAGCAGAGAGACAGAAAGAGGATGCAGAGAGACACAGACAGATAGACTGACACCTAGAAAGAAAATCCCATTTGGACTTTGATCAGACTGGGATCAATTGAGATGAAATGTAAAATTATAAAAATTTGAAAAAAGAAACGATTTATGTTTCAGTAAGGTTTGATTAGCTTCCCAATGGTTTATATTAATAATTAGAGGTATGTGGGATGTTCAGGGAGGACTAGAACCTTTGGTGTGAGGGTTTGCCGAGCCCTTTTCAGAGGTGCTCATTCACCTTTGGTGTCCACCTGTCACCCCATTCTTACCTGTGGCTCCAAGAAGCTGTAGCATGAGCAGTGGCCACACCCCAGTTAAACTGTCTTGATAGACAGGTTAAACCAGATTGAGGGTAACTGACAGTCCTAAAACCCATTGGTGAGTTAAGGAGATGTCTACCCCTAGCATAGGAAGATTTTCCTAAACAGAAATGGCAGATAAGAACAATTTGTTCCAATGGCCATGAAGCTCAATAAAGCAGGTTCTGTGTGTCAAAATTATCCACTATATCCCAAGTCATTGCCAGTCATCTTGACTTTTCTTCTGCTATTGGACTTCAATAATTCTAGAAGAAAGAGGGAGGCTAACAACTTTGCAAAACTCTTCCATACTTAAATCCAACTCATGTGCAAGTCAAGACATCATCCATCATCCACTATTTTAGTCCTCTTTATTGGTCCTCTTTGAAGATAAAAGAGGAACAACAACTAGCAATAATAACTTAATCATTCTATAATACACACTGTGATTCTTTTATGCCAATGTAGCATCCCTTTGGACATATGTGATGGAGAGGCCATCCCCTGTTTCCTCCATGCCCTGATATAAAAATGAATCTTCCATAAAACATTTTCTCTTTACTTTTCCATTTATTAAAATTTTAATCTAAATAAATTCCAAAATTGCTTCAATAAATAGCTACTTTTTATTTCTTCTAATTGGGTTCATTTTAAGTTAGCCTATACGAAAGTGATGGTCTTAATAAGCCTCCTGGCCATCTTGCTGAATCTTCTGTAAAATTTCCTTAGTATAAAAATATAACTTTTGTGACTTTAATGTTACTATATATTTCTGTGTTTAACTGTTTTCAGTCATATCTGACTCTTTGAGACTCCATTTGGAGTTTTCTTGGGCAAGCTATTAGAGTGGTGTGCTGTTTCCTTCTCCAGTTCATTTTACAGATGAGGAAAATGAGGCAAACAGGGTTAAGTGACTTGTCCAGGGTCACATAGCTAGTAAGTGTCTGAGGCCAGATTTGCTCTCAGGAAGACTCATCTTCCTGACTCCAGTATTGACACTCTATCCACTGTGCCACCTAGCTGTTCCTACCATATATTTACATAGAAGCATATACATGTGTGCATATATATCTATACATATATATATGTATATATACACACACATTGCATGTCATAGTGATGAACTGTTCCTTCAAAATTTAAGTCTGGTACTTGATTATCTGAGTGTCTATGGACAATTTATTTAATTTCCCTAAGTGTCAGTTTCTTCCTCAGTCAAGTTTGGAAAATGACACCTATACAGGTGTTTTTTGTTTTTGTTTTTTAAGATCAATTGTGATCTTTTTTTTTTAAAGACTTGTTTATTTACTTTTAATTTACAAGATTCAGTTCCACATTGAGTTTCAGATTTCCTCCCCTCGGTTCCCCCACCGCCCATGGTGGCGTGCAATCATG
>CM053581.1:477607437-477624755 GCA_028627135.1 Pseudochirops cupreus
ACTGAGGGCAGGGCCAGGATTCTCGGTGTTTCCCCTGAGTTACCTGAGGCTCACAGAGTAACTTATGGAGGGGGGGGGGAGAATGGTCTGTTTCAGGTTTCCACCTGTTTCTCTGGTCTGCTTCTCAGGCAGGCTCACTGTAGTAGAAGGGCGGGGCTGTAGTTTGCTGATTGGCCAGGTAGTTCTAAAGCACACTTGGGCTTTTGTTGTTAGAGCTTGCTGGCTCCACCCACCTGGGTTTAGGCTTTGTAAATCTCCCTTCCCCCTTCCTCAGTGATTTCCAAGCCTGGGGCTGTTTACCCTAATGCAAGAATGTACTCTAGGTGGGGCTTTTACCTCTTGATTTTTTTGTGTCAGGGAAGGGGATGAGAGCCCCTAGATTTCATTCCTCCATCCCAACTTCTGAAAGTCTGGGCATGTAGCTTCAAAAATCCAGGCCACGGGTTGCTAGCCCCAGGAAAAACCGCTGACCCTGCTATGCGCCCTGCGTTCCCTCCTACCCAGTTCCGTTGGTCCTCTGCTCCGCGGGGAGATGGCTGCAAAAGCCTCTGGCTGGGTGAGTCTGCTGGATGGGGCTTCTCAGTCTGGCGCACTCCCCTCTCAGGTCCGCGCTGATGGCACTCCTGTGTGCTCTGCGTTCTCCCTGCCCGGATCTGAGTAGGCACTTTTCTGGGCTGGGAATCTGTCACTCTCCAACTCCCAATGGGTTCTGTCACTCTTAAATCCGCTCAAATTTACTTTTTAGCTTTTAAAGATGAAATTCTTGGGGAGCTTGGAGAAGTTACTGCTTACTTCCCGCCATCTTAGCTCCGCTGATCAATTGTGATCTTAAAAGTATATGAAGTATATAGTATTTTTTAATTCTTAACACATTATCTGTTAGCTTTTATTGTTACACTGGGGGTGTAGTGGTGGTGGTGGTAGTAGAAGAAAACTTGCCTAGGAATAGTTAGACATGAATTCCAGTCCTGGCTCCACTTCTTACAAGTTGTGTTATCTTGAACAAGTCATTTGTATTTTCTGGGCCTCAACAGCCTCATCTGTAAATCAGATAATAATCTTTCTCTATAGTAGATTATTGCTCTGAGATAATATTTATAAAAAGCATTTGGTAAGCTGTAAAGCATTATGTATTATAATTGATTAGTTTTTCTTATATTAGCTATGCTTTTGTTGGAACATGCAAAATTAAAACTAACTATACCATTCACTCTTCAAATAAGCTTCAGTGTTTAACTCCAGTCCCCACCTTACCTAATTGACTTGGCTAAATGTGGCTTTCAGATAGTCCAGTGATTCTTAAATTGTATCTCCTTGAATTATTTTCTAGGTCAGTTGTTTTCCCCATGAGATATCTCACATTTTCTTCTATTTTTTCAGTCTTTTGACTTTTTTTTATTATTTCTCAATGTCTCATTGGGTCATTAGCTTCCATTTGGCCAATTATAATTTTTAAGGAGTTATTTTCTTCAGTGAGATTTTTGTACCACTTTTTTTTGGCCAATTCTGAATTTTGAGGAGTTATTTCCTTCAGCATTTTTTGTACCTCTTTTGCCAAGCCATTAATTCTCTTTTCATAATTTTCTTGCATAGGTCACATTTATTTTTCCCTTGCCATACTGACTTGATTTTTAAAATCTTTTTCTTTTTCTCATTTAAAAAATATTTTTCTTTAACTCTTCTATGGTTCTTGTTGAGTTTGTGTCTGATCTATATTTTTCTTTGAATCTTTAATTGTAGAAATTTTCAAGTCATTGTCTTCTGTGTTTATGTCTTCATCTTCCTTATCACCACAGTAGTTTTTATGGTAAGGTTTTTTTTTTTTTACTCATTTTTCCTGACTTTGTATTGGCTTTGGACTCTATGTTAGCACTTTGGGGAAGATGGCTGGCCTGAACTTCCATGTCTTTATGCCCTGATGCTTTCATAGGGGCTAATAAGCTTTTGGTGCTTCCAAAATAATGCAAAGTCTTTCACTGCTCTCCTGCCTTGTACTCTGCAATTTCCTAACCTGGTTTGTATCTGTTGGCTTTTGTGTGGTTGAGGCTTTATAGACTGCTGGATTCAATCAGAGACAACTGGGTGGTTCTGCAGGTTCAGAGAACCTATACTGCTGTCTCCCTCTTGGTTTTGGTCTCTTTCCCTGTTTTTTTCTGCTATAGGCTTACAAACAGGACTAAAAGTTAGGACCAAATCCCCCTCTCTGTTTTTGGGCCCAGAGCCACCCAACTACTAAGTTTCTGGAATATGTTCCTTGTTCCTTACATAGATAAAGCCTCTACCCTTTCTTGATCAGGACTGCTTTTCTCTGTCCTGGAATTTCTTCCTAGAACTGAGTAATAGATGATAGAACTATCAGATGGCCCCCATTGCTGTTCTCAGTGATAGTACAGGGTTTTCTTTGGATATTTTTCTTCCCAGATTTTCAGTCTCCTTACTGTTCTTGGCTACTTAGCTGATCCCCATAACTTCTGGCCAGCCCCAATCCCAGTGTCCACAGACCCCTCAGTCTGTCTTCCTAATAGTGGTAAAAAAAATAAAACAACTACAACAACAACCACCTCGCTGTGACTTTTTCTTGGTTCCCTCACTCAGAATTCAGTCTGATGTGCTTTAGGAGTTAGTGAAGGACCTAAGGCAAAATTGCTACCTCTTGCTCTGTCGTCTTGACTGCTCCCTTGGCATGGCTAAATCAAACAGGTCCAAACCAGTTTGGCTAATGTAGCCCCAGGCTGCTCCACCCCAATGCATGTATGCTAAGGTTAATAAACTCAGAGACTAGGCACTACCACCCTACCCCTAAACTGGTCCTTGCTGGATAACACAGAGTTAAATTACTTTAGTCCCTGCCTCTCATTCTTCACTCCCTTTTAGGCAATTTTAAAAATACCCTCAATCCATTGGTCCTGACAATAGCATTATCTTCCCCTATGATTGACAAGGCAGTCTCCTATTGGTGTCAGCCAGCCCTTTGTGTCATGGACTTTATAAGTTTAAGCCCTCAGAGGCTCTGGGTCTTTGACCATAGTGTGAAAGCTGTTGTACAATTCTGTATCTAGAATCCATCCTACTGCGTGCTGCCCTCATTTGAGGGCAATAGGGGAGTCAAATTGTGCCTATTCCCTCTTGGGATCCTTTCTCCTCCTCCTATCGTGAGTCATAGTAGAGCTTAATTAGGTACTATCCCTGTGTGTCTCTGCTGCTTTTCATCTGAACTCTCCTATACTACATACAGTAAGTCAGAATGGAACACAGATATGGAATTCATGAGTATTTCAGGAGAGCCGAGAGGAAATGGGGAATGAAATCCATCTCCATAAAGCTTTCACCTGGCAAATTGTGCCAGGCATTTTGCTGATGTTCCTGTAGTGTGCCACAAAATCCTCCGCAGATTTCTCTGACCAAAAATTTCTAAAAGGCCCGAGTTTTAAACCTGGCTTTCAGTCTTCACTAGAAGTGTGACCTTGGGCAAGTCACTTAGATGCTGTCAGCTTCAGTTTCCTCATCTGTAAAAAGGGGATAATAATAGCACCTACCTCCTGGTATTATTTTGAGAATCAAATGATTTAATATTTGTAAAGTGCTTTGGAATCTTAAACTGGTATAGAAATGCTAATTGTTATTATTATTAATATGTGTGTGTATCTTGAAGTTTATTATTGCTTTTTATTCATTCAATAAGTACAACTATTTTAGAAAAGTTTTCACTGTCTTTGATGTTGGAGATGGGAGAAAAAGTTGTAGGCATTGTAGTCTAAGACTTTCTGACTACAGCTCCTATTACAGGCACTGCCTTAGTTTATCTACCAAATCTGTTAAAAGCACTACTCCTTTTACTTTTAGACTCTATTCCTGCATTGCCGCACCAATTATATTAAAGGTTAGCATGTGGACTTTCTGGAGAATTTCCAGCTTGGTAACAAATATATAACTTCATTAAAATTACTTTTTTTTTAAGTTAAAAGGCCAAATATGTTGTGTATCCCCTCCTGCAAGCTTCGAGAGGAAAATGAGATAGCTTCTTGGAGAGAAGGAGCTGGCAGTCTCAGCTACGTTGGGGTTTGGGGATGAAAGAGTATGAAATCTCATCTCAACAGGAAGTTTGAGGATATTGGGAGACAGGCAGAGGGATACCAGAAACTGTTTGTTTGGGACCAGACATCCATTGTTGGTGAAAGAGTCAAGGATGACCAACGTGATGAATGATATTGAAATTATATCCCTTAAACTACAAAGATGAATACCCGAGGGCATCTTTTCTCTTTCCCTCTTTGCTTTCCTTTGTGTGTGCTAACCATTATTGAGTAAGCCCATAGAAAAATAGGAGTGAGGTCCACAGATAAACTCATGTGATTAGAAGGTACATGGTTATCTGTTGAGGTTTTAAAATGGCCCTCCACTGCATTATCTGCTGTGTTGCTGTCTTCTAGGAGGCATCTGGAAGCCTTCCTCATTGTAGCCATATGTAAGATGTAGTATGTACCCAGACAAAAGGCAATGACTGTGTCATTGCCCTAGTGGTAGAAATCTGGCACCATTTTGACCCTGTAGGCATTGAGAAGTCTAGCAAGGAAGCAGGGAGTATATGTTCTGTCCCATTTGATTCAAGTTCTTTAGCATGGAATTCAAGGTCCCATTTTATAGGTCTTATTTTGTTTTATTTCATTTTTCCCCCTCACAATACTCTTCTACTTAGAATCCCCATGGATTCTATGACCTAGCTGAACTGTACTATTCACTGTCCCCTAAATATACTTCTTGTTTTCCTATTTTCGTGCTTCTGATTGAGCTGTTTTCTATCCTTGGAATTCACAGGTCAGATCGATCTCTGTTGAAAATGACTTCACTCAAATGCTAACCTACTCTCAAGACATGCCACCCCCCAAAAATATGGAATCATTTTTTCCTTCTTTGAACCTCACATATTACTTTGTACCCCCTTTTAAACAGAACATTTTCTGTTTTTACTATAGTTTCTTGTGGATGCATATACTCTTTCCTATTAGCTTACTTATAGTCATGGAATCCTAATGATAAGGGATATAATTTAATCTATATGAGTTCTATGAAGCCAAGGGACATATATTAAATATTGCTGTAACTCCCAAGCTCTGTACATGGTAGGTGCTTAATTTGTTCAGTTAAATAGAATCCCAAAATTCTGTAAGTGCTAATGACACTCATAGTAATACCATAAGTTTATGCAGTATTCACCTTTGAATACTTCAGAGGGAATGATGATAAAATCCTAATATAAAGTGCCTCATTTAATCACAGATGTATGGAGGGTGAAATCATGTTTCCCATCTCATATAAAAATTAGGGAGTTATTAAATTTTTTTTTGCTAACACCAAGCATGTATCAAAGTTCTGCTATATTAGGCTTATACATAGGTCATAAGAAGATCACTGTAATTACAGGTTCTCAGTGTCTTCTCATTTGATCCAATGGAACTTCTAGAAGTTTACTTCTAAACTGAATAGGACTTGTTTGTTTGATAATTATATTCCTATGGGGTTTTTAAAAGTACAAAACATTTTCACATCATAGTAGTGTTATATAATGGGAAAAACATTGACTTCAGAGTCAAAGGACTAAAGTTCGAATCCCACCTTTTGAGACTTAACTGTGTGGACACTTGGTAAATCACTAAATTTTTAGGGACCTCTGTTTTCTCTTCTATAAAATAATGGGCTTCGACTATGATGGCTTCTTACTCTCCATATTGATCCCTTTGGAACTTAATATTGAAAAAGTACAATATGCAATTTTACCAGTATAGATGCTACCACTCCTGCTGCAAATGGAAATCTGATCTTTTCTTTACTCTCATGAATTGATGTGCCCCTCTCTCCCCTGCTGCTTTCCCAAAACAAAACAAAACAAAACATTATGGCAGTCAGATTTCTGGTAATGAAATTCTTCAAACTTTGGCTGGTCCACAGCAGTACTTTTAAGGTAAGGTTCTTTATCTGGGGTTCATGAAGAGCTTGTCACCCAAGAAAAGTTCATGGATAGATTTCAGGGAATCCTTGAACTTGGAAAGGAAAATAATTTATATCTTTATTTTCACTAACCTTTGTTTTCTTTTGCAATCCCTTTATATTTTATGCATTAAAGATATTATTCTAAGAAAGAGGCAATCGGCTTCACCAGTCTTCCCAAAGGGATACATGACATACACAACAAAGTTTAGAGCCCCTCATTTTAGGGGGTTCAGCTTCTAGCTCTCAATCTATGGGTCTCTGAAGATTCCTGCTTGAAAGCTTTCTGACTTGTTAGGACCTATCAGAACTATTACTGTATTGGCATAGCCTTCCAGAACCCGGTGTCACCTCTGCACCAGAATGAACGACCCAAGTAGGGTTTTAGAGAACATTCACATATTGGCATATTCACACGTTAGTCCTCCAGTGGATCTGTGATCTCACTTGTGTGAGTACTTGTTCCAGCAGTGCAGACTCTGGGAGCCTCTCTCCACCTTCTCATCCTATGTGACTCTTGCCATATTTTCCCATAAATTCCCATAACTCTCTACAGGGTGTCTGCTCACCATGCTGAGAGTCTTCCTGTAAATCTCTTGTTGCAACCTGTAGAACAGTACAACATACATGCAGTCCATCTGTTACCTCTCACTCTTGCTACATAACTGGCTCACTTCCTTTGGTATGCTTTATGACACTTATGTATTCACTGAATCCCTGGTCATATGCTACTGCTTGCGTATGCCCTTCTTGTGACTCTCCACTGTCTTCTGAATTGTCTTCAGTTTTGATTGTTCTGTGATTGTGATATTCCATGCTTTGCATTCATATATTGTTGTCAGAAGGATATTAGTAAAGAAAAAGAAATAGATGTATTTTTAATACAGGGAAACGTTTAAGGTCATTGGTGGTACCATGCAATTTCCAAAATGCAATAGTTTCTCTCTTCCATCTGCTTAGTGTTGGGCCCAGTTCATTGGCATCTGTCCCTTTCACACAGATTATCTCCTTTTGATATCCCAATAGTCTTCTAATATAAGTAGGATTGATCTGATTCTGTTATCCTCATCTTTAAATGGAAATAAATGGAGTCTCAGAGACATTGCATTACATATACTAGGTTACCCAGCTAGCAAAGGGAAGAGCTGGGACTCAAAACTAAAGTCTGACACCGAGTTCACTTTCCTTTTTCCCAGTGCTACACTAAATCTCTTCATTACCATCAAGAGGTATTAAACTCACTCATTGGAGAACTCAATGCCTTACTTAGTACTTGGGTAATTAAAAAGAAAGTAGCAAGTCAAATCTCTGCATTAAAGGAGAACAAACCATAGATTAATTAGAAGAGGGGTGGGGAAGCTGTGGCCTTGAGGCCACATGTGGCCCTCTAAGTCCTCAAGTGCAACCTTTTGACCGAATCCAAACTTCACAGAACAAATCCCTTTACCACAGGTTCCCCACCCCTGAACTAGAACCTTATAGTCCTGAACCCTCAATTAACTAAGTGGTTCCTTCACAACCTGCCTTCCACCCTTATATCAGCATTTCACTTTTAGCAAAGAGGTTAAATGAAAAGAAAACCATTTCTTATGAAGGGTTAGAGTGTTGTGATAATGTATGCAAAGTATTTGGTATATTTTAAAGTATTCAAGGATAAGCTATGATTATATTGGAAATAGTTGGGGTTTGTTTCTTTTCTTTCTTTCTCTCCTCTCTCTTTTGCCCTCCCTCCCTTCCTTCCTCCCTCCCTTCCTTCCTTCCTTCCTTCCTTCCTTCCTTTCTTCCTTCCTTTCTTCCTTCCATTCTTCCCTCTCCTTTTTACTCTCTCTCTCCCTCCCACTCTCTCTTTCCTTCCCCCTCTCTCCCTTTCTCCTCCTTCAAGAACTCCATACTATTGGAACAGGACAATTTCTACTCAATGTACTATATTTCTCAATTACAATTCTATGCAATGATCACTGACCAAGAGATACCGTTAAGATTGTAGACAATCTAGTCCAACTCTCTCAGTTAACAGATGAGGAAAGTAAGGCCCAGAAGGTAAAGTGACTTGCCCAAGCTCACAAAGGTAAAAATCAGAGCCAAAATTTGAACACAGGAACTCTGATTCCAGAACATCTACCTTTTCTACTACACTACATGGCCTCTCAGTCATTAAAAAAAAAAAGATTTCATTATGTTCAGGAGGTCTAATGATGACACAGTATTTCCTAAGGTAGGAAGGAAGAATTAAGGCATTTAAAAAAGTTTTTCAACAATAAAGATTGGAACAAAAAGTGTTGCCTGCTTAACCCTTAATTAACTGAATATTTTAGCTAACCCAGAAAAGTTCATTTTCTGAGCATTCTGATTAATTATAGTCTTCCTGGAGTTAACAAGCTGAGCATCAGGAGTACACACAGGCAAATTTAACTCTTCTTAATGGTGAAAAACATTCAAAAAATGCAACAGGAAGAAAAAGAATAAAACATCCAACTAGTGAAGGAAACAGTACTATTGCAGTCTCCTGTGGCCACACAGTATCTCCCTCCTGGCATTAAGCCTCAGGGCTTTTTATGATTCTTTTTTTTTTCATACTGTTCTCTGGGTACATGCCCATCATGTAAATGCAGGCTTCAGCCCACTCCCCTTCCCATTAACGTACTTCTGTGTTTGATAAGGGCATTCATAGAGTCCCCTTGGATTTTAATAACTGCCAAAAGATGCATTAAAAGATAACATTGATTGGGAGGTAGTTTATGCAGCTAAATTCTCTTTCTGGCAATTAATTTCATATGTTCCTGCAAACAAATTTAACTGCCTGGCAGAGATCATGCAGTACTTAATATTTTACTGACATTTAGACAAGTCCAAATTTGCTAGTTACATTAAAAAAAAAGTTTATGTTAAAATTCACACAATTCCCCAAACATATTTTGGCAACGAACATGCTGTCTCATGTGATAAAATCACAAAATACATAGGTAGTATTCTGTAGCACAAAAAATAATAAAGAATTAGAAGGTATCTGGGGTATGAATATCTATGGAGAAAAGCTTTCCTTTGGGGTTATAAGAAATTGAGTTTGAAGAGAAATCTCTTGTTATGAGAAGCCAATGATGGAAAATGTCTGTGTTCTCAATTTTGGGGCCTAGATTCACAAGTTAAAAAGGCTTCATGCTTTTCACCTTAAGATTTTTGTTTAAGTTTACCAGTTGTGAATTGAATTAAAAGAAGCTTAATTACACATGTCAAATCCAGGCTAAGACTGCAGGTGAGAGGAGACAACAGAGCTACAAAAAACTTCATCATCCTTTGCATCCTTGCCTTGTCAACTTGTTCAATTTTTGTCCATATTCTCCTGTAGATCTTCCACCAAGGGTCTGACAAATAGGCTAAACCTGCTGTAGTGGTACATTCCTTACATCCCTGTGACCAGGTAGACTCAGGCTAGTGGATCTCTTGAGCTAGAGAGTTTTTCTGTCACTGGATAACAAACAATTCTCAGTTTTCTTTCCTTTAACATAAGGGAATAGGGCTAGATGGCATGAAGTGTGAGAGTTAACTGGATGCCAAGAGGTGTATTCATTCCTCCAATAACAAGTTGTGCAACTTTGTATGTAACCTCTTGGTCTCAGTTTCCCCATTTGTAAAGTGAGAGGCTTCGTCTGTCTATGATCCTTTTCACTTCTAATATTTGAGGATTCATTTTTTCCTCTCTAAAACAAGTAACTAGAATGTAATGATTTAGAGTGCCCCAGGGAATGACAATGCCACCTCAGTGGCCATGATAAGAGGGGTTAAGAAACATGACTTGTCCATGAAGTGAAGAGATGATTCTTTACTATCAAAATGATTATGAGAATTGCTTTTAATAGGAAATGGAATAACTGTTAAGAATTAAAATGTAGTTAATATCAAATTAATTTAATTTATTGTTTTAAATTTTAGTTTTAAATTACAGCAAGCCTGTGGATCCATGAGGAATCCCAGTAAATGTCTCTATCCACTATAAGGCAAACTATTTCTATACTATAAAATACAGAAGATTTTAAAAATAACATATTCATCATTTTGGGCTTTACAATGACCGAATCAGATGTTTACATGGTAAGCCCATTAAAATGGCTAAAAACTAGGTCTCAGTTTAAAGGTACTCTGTGTGATAATAATAATGGACATTTATATAGCACTTTAAGGACATCATATCATTTGATCCTCCCAACAGCCCTATGATGTAAGTCCTACAACTATTGTCATAATTTCTGTTTTATAGACAAGAAGAATGAAGTGAAGGAAGCTCTAAGGACTTGCCTAGGCCTACACAGCTAGCAAGCACTAGAGTTGGTATTTAAACCCACCTCTTCCTGATACTGAAACACAGGTTCAGTGCTCTATCCTCTGGGACAGTAGTGTCAAACTCAAGCACTAACAGGAGCAACTGATCCACATATAAGGATCCCAGTGAGCTGCATATTGATTTAGTTTTAAAATGTAATGCTATCCATTTTTATTTATTTTGTTAAATATTTCCCAATTACATTTTAATCTGGTTTGAGCCATGCTTGAGAGTATTGCAGGCAACCCACAGGTCGTGTGTTTGACACTTCCAAGACTTTAGTCAATAGCATAGTATCCTGGCACTCTAAATACAAGAGCAAGCACATGAGGTAGCAGGTACTCCTCCCTCTGGCCTTTTACTAGCTTCTAACCAGGAAGACAACATGGCCAACACAGGCCCATACAGAGGCCTAGAAGCTGCATTCAATTATCCTTGCTAAGTAAACTTCCTTTTATTAACTATTAGATGTTCTATGAGCATCTCATTTCATTCCAATCCCAAAATTACAGTCTCTAGGGAGCACCACGACCTACCACAGCTGAAGGGCCTAGAGATCACTACCATGACCAAATGAAAAGTGATGTGTCTATGTGGCAGGGACCTTAATATACTACTGTTGCTGCTGCTGCTGCTATATGCAGTGTAATCTTTATATATATTGTTTGCACCACTTTTACTTAAAATACTGATGATTATTTTCCATAATTAGTATTTTAATTCTTCAATCAATAAGTTAATGAATTAGTCAGCAAACAATTATTTATTTTCTACTAGGCACTGTATTGGGCACTTGGAGAGATACAAAGATGAAATAAAGTTGTTCCTGACTTCAAGGAGTTTACATCATATTGGGAGAGATGCCATGTACATATATGGATATATGCAAAATAGATAATTTGTATAGGGATGGAGGTGTTAGCTACTGGGAGGGATCAAGATATTGCTCATGTAGAAGCTTGAATTGAGCTCTGAAGGAAACCAGGAATTTTCAAGAGGCGGAAATAAGGAGGAAGGGCATTTCAAGCATGGGAAGCAGTCTGTGAGAAGGCAAGGAAATAGAATGTTGTGCATGAGGAACAGCAAGAAGGTCAGTTTAGTTGGATCATAGAACATAAGAATAGGAGTAAGGAGAAAAGGCTGAAAAGGTAGAAAAATGGTTTTTAAATGCCAAATTGAGGAGTTTATGTTTGAGTGCTGAGGAAGCCTCTGGAGTTTACTGATTAGGCAAGTGAAATTGTTAAACCTGTCCTTCAGGAAAATCTCTTTGGCAGCTATGTGAAAGATGAGTTGGAGAAGAGATAGACTTCATAGTGAAATATTTCGTGTCTTTAAAAAAAAAAAAGGAAAGAAAAACTTTATCCAATTATCCATCAGATTTTGAAATGGTGATGAAAATGCAAGGTTACAACACTAATAATTCTATAAGAAAACAAATCTAAATTCAAAATTTTACTTTTGATAAATGTTTTCTGAGCCATCAAAATCATATGTAACTCCACAAAATAGTATGTCACAGCAATATAACAAATATAGCACATATATGTGTGTGTATAATATAACTGAAGTTTTTATGTTCTTTTTCTGCTGCACATTTTGAAATTGTATATATAACTGGTATATGACACTTAAACAATAGAAAGCTTTCAAAGTTGAATTCATTACAGGTATTAAATGCCCCCATAATTATACCTTTCTCCATTCACTTGAGTGACCTGTTATTTGGCACTTTTGGGGATGGAAATATTCTCATTCAACCCATGGAATATTTTCAACTCTATTGGTGCTAGTATGTAGCCATGGCTTTATCCAGACATATAATACTTACAGAAATGCTAGAATGGAACACCATGAAAATTAATATTCTGTGTTTTCCCTAGAGACCTTTAGAGAGAGACATTTTATATTATTGTTACAGAAACCTGATATGAGTCTGTATAGCTTAAATATCACATTCACTTTATTTCCCATAATTACTTCACACCAAGCCAACACCCTGTACACAATGCTATACTTATCCTAGGTGAACTATAGTTTTGAAATTTTTGTCATATAAAAAAACCCAATATGTATATTTGGAAAATATACATCTGGTGACAGATGTTAGAATTACTCCTGTTGTACAATACATCCATTGAGTCCTTGTCTTTGAGCTATGTAAGCATAATCTTATGAACTGTTTGAAATTTCAGGAAATAGTTTACTGATTTTGGTATGATACTCAGTATTTCAACTGAAAAATTATTTGGCAATGTGTACACATATACTATTTATATATATGGGAGTGAATCATAACTCCCTTTTGTAAGTCTGTCTGAGTTAATTGGATCATGCGTTTTCCTGAAGGACCCCACAATTTTTTGTTCCATGGTGAGGAATATGATGTCACAGAGAGCCAGTGATCTGTGTACTTGCAGTAAGATCATTCTTTTTTTTTAATTGTTAGCTAGTGATCTGGTGACTCTTCTACCTATTCCAAACTGGTAATCTAAAAGAAGTGTCATCAGGCATCAAAGAAGCAAAGATGTCTCACTGTGTAACATGCTTCTTAACTAAAAAATAAATATGTTAAACTATAGGTTTAAATTTAAATTTAGATTGTGGCCACACACAGCAAAAAAAAAAAAAAAAGGACTTAATGACTCAGTATAGCTAATTCTCTATGTTTTTCTTCCTTGATTCTGTGAGCATTAGGACACCCAGAAGTACCAGTGTCTACTTTTTATGAACCTATGTTTCTTCCTTCCTTCCTTCCTCCTTCCTTATTTTCCTCCCTCTTTCCCTATCAATCTTCCTTCCTCCTGATGCAAGGGGCTACTTGACAGCAATCAAAATGGCACTCTAGCTTGGTTTTTTTTTTAAACCCAGGTCAGAAAGCAGAAATATAAAAAAAGTGTTTAGAGTTAAAGTAGCTAGCTTTTATTGTTAGTTGATGTTACAATGTAGTATTTTCAAGTGAAAATTGTCTTCTTCAAGACTACTTCAGATGTACTCTGGAAAACTAAGATATTGTATTGTGGCCTTTATATACTATTACACCATTATGTCTTTAAATATAGAACTGATATCATTAATTGTGAAATCAACTACAGGACTTTTCAAATAAAATGAAATCAAATCAGATAATGTTTATAAAGCACTTAGCACAGTGCCAGGCACATAGTAAGTGGTATATAAATGCTTCTTCCTTTCCTCTTTCCCCCTCTTTTCCTAATGTACCCATTCCTCCTATGCCTCCCAGAGATCTGTTCCTTATAACAAAGAATTTTTAAAAAGACAAAAGTGGGTTAGCAAAACTAACCAATGTGTCAAAAATGTCTAAAATTATATATTCTAAACCCATAATCTCTCACCTCTGCAAATAGGTCAGAAGAGAAGCTGCCTTGTCATAAACTATCTTTGGGGTCAAGCTTGGTAGTCATTTATATTATCTTAATGGTTCTGCTTGCTTCACTTTGCATCAGTTCATCCAATTCTTTCCATGTTCATCTGTATTCATTATGTTTGTCATTTCTTATAGCATAAAGATATTCCATCGTATTCATTTAACATAATTTCTTAAACCATGCCCCAATCAATGGGCATCTACATTGTTTTAGTTCTTTGACTCAAAAAGTGCCATTATAAGTATTACGATATATATGGGGACTTTCTTTTTATCATTTGCCTCCAGGAGGTATAAGCCCAGTAGTGTAAACTTTTGGTTGAAGGATAGAGACATATCTATCATTAACCCTTGATAATTCCTGTTAAGGGGGAAATTAGAATTTACAGATAATTCAATAGACAGTTATTTCCATCTTTCCGCTCTTGAAGAAGTCTATAACAAGTGCTAAAAAGCAGCCAAACTTTCTGAGTTGAATTCTTCCTTGTTTCTTGTGTCCAGCTCTCTCATTGGTGCTGATGCTAATGAACAATGAAACTATGAAAAAGAAGTCAACTTGATGGAGAATGAGGAGTAAAAGTCAAGGGCTGGGATAACCCCTCAACTGAATCATTGCTTCATGAAAAATTGGGTGAACTCTATAATAGAGCTTCTAATAAACACATTCCTTAGATGGTTTTTGGACAACTGCATCTTCCCTCATGAGCATTTGCATTCTCTTGTTTACATTCCTTGTTATATTATGACATGACAATGCTCATTATTTATCATTGTTTCTTTAGTGTTTTGATTGTTTTGGTGAATTTTGTAGCACATAAAATACTTTTGTTTTTACAAGTGAATACCAGTACACTGTCTATTGGCTCTTTTTTTTGTTGGTAGGAAACAAGGGAAAGTGGTTATTAAACTCAGGGAGTTCTGTTCCTTATTATGTGGTTGGAATGTTTGATTTATTGTGGCAAAGAAAACTCCAAAAAAGGACATGATTTGGAGTGGACTACATTTTCCATGTTTGATTATATTGTTGTCAACTAGTAGGAGGAAAAATTGCCAAAATAAGAGAGAAGAGATTTCTTCTTCTATGTTTTCCTGTGCTTGCCAGCCTCGGTGAAGCTTACTATGCTCTTTCTCTCTATTAGCAGGCCTGCTAATTCTTTGAAACAAACAGGAATTCAGACAGAGAAAAATCATTTCCATATTTCATGCAGACAAGGCAGATGCTTTCCATTAAGAAATTTAAGGGCTTTTTTGTTTTGTTTTGTTTTTGTTTTAATTGAGGAGATTAATTTACCAACATGTTAAATACTTCTTGCCTCCGTAATTTGTGTTTAATTACACATGAAAACCATATGTAGTTCATTGACGCCTGTTATTAATTCCTAAAAGTAAATTTACTTTCTACTGATGTCATTTGTATCATGGGGTGTGTATTTCTTGTTAAGTGATTCCTTTCTAATTTCTAAATAATTAGCTAATTAAGGGCATGATCCCAGGGTTCTTATGCAAGTATAACACCCACTGGCATAAAGACAGCAGGATTTGCTTTTATTTTATACGTGGCTTCTTACCAAGGTTTGGATGGCATTACTGAGTAGCTCTAATATCATTTCCCCCCTACTAAGGCTATGGAGGATTGCAGAAATTAGAAGCCTCATGGACAAGCTTGGCAAGGCTGGATCCATCATCTCTAGTATTGTAAGTGCCTACTATTTGTTTTCAACTCTTGTGGACACATTCCAGAAACAAGACTCCCTTTCCCCCACCTTCCGCATGATTTTTTATATCCCTGTTCCTCTCCTCAGGGTATCTTGAGAAAGACTATCCCGAGAAAATTCAAGTATTATTCTACCCATCTATCTTTTAAAATGTAAATAGTTCACCTTTCAAGGAAACTTTGAGTTACTTCAGCAGTAAGATAGTGCCAGACATGCTCACATTTAGTATCAGTGGTATCAAGTGTTCTGTGAATTACCAAAGATCTGGGTTGGCTATGTTGAATACGGCTGCCATTTTGAGATTAGCAGGTAGGAGGCAGGTGACTGTCACTTTATACAATATTTTCATCAATTGCCATCTCTAGTCTTGTAAGTTTTTCATGTCATAATATAACAAGGAATGTAAACAAGAGAATGCAAATGCTCATGAGGGAAGATGCAGTTGTCTAAAAACCATCTAAGGAATGTGTTTATTAGAAGCTCTATTATAGAGTTCACCCAATTTTTCATGAAGCAATGATTCAGTTGAGGGGTTATCCCAGCCCTTGACTTTTACTCCTCATTCTCCATCAAGTTGACTTCTTTTTCATAGTTTCATTGTTCATTAGCATCAGCACCAATGAGAGAGCTGGACACAAGAAACAAATTTCAAGGTACCTTGAAATTTGAACCTGAGTGCTGATCAGTTGGCCCATCAGGTAATTACAGAGTTACTTACTCTTTCTTTAAATAGATTTTAAAAATGTGGGTCAGTTTCACTTTTATGTGCGACTCCTTAGCTCACTTGGTTAGGGCATGATCCCAATAGTTCTAAGTCATCTCAGAGATCCTTTAAAAGTTATTTTCTTATTTGAATGAAAAAATAAATAGATATTTAACTACATTTTCCTCTCTACCTCTCTTCTTGGAAGTCTTGGTTTCCTTCAAGATATATCTCAAGAGTTTCCCTTTGTGGGAGACATTTTTTGGTCATTCCCTTCTTCCTTCCCCTTCTCCCAAGCTGCTGGTGCCTTCTTCTCCAAGGTCACCTTGTATCTTTAGTATTTGGTATGTGCCTATATGTTTTATATCTTCTTATATGAGTACATGTTGTCTCTTCCATTAGAATAAAAACTTCTTGAGTCCAGTAATTGTTTCCCTTTTGTTTCTGTATCTTCAGCACATAGTGGTCTTTTTAATAAATAACTTTCTTGATTGACTTTATTACTGTTAGAAGACTGGATGTCACCATTTCTTTAGGTCATGTCTTCTTTGTGCCCTATTAGTTTACAAAGAATGATCCATTAAATTTGGGATTAATAAGATTTTCACATTGCATAATAACTGGTTAAATTCTTTCTCTGAATCAGATCTGCATTGCATATTTCTGTGTATGTCCATGAACGTCCAGTAATATATATATATATATATATATATATATATACACATATATATATGTGTGTGTGTGTGTGTGTGTGTATTTATATATGTACAACATAAAACCAGACCTCTATTTATATGTTATATAAGAATCTTTAACTTTGTTGATTTGATTTTTCAAGTATATGCTTTTCACAATGTGGTTTGTTATTTGATGCAGCTTTTCTTTGGATGATTCTAGAACAAATAGGTCTGACTTATAATTTAGTTTTTTGCATTTGACACACAAGATTTTCAAATTAGGAAGAATTTTCTCTTTGATCTTATATATTAAAATATACAACAACCTAAGAAATGCCATACTGGTTTAGGACCAGTGGTCCATACAGTTCACCATTTTGTCTTTGTCAGAGCCATTGTAATAGTAATCTGTTTAGCAGGATACTTAGCACTTAGTACTAAGTGCTAAGTGTAGACAGGGCAAACCCTGTCCCACTGTTGAGAAGGCATGAACTCCCCTGTTGATGTGGAAGAAGGGGATTGGCTGAGGTGTGTA